>VYXC01002871.1:95122-187614 GCA_013397175.1 Platysteira castanea
CAGAGACTGTGTGTGTGAGTGACTGCTCGCATCAGCCTGTGAGGGTGAGCCTGTGTGCACGCGTGGGTGCTGGCAGAGTGCCGCCAAAGCATCTCTGCAAGGGACACTGTGGGAAAAATGTGGCATCTGTCCATCGACTCCACCACCACGGTAGAGGAGAGAGAAAGAAAGAGAGAAAAAGTGCCAGAAAAAGAGATCTTCAATCCTGGTTCCAGTGTTGACCCAGCTGATAGGATGTTAATCCTGATTTCAGGGCTGATCCGATTGCCTCAGTCCAGACATGTCCTGGGTCCTGGAGTGCAGTGCCCAGTCTTGGTTGGGGTACCTTTGTATAGACAGGTTTTCCCCACCCTGAAGATAGGTTTCTCGCTTTCTATGCAAATTAGTTATCATGCACAGTCCATTCTTTCAGACCTTTCTGGAAATGGGTCAGAGGGTTTTGAGAGCCTTTGGTTGTCTCGATCCTTCCCTACAGTCCCTGCCCACTTCTTGGCCTCATTCNGAAAAATGTGGCATCTGTCCATCGACTCCACCACCACGGTAGAGGAGAGAGAAAGAAAGAGAGAAAAAGTGCCAGAAAAAGAGATCTTCAATCCTGGTTCCAGTGTTGACCCAGCTGATAGGATGTTAATCCTGATTTCAGGGCTGATCCGATTGCCTCAGTCCAGACATGTCCCAGGTCCTGGAGTGCAGTGCCCAGTCTTGGTTGGGGTACCTTTGTATAGACAGGTTTTCCCCACCCTGAAGATAGGTTTCTCGCTTTCTATGCAAATTAGTTATCATGCACAGTCCATTCTTTCAGACCTTTCTGGAAATGGGTCAGAGGGTTTTGAGAGCCTTTGGTTGTCTCGATCCTTC
Organism: Platysteira castanea; assembly: GCA_013397175.1. NCBI lineage: Eukaryota > Metazoa > Chordata > Aves > Passeriformes > Platysteira > Platysteira castanea. The sequence continues at coordinate 95,981 of VYXC01002871.1, forward strand.
CCTACAGTCCCTGCCCACTTCTTGGCCTCATTCCTTTGCTTGCTCTCTACTGTGTTGTGCTTATCTCCAGGAACTGCAGCAAGGATGTTTGTTCCAGAAAAGTTTTGGGCTACCTCTGTGTAGCTCCTTTATCAAGTCACAACCTGTTCTTTCTAACAATGTGTTAATATCAGTAGTCCTTGATTGTTACCAACAATTCTCTCCTGTTACTACCAACAGTCCTTGGCTGGCTCCACAGTTTCCCAGTTACTGGTGTTTGGCACATACCCATTTTCCCCTTATCTTCAGGGTTTCTAGAAGCTTATCAATTACACTGACACCAGAAGTTAACAAATGCAGTTCGATACTGACTGATGTATAAAACAGTTTGCAGCACCTGTGATGAAAATCTGGAGACATTTAAAAGCAAAACCTGAAATTTCTCTTTTGGCATGGCAGGCTTTAGAAGCTTTTGGCACAAAGGTGACAGAAAGAAAATAACATGTCAGTACTGGGAGCTGCATACTACATCCATTTGTTGCCGTGACAAAGTTTTATTTCACTGAACCTCAAATATGAATTGGACTCTACTAACAGTCAGTGATGAGTCTATTACTCTTCCTAGGAAGCCTGTAATGAAGTCTCAATTAACCTGAAATAGAGGAATATTCTTTCACATAATGGATAGATTTCAAATTTAGCTAGATTCACCCTTTACAGCTGCAGCATTATGGAAATTTCCTCTTCTCAGTTCTTTGCAAACAAATCACGTGAGCAGCTAATGACTGCCACTGCAATCCCTGAATCAAACCAGTTCTCTCACAACTTTGCCAACAGGGTACTTCAGGTCAGGGATGGTGTGCAACAACCACTTTCACTGGCTTTCTTAGTTTGCAGTCATGACAGACAGAATTACTGCTTGCAGGTGTTACTGTAAAAAGAGAAAAAGCAGTAAGAGTTTTACTTGAAGCACCATTCCAATCCTCCTGCTCAGTGCTCTCTATTCCCATGTCCCGAGGGCAATGCAGCAGGTACTGTCAGTTTCCCTAATCCCCTTTTCCAAGTACAGTGAGATGAACAGAAATGGTGACACCAGGCGCTTCATTCAACTGCAAATTTTGAGTATGCATATTTTCTCTTACCAGCTCCAAAACTTAACCCATTAGAGTTCTGAGTGTGAAATGAGAAATTAGAGGAGGCAGGGCAGGAGAATCAGACATGCTTGCAAACTTACAAACTTTGTCATAAATTGGATAAAAATTATTTCTCAAGCTAGCACTCATATTTCACTGTTATTCAGATCTTCTTTGCCATCTATAAAGGGTTTGATCTTGTTCTTGAATAATTCACTTCCTTGACATTTCCTGGAGTTTTTGGATTAGTTCACAAAGCATCTGTTGGTATGTAATATGGCTTTGTCAGTCAATAGACGTGTAACAATCCACAGATTTATGGAAGGAAGAAGTACCCAACTCAGTTCTTGTGCATAAAAAGTCAAGGTGAGTCAGTGGTAGTCTTTATAAATCAGACAAGACACCTACAAACATATGTTTAATTATTCAGTAAGAAAGTGATTGGAAAAAACTGGATGTCATGTGCTAAGCCAGGCAGCTGATAAAAATGGCTTATATACCTCTTCCTTTGGTTCATCAAGAAATCGATTGGTTTTCGAAACACTGAGTTAGAAACAATGCTTCTCTTGGTGAGGACAAACTTATTAATGCACTACACAATGTCCGTACTTACCTCATTCTCTCCTTCAAATCCGTTATGGAATACTGGGATTACCAGTTTATTCTAACCAAAGATGATACTCTTACTCAGGACAGAATTTTAAACATGCTGCTCCACTAAAGACAAACAGTGATATTTTCTGACTTCAAGATGAAGATGTCAGGGCTCTTGTACCATATCCTTGAGGGATTTAACAATTTCTTTAGGCAATCTGTATTTCAACAGTTTAAGTAGTCAGTTCAAGAACAATAAAGATACTATGGAACAATTACTTTAATGGTTATTCCACAAAATGTACTAGAAGAGTTTTGCTTTTGTTTGAATTTCTTCATTGTTCTTAGATGGCTTCATTATGAAAACCATCGAATAAAGTGATTATAATATATAAACCTGTTCACAATGAGTAGTTTGACCTGCACTACTTACAGCCCAAGCTATTTTTCAGAATTACATTTTAAAATTCAGTTAACTTTGAACTTAAACCAAACAAGTCTAGAAATGCTTTAGAAATTTATTTCACAATTACAAGGCAGAAGATACAAACAACATTGAATACAGTTACATAAGTCTATGACTGAAACCAAGCTGCAACAAAATACTTTAAAATTCTCAAAGGCTGAGACTCTTGGTCTGATATTACATTGTCCTTGCATTCTCTCTGATGTTCCTAAATTCTAGTGAAAAACTCAAGATACAGACATTCAAATGATAAACTTCTCTGGATGCCTATCAGCATTCAAAAGCTTTAGAAAGTTATTTTGTTCTGTTTCTCCTTTGAAGATGTAATAATACAATTTCACAGAAGGTGGAAGTTCTAGAACAGAGCATCTTCTCCTTACAATTTCATTTCATCCTGGTAGACAATTTATACCCTGTTGCAATATTAAATTAGGGCCTGATTCCCCTGAGGTACACAGAATCAACCCCACACTGCTAAATGTTAGTAGCATTGTCTTTTGAGGATAGCACAGAACAGAAAAGCCTGATGGAGGATTCTAAATGTCAAGAACCATTGACACAAATTCATTTTTTGCTCAATATTTTAGGAAAAATCATGGTTTACTCTAACAAAATATAAAGTGAAGAGAGGAAGGGAATCCCCTGGTTATTCCAGATAATATTGTGTTGTTGAAACTCTAGATAATTCAGTGAGTCTGTTTTCCCTGTACAAAAACCTTGTTTAAGTCCATTCTTCCTTGAGAATTTGGTTATGGTGTCGTATTACCATTTGTGTGAAAGGTCTCACCTGAACCAAGATGCCAAATTTCATCTTCTAAAGAATTAACTTCCAGTCTTCCAGTCTCCATATGACTCCTGGTGAACTTAAGTCCAAGTATTATTACCATGGGTTATAACTAAAGCTACTGAAAACTTCATGGCCCAATATGAGATAAAACACACAAACGTAATTTTTTTTTATAATCACTGAAATACTGACTGCAGTGGGGCTGTTACTGCACTGTAACTACTTCTTCCTCATCCAGATAAGTAACTTATTGTGCACACAGTCAGTATCCCTCACAGTGACTGCTTAATTTTTGTAAAAAATATTTATGTCTCCAGTTTTAGCAGCTTTTCTTATATTCCCAGGTGTACCAACAGTACCTGTAATTGGATGTTCACCACTGCCGATGTCAAAAGGGAATAATAACACTGTAATATCTGTAACTAATCAGTTTTATGTAGTACAGACTCTTGTTTAATGCAGAACATTCTTGACAGTCACCTTTTATTCATTTACACAGAGCACCTCCCTTCCAATTTATTTAAGTGCCAGGTACAGTATAAAACAGAGATATCATTGGTGTTACAAAGTTATTTAGTGAGCTTTAAAAAATCCTCTTGTTTGAGGCCATGGCAATATGTCAACAGTAAGCACTTTTGATGATAATACCTGTTAATGTGTGTAAGAGGATCCTACAATCAGTCCTCAGTAGACCACAAGTCAAACAGGGTTACAGCATGAGTAAAACTGGAACAACCCAATAAGACATATCCTATATCATTTGGGAACTGATAGGATTCCTTGAGTTAGCAGTTTAAAAATGCCTGTAGTTCTCTTGTGTTGAAACAACAGACTGAAGAAGTCAGCCAACAGGAGAAAGGAAAAAAAAACCCAACAAATCTCCATCATGTCAGCTTTCAGTGGGGAAAAAAATAATTTCTGGTGCCTTCTCTTCATATGCTTCTCCTTTTTAAACCTTTCATATTTTAGTTTCCTGGCTCCAGCTTTCCTTTGGTTCAATAATGAATTATAATACATAATAAAACAAAGCAAAGACAAACCAAAAATAAGCTCCTGACAAAAGAGTAAAGAGAGAAATATAAATATTTTAAATAAAAGCCTAGGTAAACCTACTTAGCACACATTACAGAGAAACATCTCTGTTACTTACATTGCAAAAAAAGTAAAGAAAATCTGAGCTATGGATTGCCTAGAGGCTGATAAAAGTCAAATAATTTGATACATACTTAGTAGATACCTATTTTATGTGGCTATTATATATTATAATGTTATAATATAGTTGAGTTATAACGCCAGGAGATTTGTGTGTCTTTTAAAAAACCCTCCATTTAGTTCCACTAAATATAATACTATGTTTATTTAAAGACATACAACCTCCCTGGTGCTATAACCCAGTTTGCTAATACTGCTTAGTACAAAAATAAGACATTCTTCTTAAGGAACAGTAGGTTAAGTTAGCCTGGGGATTTTGATCTATTTTCCAACAACTATTTCTTCTTTAACACAAATACAGCACATATATAGAGAGAGGTACCATAATAACATCCCTATATCCCAAGTCTTGGATCAATATTCTACTTGCAAACCATCTTTTTGATTGACTGCTTTTTCCTTCTTTCTCATCACCTGTCTGTTGCCTCCCCTCCACTGGAAATTCTCACACTTCTAACCTTCCTCAGTTGTTCAAGTAAGACACCTAATGCAAGTATTATGAGAAAAAAACTATAACACACAGGAACAAAAAAAAAAGCAATTAAACGAACCAAAGCAAAACAAGAACACCCAACAAACTGAACCAAACAAAAAAGAACCCAAAGAAGAAAAACACCATGAAAAAACCCAAGAAAACCTCCCCAAAAAACCCCTCAGTCCCCCCCAAAACCACCAAAAACCAACCAAACAAACAAGAATACTCAACCCAACGCATCCTAAGTTATAGTTTATGCAGGTGGCATGGTTAAATTTGGTTGAATTTTTCTGGAACAGAATGGGGCAAAGTTGTACAAATCACACAGGAAAAAAATGTGGAAACAGTTATCTTCAGTTGATGAGATACAATGAGCAACTCGAGGTAGAAATGAAAAGACAGTAAAGGTCTGTCTGTAGCCTCTACCTCAGCAGAAAATAAGAGCAGAAAACACACCTCTGTGTGCTTAGAGACAGAAGATCAATACTGGTTTCCACAGTTTAGTTTCACTGTAGTGTGGCTCAGCTATACACCAGCTAAGTTATAGACATGATTGTGATTTTATCTCTGCATGTAAAACAGTAATTAGACAATGGTGACTGTTTCTGTACCTATTCTTGATTTCGTGACCCTACTTGCCAGGAAGTCCTGCAGATCAAATTTGAAGCACATTTATGTTTGAAAAGCCATACACTGCTGCTGTTCCTATGGTTTCTTATGCAATCAAGTAAATTATTTTACTCTTTGTAAGCGTAATATTCACATTCCAATAAGGCTAAAAATCCATACAGAGAAAAAAACCATTCAGACTTGTTATCATCCTGTGCAATGTGCTGGTAAGAAAAGATGCCCCTGCAGTAAGCTGGTAACCCCCACCTTTCACGCAGGAAGGGAACAGAGATGCATCAAGGCTTAAAGGGATGACTAAATACCCTGAATTTTCTTTCTTTAGAAATTATACCATAAAATTATTTCATATTTGGACTGGGGACTCATACCTATGCATTTTTACAGATATTCTGAACCAGAATCAATTCAGAGTACGTGTTTATCCCTTCACGAAAATGAAGCCGTAATCAGATATTTTCTTAATGGTTTCATTTTGATCAACAATTAATGGGACATTGAGCATAGTTTTATGCCCTTAGAACTGCCCAAGGTGATTTTCTAAAAATTAAGTCAACACTGAAAAAGATGAAAATTAGATGCTGAAATTCAACTAAAATTGCTGAAGCAAAATTATTTTTCCAGACTAAAATGGAAAAAGAAAAAAAAATCTGATTAAGGCCAAAAAGAGAATGACAAGATATTAGGGTCCTCTTTGAAAGTGCCTCTTCCACAGAGCTCGTCACCACCACAGCAAAAAGCTAGACAGAGGTCATGGCCATAGGAGAATAACTGGGTCCACCAGTTTTCATGTAAGCAATATATCCTCACATTAATTTAAATTATATTTATTTTATCCCATCACTTAACTTTTACTATACTGAGAACATCAGCAATCTTAGCAATAAGCTGACCGAAATCCTGAAGCTATGTTGCCAAATTTTCTGCAATAAAATTAATCTGACAAACTGCTCAAAAATAAAAGCAATCTCTGAAAATTCCTGAGGTTCCCTGCTGACAAAAAGTTATGATTACTTTGATGGTGATGCTGTGGTGATATAGGGAGGAAAAAAATTACAGTCCATCGCCTCTCACTGTTGAAACTCACTCTTCAAAAAATGAGAATTGAACATCTGAAGGATCAAAACAGACTTGGTATTTTAGGAGGTAGCCTTCTTGTAGGAGGCCCATGAATCACTTACACACAACGTAATATCTCAGTATAAAATTTATAAAACACTGAGCATATTCTTTCAGCTAGAGTGTGAATCAAAAATTGATAGCACATGTTTTCAAATATATAAGAAAAAATATTTTGTGTGTTAAATACAATGATCAGTTTCTGAATATTCCCATATTTTCAAACAAAACACCATTATAAGTAAGCACATTACACAGCTGGGAAAAGTTACTGTATGCATATCTTATTGAAAGTCAAAAACATCTTCTTAGGCTGTGATTTTGAAAGTAATTCTAAAGGTGGCAGTTTCCACCTCAGCGACAGTCGGAGCTAGTTGGGGGGGCTTGAGGGTTGAAGGAACCCTTCCTATATCTCACACAGACCCATGAGCTCTGAACCAGCAGCTGACAGTAGCTTGTACAGACTGGGGTCTGAAGCCTTATGGCAGGGTGAAGAGGCACATCCAGAGGATAATGCAGGGCAGGCCAAGCAGTTTCTTGGGAAAAGCACGCAGGTGGACACAGACCATTTGAAGGAAGGAAGGAAGGAAGTTGCACTGTGCTCTTCCCTCATCCAGTTGCACTGTGCCCATCCCTCATGCCTCCACAAATATTGCCAACAATTCAAATAATGCTTCTCCACCCTAAAGTTTTCATCAATGCACTCTGGGTATGCACATTTACGTGACATATCTGGTTTGTATAGAAGACAGCTGAAGTTCAGCTGAAACTGCATGAAGCTGATACTGAACTGAAGTTGTGGCTGCTTAGTTTACAGAAAGGAAGAAAACCAAATGAGCCCAAACCAAAACCAAAATATTCAGTTCGTGAGTTTATTCCTGTGACCACCAGCCCATATAACCATGCCAGAGGGGACAAGATGTCATTTCAGCACCAGGAAGATTGCTCACTAACTTGGGAACACATTCATCCCTCCTCCACAAAACAAATATATCTCAGCATTTGGACAGCGAGCTGTTTGAAAAGGTAGCAGCTAGAAGATGGGAGAGGAAGACAAGAAGTAGGAAAAGAATGAAAACCATATTTTGACTTTTACACTGAAAACCACTACAGGAAAACATTTAAAGAATCCAATATTATTAAAAACATTTCTGTTAAAATGACTGCACTTTGAGTCAGACTTCTGAGACACATTGATATATACATGATATTATGCCATATCTTTATTTTTAAACAGAACCAATGTGAGAAACAATTTTCAAGTATCAAAGTCTTTATTTAGTTATCAACACATGAATTATATTTCATTTTTTTTTTACTTTGCACTATGTGACAGTAACTTAAGAGAACATCGTTCTTACTTTCCTCTTACTCAACTCTAGCCTTTGTACAATGTAGTACAAAAACTAGTCAGTAAAAACAACCAATAAAAGAAATTACTGCAGTAATGACTCATAACTCTCACTGGCTACTAACACAAGAAAAATAGCAGTAATGGTTTGTATGTAAAAATACAGTGACTCATTTTCAAATTTCAGTTTTATCTGCCAGAGGAAAAAAGTCTTCCAAGGTGAGTCTGTGCTGTATGAAGCAACTGTAGATCTGAGTTCTGCGACTTCCAGCAAGAGAACTAGAATGATAGTCAGGAAGACATAAAAAATAAATCCAGCAGCAAAATGCCTGTGGATTTTCAAAATGCTATTTTAAATGTAATGATTAACTTCCATTATTTCTCTATTAGTATGCAATTACTCTGCAAAGTTCTTATATAGATAACATGGACAGTAGAGATGTTCCTGAGAAATATTTCAGCCTGAATAGGTACAAAAGGAAAATCTTATTTGATTCTCTATATCACTGAAAGTCTGAAAAGGCAGGTTACCATATTTTGAAATGTCTGTGTGCTAGTTCTCATTGGACACTTTTTATCTTCAGTTCTATGACCAAGAACATAAATTATGGAAAGGAGTACAATCAAATGACATACTGAGCTTAGAAATGTTTGGATGATGTCTGTGTCTTACCAGCACACAATGGCTTGCCAGCATACAATTAGAACTTTAAAAATAAAATTGCACAAAAGCACATACGCTGTATGCATTTTAATTTTCTATTTTTATGCCACAGAGGCTGTGTTTTGTGGTCTCAGCTGAAGACTTAATTACAGCTTTTTCTTTACTCAACCACTGCCACCAAAGAGAGCTGCAAAAGCATGCAGCAGTATTTAAAAAGAAAAGGTAAGAAGGTCTTCAAAAACACAGAATGTCTGTAAGTAGGAGATGGGAATAAAAACATTCAAGAAATTAGTTTAATTCCACCCTCTGCATGAGGGCATGGAGCCCTGTATTTTGCTGAGTTTTGACAGGAGTCATGGAGCAAGGAGCCATGGAGCAAAGTCCCCTGTGCTGTAGCAAGTGTCTCCTGAAATGACTGATATTGTCAACTTTATATGACATTCACAATTCAGCCTTTTCCTTAAAATAAATTCTTTATGGTTTGGTTTACTTTGGCACATGCTGTGACATGATGCTGCTTACTATAAAAAAAGGAGTTGGAAAGAGAATAGCGCAACTCCTCTGCTTAAAGCATCTGCTCTTCTATATATGTACTCTTCAGCCCTAGTGAAAAAGTGCCAGTGGCACGTAATAGTATTTGAAACCTACTACCTCAGGAAAGTGAAAGGTCACAAATAAGCTTAAACTATTTATATTTATATATATAAGTCAAATAAAGAAAATCGGATTCATTTCCAATGTTTATTTTATAACTAAAAAATCAATCATATCCACCAGATTCTCTCCAATACTGGCACTGTATCATTAGAATGAATCTGAATTTCTAACTACATTTTATTATTGTCAGATATGTACCTACAATTCTTCCATGATAACAATTTGGACTTAACTAAACATCTACAAGATAAAATGGACATAGTCCAGTGGATAAGCAGATTAAAACAAAAAAAAAATCTGTGGAAAAAGCAGTCTTTATACAAGCAGAAGAGATGTAACTGGTCAGTTTTGTCTTTCCCTCCCTCATTCTCTTGGTTAGACTGATGAAATCGTTGACCACCGCCCACTTGTTGCCATGTCCCTGGCTGATCCAACAAAGAGAGTGAAGTGAAACATGCAACAAATAAAAGATATTCTCACATGAGCAGAGCTACACTTGGTGGAAGGACTGCATTTTCACAAAACAAATTTCTAACAAATGCAATTTGCATCACTCACGAAAACAAAAGATCATCATTAAAGTGTATACATTTTAATATTTTTTTAGGTAGTAGTAAGGCTGTTTCTTTACCAGGACTTTTGTTTATTGGTTTTCTTGTGTTAAATACATAGTAGCCATTTCATAATTGTGTCTCAGAATTATCTTTGTTGTTGTTATTATATTGTCATATGATATGTGTCTATCTCAGTTTTCTTGCAGACATGGAATATGGCAGCTTTTTCAGTAGAATCAGGTTCTTCGTCACATGCTAGAAACCCTTTTCAGATATCTAGATACCAGAGGCCATTACAAATTGGTCAGCACATGAAAAAGCCCATGAGTCCCTTGAGAGGACTAGAGTTAATGAAGTATAAAACCCCCAACATTTCCCAAGCATCTTATTTATTCATGTGTACTGTGTGTCACAGGTTGCATTTGCTCTAAAGGGGTTAAATATTAGATGCATTACTTACAAAGGTCCTTACAGGCCTGGACCTGCCCCATATAAAGTCACTCTAAGGAATATCTGAATACATCAGTGCTCAAAACCATCAAGTCCTGGTATTTTGTTTGCTAAATAAAAATATTCTGAACTTTGTAAAAAGTCATCTCTACCTCTCAGTTATTTGTTAATGAGCTATTTTAACAGCTGTTACATGCTTCTCTTCCATTAATTTGATTTTTTTAACATCCTTTTGGTTAAGCTGTAGCTGTAAAAACGCACATTATTTATAAAATGAACAAACAAGCAGACAGACTCCCCCTCAAAAAAACCCCTCCAAACCAAATTCCAAAACAAAAAAAAATCATCATATCTAAACATAAAGCAGCAAAACTAGGCAAGAGGGAATACATAGACGATAAACTGAGCCAGACTGTGTTGTACCTGTTTTGTATTCTAGCTCATGGTTTTTTGAAGTTAAGTTGCGTGTGCAAGAGTATTTTCTACCTTTCCTCAGAGCAAAAAAACCACATACTCTTAGAAACAGCTGTGCAGCAGTGAAAGGATACCTCCTAACACTTGGGAAGAAACTACATTTCTATAGAGATGTGAATGCATGACTTTTAAGTCACTGTATTACTATGCTTAGTTTGTTCTCTCTGGCAAGGACAACATATTTTGAATCTCACATGTGTTTTGACATGCTTTTTGAGTTGGTGGTGTCTGGTGTAGTGGTACATAAAGCATGAATTAATGATTCACACAGCTCTGATTCCTCTGAGAATCATGTTGAAATAAACTAGTAACTCCCCAGTGTGAAACTCATATTGCAAGCACAAGGGTGGTAACATCTGTGTGTGCTGAGTGTATATTTTCTATTTTGTGAAGAAAACAGGGTATACAATATTCTCTGGATTGTCATCCGTGCTAAAAGGTTTAGGACTTTGCAACCCTAATTTACCGTCATTAATATTTGATTCCAAGAGCACATTAAAAAAAAAAAAAAAGGCAAAAGATCTATTCAGGAGGTAGAACTTCTTTGTAAACTCAAATTTCACTTCATTGTAAATAAATACACAAATCCCTTTAAATTATATATCTTGCTGTTGCATAGAATGTACAGAACTGCAGAAAGACTATGCAATAAACTCCCAAAGAGATAAAAAGGTGAAATTAACACAATGCAGTAATATGGATGAATTCTCCTTGTAGTGAGAATCTTACCCAAATCACAAGGTGCTTTCTAAATAAAAAATAAATCTGGAATTTTAAAAATAATTTTGAGTTATACTCTTTAAAAGTCTTCTACTAAGGATTGTACTATTTTACTTTCCAATTTATTACAAATACAGACTCATTTTTTGCCATAAAAGAATTTGTATTTAAGCATTAGGAGAGGAAAGAATTATTCTTAATGATAGAAATCCACTATAATTTTCATCTGATCTATTCTAGAATTAAGAATTATTTTTCTCCCCTGAAAGTTTCCTTTCTTTCCATTGATTGTATCTGAGAAACTAATTCTGAATCCTGTGGTATAAGTATTTAAATTTTGCAGAGGCAAACTCTACTCAAGACACCACTGTTATTGCTGGACATCATTTCATGGAGTACCAACTCTACTATTTTTCAGGAACAGCATCAGTGTCTCAGATGAACTCAGTGACTGAACTAGTATTGCTGCACATCACACCTGGGTATTTTGCCACCAACCTCAGTGTGCCTCTTGCTGTGTGAAGTCCTTTCGAGCAGTAACTCCCCTGCCAGTTTGAGCAGTATTACAGAATAAAAAGTTCTCGGTGTCACAGCAGGTGAGGCAACTAACAGAGACTTCAGTCCTTAGTCTCTAGTTCTTACTGAATTTTAAAGGAATTCTTTTTTCAAACCTTTCTTTATAGAATTATGAAAAGTTTCCTACATATAGGTACATATCCATGAGGCAAAAAATGTATGGTGTCCAGAAAATCATTACATGTTTGTAATTACATTTACATTTATATGATTTAAGTCCATAAGGTCCTGATTTGGTCTCCAATTAAGCAAACAAAAAAAGGTTGCATGGCTTGAAAATGAACTGTGTTCTTAAAAGTGCAAGTTTTTTCCATATGCAACCTTTCTGAGAACTCCAAACTCCCATAATTCTCTTTCTATGTCTGATTAAAGAGGATTTTGTAGGACTTTTGTTATATTTTCCATACAAATTCTGCACTGCACAATGACTTTTCCTCCCTGTTTATTCTCCATTAACTGGTCTCAAGAGGGTTTTCTCAGCATTTCCCATCTGTGTCGGGTAAACTTTGCTTAAGGATTCGGCACCTTTAGTTTAAACTGGCAGAAGAGGACTGATAATTCTAAATTATTCAGTGCTTCTGCTGCTGCTGTGTGATGATAGGTGTCGTGTACCTACAAGCAAAAAAAACCTTGTGGCCTGGTGCTGTATTTTTCATGCACCCAGGACACCAGTGGCAGACATCTGTACAAAATGGCTCTAGCACACTACAGATCATCAGGGCCCCCCTGATTTCACTGGAACTTCCAAGTGCTTTTAGGTACCTTCTCCTTTCTCACTCACTGAAATACTTTTATTTTTTTTCCAGAGCTCTGGTGCATGGAAATTTTTTTCTGAGTCCTGTTAACATTGTGTATCCTGTTTTGTCAAAAAAAGCAGGCTTTAGAACCTCGTTAAAGAGTTTGCCCAGAAGAATTTTAGTTGGAAAGATTCTAATCTGCCAAGAGAATAAAACTATTTCTCAGAAAACACCAGAACTTGGCATCATATGGTCACTGTTCTTTTGCAATTAAAAACAAGTGGGGTTTAGGAGGAGGATAGAATTTTGATTTTTGGAAAGCCTGTTTGTTTTGAAAGGCAGACCAGAAAATTAAAGCTGGGAAAAATTTATAGTAAAGAGAAAAAAAATGAAATTGCACTAAACCAAATCAGGGGTAAACATTTTTAATTATTTTGATTGTAAACACTCTAGAACAAACATAATTCTCTGCAATTTGCAATATCCTTGGTTTGAAATATGATGTGATCTTCCAGCAGCTATAGTTAGAATGAAAAGCAACAGTTAAATCATCTAAAGACAAATGACAAATAGTATGTAAATGAGTTTCTGAATTTTTTTTTCAACTTAACAGATATATCAATTATATCCCAATTGTTGCAATCGAGCAATAATGCTAGAAATATGACACATAGCTGAGCCAAAACTTAAAAGATTTTTAAGTATCATTAAAACATTTCATTTGTATATATCTTTTGACAAAGAATGCATAAAAAGAGTGCAAGTAGTCTAAAATTTTGTATTACTTTCTCTCACTGGCACACAATTCTCTCCACAATTTTACTTATTTCATTCAGACAATTTAATAACTAATGTAGTGATCAAAATCATAGAAATTAATGAGAAAGAAAATGTAAGGGACTCAGACAGGTCTTTCCTATGCCTGTACATGTTTGCCACAATACAGTTCCCTGTAGTTTACCTATTCCAGTTTACAAAATTCTCTGTTTTACTAGTTCAATAAAATTAATTATCCCTTTCCTTTCTCCTTCTGCATATTTTCTACACATTTTCCTGATTACACTTTGTCAAATTTTCAAATGGAGATATATATAGAGAAAAAAAGCATTGATGGGGAACAAAGGCAGAAAGATCATATTTGAACAGGTGCACAACACAGAGGTTTTCCAGACAGCTGGTTGGACTCTATCGCACTCCAAGTCTATTAAGCCCTGACGCCTCCTGATTTAATGAGAATACATTATAAAATACCGACACATTTTTGTCTACCTTGACATCAGTGTGTCTCTACTTATGTCTTGGACCTGTCAAACTCTGACTAGGATGAAAATTTCTTTCAGTGCTCTTTAATTAAATCTGAGGTTCTCTTAAAGTAATGCTCTTTCTCTTTAGCACAAGAATAGTATAGCCAGAGATTCATGCAATGGACAGTTCATTTTCTTACAATTGCTCTGGACAAGAACTTTTGTAACTGAGAGTATGCCTTAACTGAAAAAGAGCACATAAATATATGGATAAAAATATCTTAAGGGTGCCAAGAAGATGGGGTCAGACTCTTAGTGGTGACTGGCAACAGGATAAGGAGAACAGGAAGAAACTGAAAGACTAAAACTTCCATCCAAATATGAAGAAAATCTTTACTTTTCAGGTGACAGAGCATTGGAACAGGCTGCCCAAAAAAGTTGTGAAATTTCCTTTTGTGGAGACACTCAAAAACCACCTGGATGCAATCATGTACAGTGTACTCTAGATGGACCTGCTTTAGCATGGGGTTTGGACTGGAGGATCTCCAGAGGTTCCTTTGAAGTCCAACCATTCTGTGATTTTGTGTGATCTGATAATGGTACTGAAGAGTTTGCAAAAAGTGGAAATTTTAAAAAGACATTTATTCTTTTGGGAAGGGACAATATAGAGGAGATAATTTATTAGGAATATATGTGTATAGCCCTGAAGCTCATTACCATATTATGTGATGGGCTCAAGTTAATGATTCCTCATACAGAAGTAGGAATTAAAGGGAAAAAGTAGACTAACATACCCAAACTCACATATATGTTATGCCTAAACACAAACCCACTAATTCCCCAGAGACTGATTTTTAGTCTTATTTATCTACTACTGGATTATCTAATTATCTACTAATCTCAATTAGTTTGTCTCCTTTACAACTCTCAAAGAATGTAACTGAAAAATTATACCTGAATTATGATGAAAGATCAGATCTATCCATTTATATAGAAAATGACACATAAAATTTCTATAGATCCCATAACCTCAGATAATACTCATGAGATGGAGAGTTATGAACTACTATATCTGTAGCTTGGTTGAGTGGTTCTTAACATTTTGACCACACATCAGCACTATATCCCCTAGACATCAGACGTTTAAGCTTCTCTTACACTGCTTAGAGAAACAGGGCTGTAGGTGTTCACTAATCTCTGTTAAAACCTACAAATCAAAACATTTTACTAAATAAAATTATTTTCAATACTCCACAGTGAAACTTTTGTGTTTTATTTTTGGAATAAATAAAACATTTTCCCAGAGCTTCTGTACACTATGTCCAAAATTTCTTCCATTTCATTACAATTCAAATCATTGCAAAGTCTGCTACATACTTCAGTTTCATTGCAGTTCAGTAACTTTTCAATTCAGTATTTTAAAAAAGGCATTTTTGCAACAGCTATGATGTTCCAGATGTATTTGGTTGAAGTTTTGAAGTTTTGTGTTTGAAAAAATTAGATACTGGTATTATGAATTTGTGTATCTACATATTTCATAGTTGATTGTTCTATCTTTTCCCACATTAACAGATTAGCATGATTTTCTACTCTNAAAACCAAACAAAAAAACCCCAAACCAAAACAAAAGGTGCTCATGCCGAGATTTCAATCAGAAACTACAGAGTGATAGCGGAAAAATCCCACCTAATGGAGCAGTATGAAGCAGGAACTATATAACCGAACCAAACAAAGCACTGGCGGTATTTGGGGGAGATAGGTAAGGAAGCATAGCGTTTGGAGACTTTAAATTAACCCCCTAGCCATAAAGTCTTTGTAGAATAATATTGCAGTAGACATACATTTTTGCATTCATGGAATAACCCTGGTTTCCAACTGAAAGAACACAGAGAAAATACACTTTATAGCCAAATTCCTAAAGGACATAATTTGTGAAATATGAAGCTCTTATTATAAGTTGACTTCCCCAAAACTTAAAATAAATTAAGCTTTTGCTTGAGAGCTATTATATTTTGAACTGACTCCTAATTCAACCTAAGCTCAAAGACAAATCTACACACGATGTTGAGATAAGAACTCTTTTTTTGTTTCCCAAAAATCAGCCCTTTTATTTCCCAAAAATCAACCTGCCATCATTCAGTTGTAACAGTACTTATTTTAACACTTCTCTATCCATGTAATGAAAACCACTCTGGCAACAAAATCTAGAAGTCCAGAAACAAAGCACATGTTTGAATGAATGCTGGTATGTGGTTAAAATAACCAGAAAAATTATCTTAGGAAACAAGAATTAAAAAAAGTTGCGGAGAGAAATAAAGATTGCAGAAGAATCAAGTTCATGTAGGTATCATTTCAAAAGAAAATCATCTTTGCTTTGGAATAGCATTTAAAATTCCAAGGTATGAAATTGAAAAATTTGAGTCTGTCATAAGTGATCACTTATCTTAGGCCCTACCTTTATTTTCACCAATATCAACAGTCAAACTTCTTTTTATTTGGAACTTTTTGCATAGGCTTATTTTAAATATATAATTTGCTTGCACTCACATATCTTATAACACAATTATGGAATGTTTGCTAGAGCATAGAAAATTCCTATTTTAATGTAAACAGGCTAATTTTATTTAATACAAAAATTAATCTACACAGAATTATGTGTAATTACCGCAGAATTGTTTAGCTTAATAGAACTGCAGAAGCATTCAATTAGCATATTCAGATTCTTAAAAAAATTCATATACATACCCTTGAGCACTTTTTCTTTGACAGGCCTTTCTAAGATTATAGATGTTCATATGGCAATGAAATGTTTGCATAAGAAGTAAAGGTATTAGTTCCCGACACAGCATTAAAAAGACTATTGGTTTGAGTTTATTACACTTGATAGATTGTCTTTCAGGGACATGT
Organism: Platysteira castanea; assembly: GCA_013397175.1. Taxonomy (NCBI): domain Eukaryota; kingdom Metazoa; phylum Chordata; class Aves; order Passeriformes; genus Platysteira; species Platysteira castanea. Next base: position 112,707 of record VYXC01002871.1, read on the forward strand.
TTTCAGGTTTTGTTTTAATTATTTCTAAGAATCTGTTTAAAAAATAGGTTTCAAATTATCTCTATTGTTCTTATGCCAGGAGTTCTTCATAACGAATATACATTTAATTACAGAAACCAAAATATCTTTCCCTCAACAGGGTTCAAAACATTACAGTACAGAATTGCAGGTTAAGAACACTTCACAGTTCATAGTTAGTTATATTGTGACTTTGTTCATATCTAAACACTGCAAAATGTTTGGTGTAAAAGAAAAGGGAGAAATAGAAGTGATTTCATGACTTCAGGGGAAAAGGTCAAGAAAAAGTTTTTAAAATGAACTCTTCTGTTAAGAGATAAAAACATTTGTACCAAAGAGAATTTGAACAGCAAGTTTGAAAACTTCCTCAGGAATCATTATTTTATTTCTGCAAACACTTCATTGCAGAATTTTGACACTCTGAGTGACTTACGACTACCCTGGCAAGAGGTGTGTGAAGTCATTTAAATATGCCTAAGTATAATTTATGAAGCAATTGCACAGAGAAATAGATTTCAGGTCTCATCAGACACTGTACACAGAACTTAGTTATTTTTGTTATGTTTGATACCAACTGCCAACATTTCATCTGCAAATATCGCTCAGAGCCTCCAAAAACTGACATACAAAATAACAGATGTATCAGCATATCTTTGGATAAATTTGTTATGCAGCCAGACTGTTATCTCACTGTTCATCATTGTATTGTCACTTACTCATCCAGTTTCTATAATGACTAGAAGAATTCATAGCAATAAATATCATTACAAGATAGGACTTTTACATTTATCTAAATGTTTCTTTACATTGCTATCATGGTTTAACCCCGAACTTCAACTAGGAACTACAGAGCCACTGACTGGCTCTTCCCTGGTAGGATGGGGGAGAGAATAACAAGAGTAAAAATGAGAAAGCTTGTGGACTGAGGGAAAGGCAGTTTAATAAGCAAAGTAAAGCCAAACAAGGATTCATTCACCACCTCCCGTGGGCAGGCCGTTGTTTGGTCATCTCCAGGAAAGCAGGGCTCCGTTGTGTAGTGTTGACTTGGGGAGACAAACATCATCACTTCAAACATTCCCTCCCTTTCCTTCTTTTTCCCCCAGCTCTATATGCTGAGCAGGAAGCCATATGGTCTAGAATACTCCTTTGGTCAGTTTAGGTCATCTGTCCTGACTGAATCCCCTACCAACTTCCCCAGCCTCCTCACTGGCAGGGTGGAGTGAGAAGCAGAAAAGGCTTTGACTCAGNATAAGAACTTCTCAGCAGTAACAGAAACATCCTCTGTTCAGCACAAGTCTATAATATAGCCCTCTAGTAGCTACTGTGAAGAAAATTAACTGTACCCCAGCCAAAACCAGCACTTCTGCATCTGTCTGTAGTTGTATTTTTTCCAGTATCTCAACTCCCTTTCATTTTCTTTCTTTTCTGATACATTGTATACAACTACAGGAGAAAAATATCCATTTTTTAAAGCTCAAAATCATTTATACATTTCAGAAATATGAGAAAAAGTGAATAAGTTTTGTTTTATTAACATCTCTTTCTCTCCCAAGAGACAGAGGATTCAGAATTACAAAATTACTTGGGTAAAAAAAAAGAACATTTTGTAATTACACAAATACTTGGTTTGATCTCAGAAATTGAGATTATTTTCAAGTCCCTAGAATTAGTCAAAATGAATGATAAATAATTTCACAAAGGAGTCAAAACGACTATGTCAAAAGTCCTCTATATGTTTTAGAGGAATGCTGAAAACAAAGTTTTCTTGTTAAAATATTTCATAGCCTAACATTAGTATACAGATGAAGTTATGCACAGTGTACCAAACTTACACAGAAAACTCATTTTGGGGATTCAAAAAAGCAGATATCTGAAATTCTTCAGATTTCTGTGTACAAGTCATAATTTCAAAAGGCCTTAAAAACTAATTTCTCTGTGATCCTCAGTGCTACCAGCAAGACCTACTTCCATTTCACTTTGGAAAATTTCAAGAATTAATATGCAATATGGACCTATGAAAAATTAGGAAAATTTGTAAAAATATCAGAGTAGACCAATAATAGACAGTAAACACTGGAATTTCACAGATTCTAACCAAATATTTATAAATTTGAAAAGGTGCACTTCTTAACTTGTTATTGGCAATTTTGGAGGGCAGTCAATATTATTAAGTGCTGAATGAGGAGATTTCCATCATCTGATTAAGGTTGATTTAAATATTTGGAAACTAAGATCCCATTTTGTCCTCCTTTCTTAGAAGATCTTCAAGATCAGAAAGGACTGTAAACCTTACACTGTACTGTGAACAGGCTCCAACTGCATCTGTGTGTGTTACTTTAACTGAACCACTTGAAAATATTACTGGTCTCTAACCTATCATCATCACCTGTGTTACTTATGTAAGACTGAGTTTAATTGTTGCAAAGATCAGATGCCAAACACCAAGTTACAGTTGCTCGCTGAACAGATGGGAAAGGTTATGGTATTTGAATATTTCATTATTAGTGAGACAGGTCACATAACAAGCCATAAATCATCTGTTTATAGGCACTTTGCTTGATGTAAAAAATGAGTGGTTTTTGTTTTTCCACCTTGAAAGTTTTCATCACTTACAAAGTCAGCAGTTTTCATACTGAAAATATCATTTGTGTGCAAATTATTTCTCAGCGCAAACAGACATGATGTGATGCCTGATGCCTAGGTTTTGATAAAAGACACACACATTAAATAACATATTTACTAATATTTCTCATATACCACATAACTAGATATGTAAAAGCAATAAAGCATGGGGTTTTTTTCGAAGTGCAAGGGTATTTGAGTATCCTACAGCACCCTGCCCCTGAGGGTTAAATGTCCCCTTATTAGACGAATGAAACACTGTATGAAAATATATATTTTAATTTTAAAAGAAAATTCAGTAAAGCTGATTTCTATGAAAATTTGTAAGACTTCTGTAATAATTTAACAAAGAACAACTCAGGTTACCAGCTAGTTATAGGCAAAATGTCTCTGGCACTTTTAGTGACTTGCAGCAAAAGACAGATACCAACTCTGAGTGATGAAGCTTGACTACAAAGAAGATATAAAATTGGCAGGAGAAGAAATTTTCTTTGCACCAAGGACAGATTAGAAAAAAAATCCAAAAGGTAACATGACCATGTATTCTGAAACAGACCTTAATTCTCGGGGCCCCTTTAGCATCGTGACAATGTCTGATTCTGCTCTAATCCCCATCTAGAAGGATAAAGTCAATTGCACTAGGGACTGACCATTTGATTTGTATTTTCACTACATGTGACTTCCTCACCGTATCACCCTCAAGCTGAACAATCCTATAACTGCTCATTCAAACTTACACTCACAGGAAAGATGGTAGTAGTATAATACTGCATTATGTGTGGCTCACTCCCATAAAAACCGTACATATCCATTTATATTTTTACTATTGCCTAGGGCTAACACTGAGAAAATGTATTACTACTTTTTATCCTATTACTTTTTTTAAGCTTTTGAAAGAAAAATAATAATGTTAGTATATCACAGAAAACTTGTACCAAGAAAAATTTAACAACATATATACTAGAAAATGAGAGAACTAATGCACAAAGATTGTTATCCAAGTTTCAGCTATATATCACCAGAAAACTGAAATGGAGAAGGATCTGAAAGAGAATTTAAAATATAGAAAAGCTACAAGCCATGGATAGTAAATTTAGGAACAAAAAGATTTCCTGTCATCAGCTAAGAGAGATGAGATAAATCAGTTGAGCTCAATCTATCATTAAACTAATTATTTACCCTTTGACATCTGATCTGTGCTTCCCTTTCCCTTTTTCATACTTATTCAGGGGGTTTTTTTTAATACTATTGAAATAAACTGACTGTGAAAAATAAAAAAAAAATTCTTGAACTCTGTAAAACCCCCAAATCTTGAGCCATAATTAATCTTGCTTTCTAAACCAAAGACCCTTTCTTCCACAGCACATCCAGTGATTCAGTAACACAATGGACTGAAAGTAAGGAACTTTATGAAGAAAATGTACTATCAACAATTTTGGGTTAAAAATAGGAATGGTATACAATGAGAGGAATGCTGATAGAAAATAAAAGTTATCAAATGTGCAAAATATTTCCACTTCAAATCACACCCTTACCTAGGTCGACTTTGGACTCCTACCAAATTCTGCATTGTGAAAAAAAACTTCTAAGACCTTTATGCCATAATTATTTAGCTCAGTTTTCAAAAAAAACTTTAACAAAAAAAAAATTAAGTTTTGTTGAAACAGGTAGATGAGATATGGGATTTTCAACACATCTTTCCCTTCTCATGTTAATTTTCTTCTTGTCAATTTTTTTTTTTAAGTCTAACATAGAATTCTTCATATTATCATCAAAACATTTCATGAAGTAAGTGATGAGGAGAAGAAAAGGGGAACTGAAAAGTTAAAAGCAACTATTTTTCCAGATAACTTAAATATCTGAATCCTGGCAAAGCTCCAAACACAATTTAGAAAGCAAACTCTCTCTTAGGACCTTAGGAAATCATGGTTACGACCACACCTTTGATTTCCATAATCCTGTGAATTATATGAAATTATTGGCTTTTTTTTCTCCTTTTGTGGCGGATGGATGAGACAACACAGAATCCCAAAAGAGGAGGGAAGACATGTCATTGCACACATAGCTCCCTTAGAGCCCTTCTGCAAGTTCAGAAGGCATTGCTTGAGGACTTCACTTTCTAGTGATATGACTCAAACTATCATCCTCATAACAATTTGACCTAAAGTACAAGAACAAAAGGCAAAATACTTGTGAAAAAGATCAAGAGATGAGATTCACTTGACTTACTATATAAAGCTTATAGAATGTTTTCCCCAAATATTTTAATAGCCTGAGATTTCATCAATGAAATGCATCCAATTATCAGTTCAGCTCACTAAATACTTTCTCTTTTTTATATCTGACAGTCATATGCAAAGACCTTAATATCTTGGAGTCAGCAGAAACCTCTTAATTTTTAGAAAAGTGAAAAGCATCACACCTCCCCTTTAATAAAAGTGCTCCGCTAAAAGGAGTGAAATGGAAAAGAATAAAAAGTAGTTCACTGTTTGCTTTCTAGGGTACAGAGTAGCAACACATTTGCATGGAACATATTGGAATTGCTGATACCTTGCCTCAGCTGGGTCACTGTCACAGCTAGGGTAAACATGTCTCAGTAGAAAGGTTTCGAATGTTCTGGTCAAATGCCAAAATTGTTAACACTACAAACAAAAATAATTCTGAGAGAAAAATTCATAAACTAAGGTGTCGCTATAGGACACGAAATAACAACATTTGCACACTGAGATGAGAAAGGCAAAAAGAAATCAATTGTTTAATTTGTCTCGATATTTATACATTTCTTGACCTGACAGTGGATTGGAAGATGATGTTACTTCCTCTCCAACCACACTGGTTAAACAGAAAGTCCATCAAATTTTCTCTCATAACAAAGGAATGATAACAAAAGAACAGTTAAGTAAACATTGGCTATTATTTACCTAAAAACTGTGAGAACTCTGACTCCAAGAATGTAAATTTCAGGAGGCTAAGAATACCAGGGCAACACTAAAGACAGAGAAGTCTGTTTTGGATATCTTATTAAACATCTGTATGGGTGTTTGTTATTATCATCTTCTTTTAAATATGTATCTCCTGCAATATAGACAACTAAAGAGCTCCTTCACTCTAAGTACAATTTTAGCGAGTATTTCACCTCATAGAATGACAAAGGCATAATTTAGCTAAAGAGAGAATGGTTGTCTATGTCTTCAGCAAAAGAGAACACCAAGATCTGCTCTCTGATATATTGCTCTTCTTTCTTGCCATTTTACTAACACACAGCATTTAATGCTGAAATCAGAGTGATCAAAACAAGCTGTACAAATCAAATACTGTTCTAAGAATAAAAGGCAGTGTAATGTATTTGACCTTCCAACCTACAGAATACCAAGACAAGAACAACAAAAATTATTAAAATCTTGGAAGCAACTGAATGACAAGGGTTTTTCTAGCCTCCTGCATGTGACAAGATAGCTGCTTCTCCTGGCATCAGACCTACTGCTTCTCTATAAAAGCTGTATCTTTAATCCCAGCATTTTCTTGAAAGGTAACTTGGTTTTCATATTTTAAGAAGGACCAGAGAAGAAGATACAGAATTTTAAAATCAAACAGGCATACATTTTACTAAAGCTATGCATTTTACCCAAAGATTTCAAATGCAAGTTTATGGAATGCTAGATATGGAATAATATTAAGTATTGGAGAGAAGAAGTTACATTCTGCACGTGCACTTGAAAAAATTGCCTGGTCAAGTGCAACAAAAACTTTAGTAAACCCTTTTTCTGTAGCCATATCCGATTTCCAGAGCCTCATGTATTCAGATGTACAACCATTTCTGGGAAATGATGCTAGAGATGACAAGCCACACAGTATGAACCAACCTCAGCTCTTGTTTTAAGGTGGCCAGACAAAGGCCATAATGATTTTTTCAGATTATAAATAAGTATATGAATTATAGAATGGAAGTAAAGTCATGCTTAATTTCCTTGTGACAATTTTACTTTTATTTTACTTATGAAATGGAATAGGATCTGTTAAGTTATGATTCTATGCAGTTTAAACATATTAACTCTTATAGTGAAGATAAAGTTTCTTGACAATAGTAAGCTTGAATTAAGATGAACGCATGACAAACACTTTTAAACTTTTCTTAACTGCAGAATGTTATGGTTTTCCAAACTAACCCATCATCTAGAGAAAACTCAAGGGCAAACAAAGCAAATATAGTTAGAGTTTCAATTTAATTATTTTTTATTTCAATTTTCTTAATAAGCTAACTTTTTTTGAAATTTGGAAAAATAATTATATTGTTTTAAACAATTTCTTAATTTTTAACTCAAACAGTAGAAGTCATGTGAATTAAAATAGGACTTTGCAGAACCACATGGTGAAATTATAACTATATAAATGCAACAGCCAGAGAAATAGATTACAAATCACTGTTTTCTATGTCCGTCAGTTTCTTGCCTGGGAATTTGGTCTGTGAGCCACTTTCCTTCTGAAATACTATCAACAACATTCTATCAATAAGGTTTCAAGGCAAACAGTATAAATATTTTCAGTGATGTATCATTACATTGATATTCATAAGCTTAGCTCACTGATAATCGAAGGCACTTAAAAACAAATGCAAATACATTTATCTTCATAACTTATTAATGTGCTTCTAGCCAGGATGCCTCACAGTAACTCCATCTCTTTTTCACTTACTCACTACAGACCCATACTGTGGTTAATACCATCTTGAATACTAAAATACAGCACTGATATAAAGGACGCTTCTTATTTCCTTAAGGTTAAATCCACAAATGCAATACACCCTCTTAAGGATTCTTTGGTTTTACAATTTCTTTTAATCTACAGTATTTCATTAAAAAAAGAAAAGAAAAGAAAAGAAAAAACGCCTTGGGTTGGAAGTGACCTTAAAGATTATCTACTTCTAATGCTTCTGCCATGAACAAGGGCATCTTTCACTAGACAAGCTTACTCAGAGTCTCATCCAATCTGGCCTTGAACACTGCCAGAGACTGGCCATCCACAACTGCTCTGGGCAACTGGTTCCTGTGCCTCATCACACTCACAATAAAGAATTTCTTTTAAATATCTAATATAAATTTACCCCCTTTCAGTTTGAAAATATACCCCACTTGTTTTGTCACAACACGCCCTTGAAAGAAGTCTCTCTCCACCCTTCTTGTAGGCTCCGTTCTTGTACTGGAAGGCTGCAATGAGATCTCCCTGAAGCTTTCTCATCTCCAGGCTGACAAAATCAATTGCCTCCGATATCCCTCGTAGGAGGGGTGTTCCATTTCTCTAATCCTCTGAGTGCACATATCAATGTCCTTCCTTTGCTAGGGACCCCAAAACTAGAGGTGAGGTCTCACCAGAACAGAGGGACAGAATCCCCTCCCTTGCCCTGTTGGCTATGCTGCTTTGAATGCAGCCCAGGAAACAACCAGCTTTTTGGGCTGCAAGTGCACATTTTTGGGTCATGTCCAGCCTCTCATCCACCAGTACCAACAAGTCTTTCTCATCAGGTCTGCTTTTAGTATGTTTATCCCTCAGCCTGTGTTGATACTGGGGATTGTCTCAACCCACATGGAGGACCTTGCACTTGGTCTTGTGAGATTCCTCATGAGATTCCTACGGGCTTATTTTTCAAGCTTATCCAGGTCCGTCTGGATGGCATCCTGTCCTTCAGACATGTCTCCTGCACCATTCAGCTTGGGGTCATCTGCAAATTTTCTGAGGCTGCACTTGATCCCTTTGTCTATGTTATTAATGAAGACATTAAATGGTACCAGTCGCAATAGAGACCCCTGAGGGGTCTTGTCCCTGATGTCCACTGGGATTCTGAGCTGTTGACTGTTACCCTCTGGATGTGACCATCCAACCAATTCCTTATCTACCTAAGAGTCTGCTCATCAAATCCATCTCCCGCCAGTTTAGAGAGAAGGATNCATGCAGGGGGGGATTCCTTGGAATGGGGGGTTCATTCGAGCCTCTCACTGGGGAATCTTTGATAGATATGCTAATTTGCAGGGCCTATAAATTGTATACGGAATGTATTGTGTGTGAGCATTCTGGTGTGTGTTTTGGCACATTCCACCTGGATGAAGTGGTGCACCTAAGGATCCTTAAATAAATACCGAGGTGAAAACTCCTTTTCCCCTTAACCATGTCTGGCTTTTAATTTTAAGACCAGGGACAGGCAACACTAGCAGTATCCATGAAGAGAGCTATATTACTCAGCTAAATAAGGAAAACTTGTTTTCTTAGCATCTTGTTGAATGGCTCAGGCTTCAGTTCATCTCATGTTTGCAGACTCATTTCTAATACATTGCTAGACCATATATTTCTGTTCTCACTCTTACTTAAGCACATGCTTAGCTGGGTTTCTCTCCTCAGCTGTCTAGTCCCTGGGGAAAAAAATTGCTCATTAACCTTACTCTATCTAGCCTAGACTGGATAGGACATTTTTTCACTTTTGACATCACAGTTTGTGGGGTTCCTTCTTCAGGATGGATAAGCATCTTTTACTGTTAATCATGCTACAAGTACAGTCATGTTCAAAGTAAATTAGTCACTGCAGTTTATTGAAGGGTGTGCAGTGGAATTAAAAGCAACATTTTTCTGAGTTTAGATCCTTATACATTCAACTCATTGAAGCTACCCAGTAATTACAACCATTTTTACAGTCAATAGAATTCCATTCCACAATTAATTTACTCAGTAATTGGTCAGATCAGGACAACTGTTTTCTTGTGGATGTAAATCTCTAAAGTCATATTCGATTTTCAGCTGAAGATTTTCAATAATGTATATGTTTTCTTTAAGGATATGCTTACATTGCTGTTTAATTTTGTTGTATTGGATTCAAGGCCCATACATAGGAAGCAACTAACTATTAAATAGAACAAAGAGAATAAAAATTACTATTAAGGTAATATAAACTTTTGGCATGAAAAAAAACTTTAAAATTAATTTTCAATTGAAAATTGCATCTTGCTGAATTTAGAACTTAAGTTAACCAAAACCGAAATCTTTGAAATACAATTCCTTATGACCTCAGGCTAAAAGTCCTACTGAACAGGAGGCAGGAGAATTTTGCTCAACTGGAGATAACTAAATTGCTCAGAAATCTACTGAGAGAGAGAAAAAGCACATTCCTCCTCTTGAAGGGGGAAACCTTTGCAATTCCAAAGTATTATTTCCTAGGACAACATATTTAAGGAACTCAATTGAATCTGAGAAAGAGACAGACAGAGGCAAAAGATCTTGCACTGGACTACAAAGAGCATTAAATGAACCAATTACTTAAATGAATCTAAGAATTAATCACTGACTTGTTTTTCCATTTCCATTCTGACCTATGTGCATAATTCACTAGGGAATAGTAGCACGAACCCTTCTTGTAACAAGTGGGCACCTGAAGATGACCAAAATTAAAGCACTCTTCATTACCTTCTTTTCGCTATATTTATGGGCGTCATCTAAAAGCATTTGGGACAGGAGGTGAAAAACTCTTATACTACCAACATTTCTAAGGGTTGTGTGCTGATTTATTTTTTGCAAGATTGTCCCTAGAGAAAATATTAGAAGCTCATCCCTCTTGAGTGCACAATACCATGAAAATTTCAGGAAGATCTTTTGCATTTTTTTTTTCAGAAGAAAACAATTTGATCCTATTTTTAATAGTATTTCGTTGCACTGTAAAGCTCTGTCAGTCAGTTATAATGGAAACTATTAGGATGCCAAATGGAGGATTATCTTGTCTTGACTATTATCTCTGCAAGCGTCATGAGTAAAGGAAACTTGTAAAACCAAAGATACTGCTTTCTTTCAAGGATCCCAATATAATGTAAAAAGGAAAATAAAACAAAACAAAAAGATTTTGAAAGACATTTTTACATCTAGGTCTTAACCGATCTAAGTTTTCTATTAAAAAAGAAATTTTTCTGTTACGTAACACAGCATTTTACAAGCTTTATATGAACAACCCAATTATTTACAAAAGCAAGAGAGCACATGAAGCCTGCATTTTTTAAGCTAATGCATTTAGTATATTGTAATCTGAAAGCATCTGGAGGGAGCACTTTTGCATTATAGGAAATTTATTCTAGATTTGTTGGGATTGCAAAAAGCTTTATGCTGTTTATAAATATTTAGCTCTTGACAATGATTACTGGCCTTTATCTAATGTGCTCTGAAGGACACAAGATTTCAAAGTGCATGTTATAGTGCTGGAATACAGGTGGTTGGAAAAGTGAAAGACAATGTAATGTTTATATTTTGTCCCAGTCATCCCAGAATGATAAGCATGTAGCAGTGGTGCAGTATTATAGTCTTACATGTAAATGATTTTAATTTTCTTCAAATTGGAAAGAGAGGTAAAACATTACAATTAATAAAACAAGGAAAAAATCATGATGAGTACCCTCTGTGCTGCAGTTTTTTCTTTCTGTCAACCTTTGAAAGCAAACACAACTTCTTATCCTTTGATATAGTACTTAACAGTAAGACTTGATCTAAAGTGACATTTTCATGTAACATTCTGGCATAAATAGCCAGTGTGATGCATCAAGGATATTCTGAAAGTGCAAATAGTTGGTAATTATGAAAACAAAGAATGAGCTGTGGTAACTTGATGTGATTCTTGCAAGATGAAAATATACATGCAAAATAATTTAGGGCAATTACATTTGAATCAAAGAGGAGATTCTGCACTTGCTAATATTTTTTAACTGATTTGATTTAAAATTCTATGCTAAGGCACAGAAACATTTTAAATTATAAATTCCTGAAGATAAGAGTTTGCAAAATCACTAGAAATGTTTAAGTTAATAGATGCTCTATGTACCTGTAGAAGTACAGCAATTCTGTATAACAATACTAAAGTATGTAATACAAGGATTCAAAGAAACTGAAGAAAGGGTAGAATTTTACTTCAGTTGACTGAATCTTCCATTAATTTTGCAGGATAGAACATACTGGTATAATCAATGCAAAATTTGCACAGATAAAAATAGTTAATACAGTTGACATAAATAATATTTTAGTGGAAAATATTCTTAAACATTATATTGAAGAAGGTAAAAAAAGATGTGGACATCTCTATTATTAAAGAAACTGTCTTTCAGTCAGGTCAATATTTGCAGACCAGTATAGATTGTAAGCATTTGCTTCATCTCCTGCCTACAGTCATAACTGAAGTATAGAGGTATTCTCTCTTTTTTTTTTTTTTTTTAACTCTTGCTTAATGTAACTAAGCATCAAATGGTGTATTCTGGGAAAAAGGCCGAAAAGGTTTTACTTCCCACATGAACAATTTTGGCATCCAAATTCTGAGGCAAATACAGCAAGATTATGCAATTCCTGTATAATTAATGAGACATATCTCCTAGTTTCTATGCACAGAAAGGTGGAGGCACTGAAGAAGAACTCGAGAAATAAAATATAAGAAACAATGGGCAGTTTAGAAATCTGTATCTGTCTAGGAGAAAATAACCTCCCTAATATTCTGTGATATTGATCGTATTACAACCAATGTCATATATCAGGATGTTGAAAAAGCCACCTCAGAGTTAGCATGACAAATATTTTTTAAGACAGAACAGTATATTTCAAATATTTTTGAGTGTAATCTGGACACCACACGCAAAATTGCGGTGTATTTCCATTACACAGAAAGAGACAAAATGAAGACAATTATCACTGAAGCCTACAGAGCAAATTTAGGACACAGCACTTTTACAGAAAACTCCAATTTAGAGCTGTGATTAAACTAAAATTTACCAGAAAATCAATTTTCCACCTAGCAATACGTATCACAGTTTTGAGAAAGTGTCCTTTGTTCCTCATACCTAAAGAACTTCAGCCTTGGCCTGATCAAGTAACTCTTTCAAGTAGCTGTATGCATCAGCCATACACAGAATCACCAGGCAGTCATCAGAGTGACAGCAGACGTCTCGGTAGCATGAAACTCATGGAACTATGCAGACGCACACCCAGACTCATGTATGAGTCCTACTTATATGAATTATATACATACAGGCATGTATGTATATACATATCCATTCACACCGTTTCCATCAGGCCACTTTCCTGGTGACATCTGGGAGAAGCTACAGGAGCACCTTGGTCACCAGGATCATCCTCCAGACCTCGCAGCTGCTCCGAGCTGAGGCTCTGCCATGGGGCCTGCCCTTGGCCGTGGCCATCGTCATGCTGCCGATGCCTGGGCCTTCACCTCCTGCCCAGAGATAAGCACAAGGCTTTGTCCCCAAGAGGTGCCTGATGCCCAGGGCTGGGACTGTCCCGGTATCCCTGAGCTGCCCCACTCCAGTCCGGGGTGATGGGAGGACCCTGCCTGACATGTCCTCCCCTGACCCACTAGGTGCCCTCCCCAACAATTCCTGGAGAAGTTAAAAATTCAAGGCATTCATTTAAAAGACATAATTAGAGATATCCAGCTTCCTGAATCTCATTTCTCCCCTTCACACTATTGGTTCCTCAGGTCACCACAGCTCCTCAACAGTTTGAAATAAACATATTTGTGAATGACACCGGGGTAATGGCAAAATCACGGCTTGGAATCTGAGCTCATAGGACATTAGCCTTCCTGTACTCTGCAATTCTCAAAGGATCACAATGATGGGTTTTTTTATTGCCATAGCACCCATCAAGTCTCAAGTCAGACTGAAATACTCTCATTAAAAAAAAAACCCATGGTCTATCTAAACAATGAGACTGGAGCTTAAACAAATGTTATGCCTTTCCAAAGAAAGGGGAAAATACTAATACTCAGTGGATATTAAACCCAGGCAGGAGAGGAGGGNAAGGAAAGTGTCAAAGGAAATGGTAAGGGGAACAAAATTCTTGATTTTGAAGGCTTTTAATGACATAGTTTGGGGATAGGCTCCATGCTCCTAATTTCAAGTAAAAAAGACTAACTGTCATGAGAAAAACAGTGGTCAACATAAGTTCCAATTCACCAGCATTGTGTAAAAAGGAATGTGCTGACTTAGGCTTCCTCTTTTTACTCTTCTGCGTACATACAGTTACTTTTTGTGTAGCTGTTCTCGTGTTTAGTAATTGAACATGTCTTCTTTAGACAAGCTGAGAATGAACAATGGGAAAAGCCTTTCTAATATCGATGATTAATTTAGCTGCTCACACAATGAAGTTATTTTTTCCCTCACTCAGACTGACATAATTGATTTATACCAGTAGAATAAGCACAAATACATGGCTTTGTTTCATCTAACTGTTAGAGACTTAGAGATCACAATTGCCTCAAACACTGTCAAGGCCACAGGAGGAATGTGCCATAAGACAAGCCACCACTAGTGGGAATTTGAGATAAGCACAGAGGAGAGGAACTTGCTTTAATTCCAGGCCTAGCTGAGGGTAGGTCTATTTAACACATTCTGGTTAGTGCATCTGGACAAAAATTCCCACTGTGGCAGACTGTGAGAAAGGAAACAACTGTTCCCAAGTTATGGGAACACCTGCAACCACCCTGCAGATACCTGGAACTTGGACTGTATAAAGGTGGTATCTCCAGAAGAACGCAACCACTGCAAAGACCAGGGTGAAGAAGAACCAACAGTATGCTTTTGGATCCATGGGGTGTTGACTATCTTCTGCTTCATCGCTGTCTTTCTCCCTCTGCCTCTTTCTTATTTCTTTCTATTTCTCTACGTCATATTTGTTGTTAAGTAAAATCTGTATAATTGACTTCAGCATATGGTCTTGTTTGCATCTTAGTTTGGGCAGAGGCATCTCTCAATAATCAGATTCTAACACTAACATCACTTTTAAAGTCCTTCAAGATAATTTTCTTCTGCTACTTGGTTTAATTCATCAGAAAGTAACTCCAGAGCTCACCAGCTATTCTCCATCGGGTTGTGTGCACTGTAAATCTATAGCCAGCAGAATATTCACCGTTTCTTTAAATCACTGCAAAAGTGCACTGAGGAGGTCACAATAAGAATCAAGGATTTCTGCTCAGGGCTTTCATTTGCAAAACTCCGTGGTTGTATTCTAAAGAAACATTTAGTAGAGAAGTAAAATGTTACAAAATTTCTTGAAAGTGACTCAGTCTTCAGCTGTAGTAAAGCCCAATGCTTTACAGACACTGCAACCCACACCAGCTGTAACACTGATGAAGTACTGGGACTATCTTTAGAAAATCATGCTTTAGATCAAAACTTATTAATTCATATAAAAAAATCTATTAAAATCTTAGCTTGATCTGTATTACATTTCCCTCCCTATCCTAATTAATTCATTATACTAAGGGGAAGAATTTGGACTTATGAAAATGTACATTTTTCTCTTTCAGTTCACCTTCAAGGAACCTACTGAAAATTTTTGGTCATGTTTCAAGGAACTGTATAAAAATAAAACCCACATTTTTTGTATAATCTTACAGTGAGACAAAAGTTTAAGAAGGATGGCAGTTACATTATGAGCAATACTCTGCTCTGGTTAGAAAGCCCATTCTTTAAATGCCACATCTTAAAATATATGTCTAAGGTAGTGCATTAAGACATTATTAATACACTATAATTAAACCAGTGCATACTGAGACTTTTATTGTCACTCTAGCCACTTATTGGCACGTTTTGTTATCCAGTAAAATCTCTATTATGTTTAAAATGTAACAATCACTTCTAGTTTAGGAGTTGTAACATTGTGTTAGCAATATCTTTTTCAGTATCTGCTGCCTTCTGCTTTTCTGGATTTAATGGTTCACAAAAACTCATACTTGTCTATCAAGTCTTACAAAATGAAGGAAGACTGGCCTTATGTTGCTGTGAAAGTGAGTATAATATGTATTGTGAGTGCTGTGATTTCCCCATTTTTCTGAGGAAATTTAAAATCCTTGCAGTGAAATATGCTTTTTTAATATATACCTTGATGGATATCATGCAAGAGGAAAAACCAAAAAAAGAAGAAAACTTTTAAACATCCCAGTGGAAAAATGAGTTTTGGGCCCTATAGCTAATTTGTTACAAAATGGACAAAATACCTCTAAAATAAAATTAGGATTACATTGCATGGAACTACTTCAAGCATAATAGCTAGAGAGAACAATGAAGAAGAGAAAGCCTCAAAGATTCTCAAATTGGAGTCTACAGTAAAAAGCACTAGAACTAGATGGTCTCCCAACAACATATAATAAAAACCCCCAAAAACAAAAGGGATTCTTTCCCTTCCCAATCAAGTAATATTTTTTTCAGTTCCTACTTGTTTTCTACCCTAGTCTGGACTTTCTGCCTAACCAAAAGAAGTATATCTTTCCAAGGAATTCAGAAAACTGGCATGGCTCAGTGTCATGTGAAAAGGGGAGATTTCCTCAACCCTTAGTGTTTGATGGGTCTGCCAGTGCCCCAGAAAAGCTGAGACCCTTGTACCTGACCAGTCTGTCAGCATTCCTTTAGGAGAATCCTTCACTGAGCAGTGCTGCTGGACTGGAGGGCACTTTGACTGACTTATTCAGGGCCACACACAGCAACAGGGAGGCTCCTCAGCAGATCTTCCCATTTTATGACCCCTCAGCAGATCGTATACTTTATTTGAGAATGTCACTCACTGCCAGGCACTGCCAGCACCCATGAAGGACTCACACCAACAGTTTACAGGATAGCATTCTGTATTAATATGAAATCGTGACAGGTTAAGATTCGAGGATTGCCGCCGACAGTATCTGACTGCAAAAATGTGTTCAAAACAAAATACAGACAAGTTCTAATCCCCAGTAAAAATACTGAGCACAGAGTGTGGTTCTTACCCGATAGGTGTCCCTATGGCGGAGAAAACAGGTTCAGCCTATTACAATTAGGCTATAAGGAACCAAGTTTAATGAGGGAGAACAATTTTGCCACAGTTGTTGGCTCAGCAGCAGGACATCTTATCTCCCTTGGTAACAGGTGCTGTGCGGTTTATCAGCTGCAATAACTTGTACCAGCAAGTTCCCCTCCCTGAAAGAATTTCTACAGAGACTGGCCACAGTACTTCCACTCTGCTCCCCCCTCTGTACCCCCCCCCCCCCCACACCTTTAGCAAGTGCTTATAGTCGCAGGTTGTGTGTATGAGGAATCATTGTGGGATAGGCTTCAAGCACCCTAACCCCATTCCATCCAGGGAGTAGAAGCTGTATTTAACCCTATAATTTCCATCCTCTTATTTTACTTCTACTCATCTTTCCACACTCAGTAAGAACATTCTGGTCAAACTAAAGCGTAAGAAGGAAATGCACATGCCATGTAACCTGGGATGCATATTCTGGGATGAACATAGGGACAAGTCCCAGATGGGTAAGGATGGGATTGTGAAAGTTAGAGTGAGCTGGAGCTGAATTTGGTTAGGAATGCAAAGAATAGTAAGAAAAGAATTTACAGGCATGTTGGCCAGAAAAGGAAGATTGAAGAAAATGCACTCCCCTTGCCATAAGATGGCAGAGCTGGTGACAGTCAACATGGGAGAGGTACTCATCAATATATTTTGTCTCAGTTTTCAATGGTAATTTCTCTTCTTGCACCCTTCAAGCCCTGAAACTCAAGAGAGGGAGTGGGGGAAAGAATTCTCTTTGATTATAGGATAACATCTAGTTTGAGACCACCTGAAGAACCTGCAAATAAACTCCTTGGGACGCAACAATATGCATCCCAAGATCCTGAGGGAAATGGCTGGTGTAGTTGCCAAGCCATTCTCTGTGATATTTAAAAGCTATGGCAACCAGCCAAAGTCCTCAGTGAAGGGAAAAAGGCAAATATTTCACCCATTTAAAAAAAAAAAAAAAAGTAGAAGGACCCTGGGAACTACCTCACTTCTTTGTCCGGTAACATCATGGAGCAAATCTTCCTGCAGGATGTGTCAAAACACATGAAAGACAGCTTCGCTAAGGGCAAATCATGCCTGAGTAATCTAGTGACTTTCTGTGACAGTGATGGAGTGACTACACTAGTGGACTAGGCAAGAGCTACAGTTATCATCTACCTAGACCTCTGTAAGGCCCTTGACATGGCCCCCACAACATTATTGCCCCTGTCTTGGAGAGAAGTGATTGAGGGATGGACTGCCAGGAAATTGGCTGGATGGCATCTGGAGAGTTACAGTCAATGGCTCAGTGTCCAAGTGGGAACCAGTAATGAGTGGTGTCCTTTGAAGGTCTGTCCTGGGACCAACACTATTTAATATCTTTATTAATGACATAGACAGAGATCGAGTGTACCCTTAGCAAGTTTGCAGATGTCACCAAAGCTGAGGGGTGCAGTTGATCCACTTGAGGGGATGGGACACCATCCAAAGGGGTCTCAAAAACTTGAGGAGAGGGCCCATGCAAACCTCATGAAATTTAGCAAGGCCAAGTGCGAATTCCTGCACTTGTGCTGGGGCAATCGTCAGTGTCACTAGAGACTGGGATGTGAGTTGTTTGAGAGCAGGCCTGTGGAGAAGGAGTTGGAGCTACTGATGGTCGAAATATTGGATGTAAGCTGGCAATGTGCACTTGCAGCCCAGAAAGCCAACTGTATCCTGTTCCATAGAAAAAGAAGCATGGCCAGCAGGTCAAATGAGGTAATTTTTTAAATTAAGTAGTTTGAATAAATGTAGTGACTAAACTGGTTTGGGGAATGTTGCCTGAAAAAACAAACAAACTAACTAAAAACCCAAAAAACCCAATTAAAAAACTTGTCATTTTAGCATGTTATTTTTCCCCAGAGAAGCCCAAAAAGTAACGTTTTGGCTTACATGGGGATTATTAGTAAAGAGGTAAAAAGAAAAATAACTTTATAGATGCCTATGCTTCTAGATATCATAGGTTTTAGCTGTCCACCTAAGAGGAATTCAAGTTGCATGTCAAATCACAGCATACTGTTCCAGTGAAGTAGTTCTCTAACTGTCACATTATATACACACACATCTCCAAACATTAACCAGGGAAAAAAATGTACTTGCAAGCAAAAAATGTCTTCATGGGGAAGTATACCCAAACTGTGATCTAAACGAATACTTGGGTACACAGGAAGCAAATTTTTGCCACTTCTGTCTCAATTACATATTTTTTTCAGAATACTGTTTCAAGAAGTTAACACGCCGCTAACTTCACTAAATTTTAAAATTGTTGTTTATGCACGTTTACTTGACAAGATTAAACTGAGCAAGATATCTTACAGATCTACATGTGCATGAGCACACACCTGTGCACATAGACACAGAAGTCTGACCACTGCAGCTGTAAGGTCTCTGAACTGGCCAGCTCCTCCTTGCCTTTGTCACTGAAGTTTACTAATCTGAAAGCTATTGATTAATTCCTTACCTTTGGAGATACTCAGTCAATGCTGGGTGACACCAAGAATTGCCAGATCTGCAACAAAATTTAACAGTGCAAAGATTATGTTGGCCAAACCCAGAAATTCCACTCTTAACACAAGTCAGGTCAGCAATGAAAGAAGCAGACTTGAGACTTGTGGGCTGGAATGATGTACCTGAAAACAGAAATGTAGTGGAGAACACGGAACTTCTTTTAAAGCTGCGAGTTAAAAAAAGCGAAATGAAGACAGAATGTGCTATAATTTTTGTCTCAGTACAGAGGACTTGTTCTGATTATTTCCCCCATTAACAATATTTGTTTGAAGTACAAAGTTTATGATTTCTCTCCAACCAGGAAAAGGTTTCTTTTGCAGTCTAATGCATCTGGACATTTTCCCACTTGACAAAGTATGTCTGCTCTGGAAAAAAACAATCTTGACCAAATGTTTGCTGTCTCTACAGCTGCTCAGAAGACTTTTAGACATGTAGAAAGAATCTTAGTGAGAAATATGGCAATATCAAAGTAGTGAAGCTGCAACCTTCCTTAAAGTAACTGCATGGTGCTCTCACAGGAAACACTAATAGGTAAATACCAGCGTGTCTGAAACAAAAAAGCTGGGGATAACATCTTGTAAGTATTTGACCACTGGACTTACACACTTTTATTTCCAAAACTTTTGGGAAAAATAGGGAATGGAACCACTCGTTTATGATCTCAAAAAGTGAAGTTCCAGAAAATTTTTACCTTTGTTTTTATAAAGAAATAAAATTTTGTCTGACAGCACCATATTAAATGGTTGATTAAAGACAGTAATTTACATTCCTTCTATATTTTCTCCATACTTACCAGACTTTGATCAAAAATGCTACTTTTCATCTTGATAAATTGGAATGCTTTAATATACTCATAGTCTCAAAAAGAAAATATACATGCCTAAACATATGGAAAAATGAACGATGCTAAAGGGGGAAAGTTGGGTGCCATTTGACCTGGGAAAATTCCTGCTATTTAAATATGTTTTTGTCTACTTTCTGCTTTCATTCTACTTTTCCTACAAACCAGACAATGGGTAATAAACTTTAGAAATGAGACATCCTTAGAAGAATATGATAAGAAATATGTTCCTGAAGCTCTGCCTTTCTTTTTTTTAAATCACAGATTGCTCAAGAGGATCCATGGACTTTGGCCTTCAATCTTTAACAGAATGTATGGAATTTACTCAGACCTCATCTTAAACTATGAGTGTTCTTCAAGTGATATGATGCGTAAATTACTTGAGTTTCTAGGAGGAGCACACTAACTCACCTCTCAGTTAATCCCTCAAGGTCTCAAAACAGTGAAAGCAAATACATTGCTTAGAAGGAAACCTCTCACTTTGCAAAACTGGCGTATCCGCTGCTGTGCCATCATCTTAACATTGTATGACACTTTCAAGTGACTAAAATAGCCATGTTTCTTAAAAGACTTTAAGACTGAACTTTATAATATCTGATCATTTTAACCATCAGACATAGAACCTTTCTAAATGTGACAGAAGTATGTGTAGCTCTATGAAAATATGGCTTCAATTCATAGGAAATTCATTAGGATTTGTACCAATCTGATAATACAACTTCCATTCAAATAATGGTTTTAATGATATTTGCCTAGAGCATGACTCTCCTGACAAGTCTACAATATGATAAGAACATCATATTCTTCCCTCCAACCCATCCCTTCCCTTGCATAAAACGAAAGCCTTCTGGGCCAATTACTTTCCTGTGGGATAATTCTCAGATATTCTAAGTCTTTTAGGTTAACTGTAGCTAATTACATGCAGGTGCTCAAGAAACCCATATTTTTGATCCCAGCAAAAATTTCAGCAGTGATTAAAAGAAAAACCTTGTCCTGTAAACTCCCACAAGTTGATATATTAAAAAAAAACCCCAGATGTACTGGATTTACACATTTGGAGGACCAAGATGAATCTATATAATTTTTACATGCAGTTATGCAAAAGCATGCTAGAATTAATATATCATGTTAGTCCTAAAGATTCCACTTTTTAAACACAATTCTTTATCTACCTAACGTGGCCCAGAGAAAGAAATGTATCAAAAATTACAAACCAAATATTACCATGATCAAGATTTTACATGGAGTTATTTGAAAAGATAAATAAAAAAGGGACAAATATAGTTATATACTTATAGATTAACTTGTTGTTCTAGTTTAATTTAAAATGCTCTATCCATGGAAAAAAAAATTGTTTTTAGCCCACTGATTAAGTTTAAAAAACAATAAAAACTAATCCTATCTATAAAGAGAAATAGACAAGGCTTCCTTAATTTCAGAAACTCCATAGTAGCACCACAATATCTACAAAGTAGTCTATAATGTTCAGCAATACAGAGTAGAATTATCAGGTATTCAACAGTCTTTTTGGTTGAAGTTACATTTTGGCACCTGTACACCCATTTCAAAGCACAGTATATTCTCTGTTGCTTTACACCTCATGCAGTGATTGCAGAACTAAATCAGCAGTCAGATAACATCACACCTGTATGTTACTTTTACTTTACACAGGTAAGGGACTCCAGAAGATACAAGGCAATGAAAGATCAGACATGTTGGGCCCAATTATGTGCTGTTCCAGAACACTTTTCCCCAGTTCTGGACATATAAAGTATATTTAATCTAGGCCAGATATTCTGTGAGGGAATATCCCAAGCATTAAAGGATTATCCTCAACAGAATTACAGCTACATCTTTGCCCCTGTTCTTTCCAATCTTACTTCCACATGAGCAGACGTGAAGTCAAGTGTGACTCTTCTTCTTTATTTCACTGCAGATACATCAAGATTACAAATAAGAATTTAGCTGACTTTTACTTTGGTTACAGTTGCCACCAGAAGATCTTAAGAACCTGAAAAAATGGAAGGATTTCTGGGTAATAAAAAAAGTACAATTTATACGCAAGACTGCCAGTTTCAACAGCAGCAGGGAATCAGCATGGAGCTGGAAGTTGTGATTTGCTGGCTTCATCAGCTGCAGTAAAAAAATAGAGGAAATAAATTTGAATTTTGTGGAAGATAGCAATATAAAAGGCTTGTTGCAAGTCATTTCTGTTACAGGACATTGACCTTTAAAAAAGCTATAATTTCAAATTACTCAATATTCTTACTCCACAGCTGTGGGCGATTATGTTCACTGCAGATAATAAGAAGTACTAATGGTCAACAACGTGTACTGAGCATAGCAGAATGTATTTGTGTCATGTGGAGGAATGCAGCTCAGTAGTCTTACTTGATAAGATTCATAATTAAGATTACAACAATTTAAATATGATACAATGGACTATTTCAAGAATCCATGCACATGCAGCAGTTTCAACAGTATGCATCTTTAAATTATGGTTAAAAAATGCATTTGATTAGAATGGACAGAGGAGTTAAAATTGAATAATATAGAGCAAAGCATGAAGTAAGTATAAAATAAACCTCTGAGATTATACTCAACACAAAGGGGAACAAGGAGGATGGGAAGTTGGTGTCATGAAACAGCAGCATCATGAGCTACATTTCTTGATCCTGATATATGATATGAGATGATGTATTACAGTATGATATAGCATAGCATAATAAAATACAATTTAATAAATAATAAAGACAGGTGCAATTAAAAACGCAAACAGCCTGAGCATAAGGCAAAAGCAATTCTTTGTAAAATACTTTCAGCTACATTAAAGTGTGGAAAACAAGTCAATGAACTAAATTATATACATAAGTGTGACAATTTTCTCTTAAGAAGATGAAGACATCTCTAACCATTTCTGTGAGAGCTGGCAGTCTGTCCTGTAGGCCAGATAGACTTACATTCTATACTTGAGTATAGAATGTGTATATATATATACATATATATAGTATAGTATATATTCAAAACTATGTTTTGAATTTTGTCTACATTTTTTCATGTTTACTAAATAAAAAATACGAGAATATAAAATACTTTTTTTCATTTTGTGAACTGAATAAGTTAGGATAAAAATGTACCTTTTTTAATGTCCAGAGAATACTTAGAAATATGATCTATAAACACTAATGATTTCTGAGGGATGTTTTTGATCTCACTAAAGTGTAAACAAAATTTTTAGGATTCAAAGAATAATTATATTTGCAGGCTGCAAAACTGAACAGTACTGCAGATTCACTTTATCACATTCAATTCCTCAAAGNTAATTTCCTCTTTTTGGAGTTTTGAGTAACTTATAATCCAATGGGCTTGTACCTAGCTAAATTGAATGGGCTACATTAATGCTTTCTGAAATGTTTTGATTGAATGCTACTCCAACTTTTGTGAAAGTTCTCTGATTTTCTGAANGCCAGGAATTAAGGTTCTGCTATTTCTAACTTTAGAGAACATAGTGTATATTTTCAGAAAAACTTCATACCATGTTAACAGATAAATTAGAAACTTATAGATCAGATAAAGTGTCTGCCGAGTTGACGACTTCTTCATAGCAGCATCTGTAAATTCACCTGTTTAACCCATGATCATCTTTACCTAATTGAGAAGTTCAGTCCAAGTTCAATCTCTATAGCCTGACAGGCACCACTTACACTTTCTTTTGAACATCTATTGCTTTCTGAAGTGAAAGTTAACAAATCCATTACATTCAAAATGTAGACATTTTATAGCCATTTTTGTCCTAACTCTAAGGGCAAAATTGCTAGATTTGGATTAATTGAGGTTTAAATTTTATGACAAGGTAAAAGGTGAAAATAATTAATGTTTTCATCATATTTACATATATGAAAGCAGCTCCAATTTTCAACAACTGAAAAATAAATAATTTTGTCCTTAGCAATAAGTATGAAAAAAAAATCCCCCTCTCAGAAAATGCTAATTAAAATTCAAATCAGGCTTTCCTATGCCTAACAAATTTCCCACATTAACATTTTCTTTTTTTGAAAAAGGCTTTTTTTTATAGGACAGCTTTGTAGCTCCCCCTTCGTAATGATTACTTATTTACACAGCTGTGAAACAGTGGTGCTGAAAGAGGTCCTAAGGTTCAATTAGTTCATCCCTTGTCTTTGGGAATATTTTACCATTATAGCTGTCATTCCTGGCAGGTGACTATTTAATTCATTCTTTAAAAATCCATGCAAGGGAGGATGAAACCCTTTTATAGTCTATTCCAGTGCAATGCTATCTCTTAAGAGGAAAGCTTTCTGAATAGCAGATCTAAATCTTCCTTGCCGTTTAAGCCCACTAGTTCCTGTGCCATTCTTTGCAGACACAGAAAATAAGCTATACCTCATGCCTGTTTGCAACTCTATGAGGTATTAAATTGTTGTTTTCTTCCTCGTGGGACTTATGATTCCAGTTATCTTGATCAGTCATGCTTCCTGGGTCTTACATAATTTTCTTCTTTCCTGAGCTCCTGCTAAATAGTATAACTTCCAAGGCATAACACATCAAACCAGTTCTAATACACTTAGATTTGTCTATAAACGTATGTTTAAACATGTTTATGATGGGTTTGTTTACTTAAGTTAGTTCATGGTTCTCACTGGAATTAATGCTCAGTCTCTAAATTATCAGAGGAGACCTCCATTTGGATAATCTTGTCAAAGCATGAACACTCACGTGTAGAAATCAAAACATTTAAGTTAGTGGGTTTTTTCTTGACTCCCTTTTTTCTCTTCTAGCAAGGTGTGGGTTGCTGGGTGGGCCCACGTGTGGAGCACCCAAGGCTGCCCAGCGCTGCACACAGCTGTTCCAGCTGGCTCCACCAGCCCCACCGCATGTATGACAGAACAAGATGAATACAGTTCAAAGATTTAATACTTAAATCTATATTTAGAAATAAATCCAATTCATTAAAAGTTTTGGCAATGCATTGCAGTGTGTGAAGGCCACACATCTTGACCTTACCTCCTCCTGGAATTTCTACCAGCTGAACATCTCTGAAACCAGGAGTGGTAGCTATATTTGTTCTTTTCTATATCTCTTTCCTCTTTCTTCTCCTTTTTCTAATTTCCTCTTTTTGGAGTTTTGAGTAACTTATAATCCAATGGGCTTGTACCTAGCTAAATTGAATGGGCTACATTAATGCTTTCTGAAATGTTTTGATTGAATGCTACTCCAACTTTTGTGAAAGTTCTCTGATTTTCTGAAGTTGTCAGTAAGGAATTTTTTGTTGTTTTGACCTCCTGAGAATATCCTGTTGTTATTTCTCCTGTGCCTCTAACTCAGATTACAGAAAAAACCATAAGCCCTTTAAAGAGGGTCATCGAGCAAGTTTTTGGGCCTTACTCACCAGTGCTCTGGCTCATTGTCAAAGATACTTTTGTGCTGTCTAGTCAAATGGACTTCATCTCTTCTGAGAAGCTGTTAACCTTCAAAGAAAATCCCATACTCACACACCCTGCTATCAGAAGCACTATACAAACAGTTATTAAACTACAGTATTTGTCAATTTCTGTTCCACCAGCAGAACTGAAGAGAACATCACCTGGCCCCTCCATGTGTTTGAGCACTGCACATCTGGTGTTTGATTCTTTCCAGATCACCCTGACATGAGTAGCTGGGGTGAGCTTAGATAATCGCTTCACAACATCCAGAATATGAGGAAGCAGCAAACATTCCTAGATGACAAATCAGGTATAGCAAACAGGGGCCTCCAGTGGTATTTAGTAGTCTCCTACTACTTCACAGGTTCCTTCTAGTGGTCCTGTGTAACTCAGATACAGCCCTCAGGATGTTCTATTTAATGGCACTCAAGCTTCTCTCCAACTACAGTGGTAGTTAATCCATTCTGTAATTGCAAGTCTCACAGTTTCAAGTCACAGGGTGGGACAAGGGCATTCCTCCTGGCACAAGAAGTCACTGGCTTCCAGCCTCAGTCTTAATGGTAGTTTCTACTTTCTGACTTTACAGATTCAGGCTCTTCATGCCTGTCTTCTGCACGGAAAAGTTCAGGTGCTTGAAGCTGCAAGGTCTTAGAGTAAATCCAGTTGCTCTTTCTCACCCTCTCTGATGCTGCACAGTATGATGACCTCTTCCCCATAGCTTTTTCATGATAGCTTCTCAATAACTTCATGCCTCTTGCAGATAGAAGACTACACATCCCAGCATCAGCAAGAAGTCTTAGGCAATTCCTATACCCTGAGGCTTGTAGAGCTCATGTTGCTTCTGAAACTCCGAGTCCCAGAGTCCAACTGGAAAGGGAAAGCTACTCCAGCAGTGCCCATAGACTGTTCCCTGAGGTATATGGTCACCATATATCAGGGTGTGAGTGTTGTATGCAGAAAATGTATTAGTCCTCCTGCTCTCCTCCTCATACTCTTCTGCACAAACTGCTCTGTTTCAGAAGCTGTGCTCTTAGGTTTCTCCATATACATGGGTTAAAAGGGTGAGGTTGCTCCATGAGCATGTGTTAAAAGGGTGCTTGACCCTTCCTANAAAATGCTAATTAAAATTCAAATCAGGCTTTCCTATGCCTAACAAATTTCCCACATTAACATTTTCTTTTTTTGAAAAAGGCTTTTTTTTATAGGACAGCTTTGTAGCTCCCCCTTCGTAATGATTACTTATTTACACAGCTGTGAAACAGTGGTGCTGAAAGAGGTCCTAAGGTTCAATTAGTTCATCCCTTGTCTTTGGGAATATTTTACCATTATAGCTGTCATTCCTGGCAGGTGACTATTTAATTCATTCTTTAAAAATCCATGCAAGGGAGGATGAAACCCTTTTATAGTCTATTCCAGTGCAATGCTATCTCTTAAGAGGAAAGCTTTCTGAATAGCAGATCTAAATCTTCCTTGCCGTTTAAGCCCACTAGTTCCTGTGCCATTCTTTGCAGACACAGAAAATAAGCTATACCTCATGCCTGTTTGCAACTCTATGAGGTATTAAATTGTTGTTTTCTTCCTCGTGGGACTTATGATTCCAGTTATCTTGATCAGTCATGCTTCCTGGGTCTTACATAATTTTCTTCTTTCCTGAGCTCCTGCTAAATAGTATAACTTCTAAGGCATAACACATCAAACCAGTTCTAATGCACTTAGATTTGTCTATAAACGTATGTTTAAACATGTTTATGATGGGTTTGTTTACTTAAGTTAGTTCATGGTTCTCACTGGAATTAATGCTCAGTCTCTAAATTATCAGAGGAGACCTCCATTTGGATAATCTTGTCAAAGCATGAACACTCACGTGTAGAAATCAAAACATTTAAGTTAGTGGGTTTTTTCTTGACTCCCTTTTTTCTCTTCTAGCAAGGTGTGGGTTGCTGGGTGGGCCCACGTGTGGAGCACCCAAGGCTGCCCAGCGCTGCACACAGCTGTTCCAGCTGGCTCCACCAGCCCCACCGCATGTATGACAGAACAAGATGAATACAGTTCAAAGATTTAATACTTAAATCTATATTTAGAAATAAATCCAATTCATTAAAAATTTTGGCAATGCATTGCAGTATGTGAAGGCCACCTCCTGGAATTTCTTACCTCCTCCTGTGATGAAATACTTCCTAATACCCAATCTAAACCTACCCTGATTCAACTTGAGGTCATTTCCTTTCATCTTACCTCCTGTTACTTGGGCCAAGAGACCAATATCCACCTTGCTACACCTTCCTTTCAGGTAGTTGCANAGTCTGCAGGTCCTTAACGCTTCAGACACACCATGACCAAGGACAGCTGTGAAAATCTGTTGTGAGTTGCTTGAGCCACCCTTATCTTTAGTTTTACTTAGACACATAACATTGTCAAGTCCCTAAATGTCACATCTACATGTCTTTCAAGTATGTCTAGAGATGTTGACTTAGCCAGTTCCCTGGACAGCCTGCTCCAATGCTTGAAAACCATTCCTGTGATGAAATACTTCTTAATACCCAGTCTAAACCNGATGAAATACTTCCTAATACCCAATCTAAACCTACCCTGATTCAACTTGAGGTCATTTCCTTTCATCTTACCTCCTGTTACTTGGGCCAAGAGACCAATATCCACCTTGCTACACCTTCCTTTCAGGTAGTTGCAGAGAGCTTTAAGGTCTCCCCTGAGCCTTCTTTCCTTTAGACTAAACAACCTCCATTCCTTCAGCAACTTTTCAGCAGGAGGACCCACAAGACCCCTCCGATTCTTCAAAGAGTTCCCAGGAGTTCACAGACACTAGGACAAGTACCCAGAAGATCAAGACCATCTCAAGATGATCAAGAAGATTCCAGAGTCATCTGGGCACACTGGTGCATCAGCTGGGTGTCTCCGCAATCTGCTCTATGTCAAAAGTACACACTTTTGAGGACCAAAACTTGGGACAAAACCCAAGGACTGTGGCACACTGATTGTGTAAAACATCCTGCTCACCACTTCCAGTATCAAGAGTATTACCTTTCTTCCCTACTACAGATTCAAAATATATGCTGCTTTCATGTTTGGTAAAGGAACATTCATATTTCTACATAAAATTAATATAAAAGCATAAAATATATTAGTACCTTGAGGGATATAGCCTGCACTGTGTTTTTTCACAAGATGGAGGAGGAGATCACAAATGTCAAGGGAAATTATTCTATTTCAAGGTAAAATAATGACTTGCTGAGAACTTCATCATGAGGAAAAATAGGTAATGCTATTGTAACTCTCAATCTGCCAAGAAGTTACCCCTTAGTTTGTGCACTGTATAGATCTGCAGGCAAAAGGACCACAGACCTTCCCAATAATTAAGACATGACTTGGAATTCTCAAGAGCCTCACACATATCTGTATTTAGGCCTTTCTGTGCACCTTGATACAGACTTACATAACTACCTTTAAAACTCTTTAGTAACTGCATGCCTCAATTTTGCATATCTGTAGGATGTAAGAATTTCTCACAAGAAAGATGCAATTATGATAATAGCAAATGTGAGGATGTTCAACAGCAACAGCTTTTTTACATAGAAAGCTGAAATATTTCAGTGGCAAGATGACTGACTTGCCTAAAAATTGTTATGGTACAACTGCTCTCCCTGTTATAGAAGATATGCTGTTGTGCAAACTCCGGTTATTGCCTGTACAATAAGGTATTCTTAAGGCATTTTTTTTCTTTCCCCAGATATGACATTGTAGAGGGAAAATAACATAATACACATTTAAATTAATGCAGTATAAAATAGAGTAATTTAATATTTAATGTATTAACTTTAAGAAAGCATCTATTACCTAAAATTTAATGCAGCCCAATTAGTATTTTAATTTCCCTGTTTTCAACCTATAAAACTCAATTATTTTTTTTCCAAAAACAGCAAAACCACCAAATTGGAAAAAATAAAAAACCACCCCAAGCCTTTGTGTAGGACAAGAGCAAAAGGGATGATTACTTAATTATATTCTCTGTTTCTTTTTTTTTTCCCCCCTAACTCATTTGCTGTGTAATGATTCTGAGAAAGAACAAGACCAAAGAAATACTACTCTTTCACAGGTTCTAATCTGTTTATATACCTACAAGCTGTGCTGTGGTTACACACATGGCGATGCATCAGCAGTGTTTCCTAGGAAGTCTAATTTAGAAGGTTCATGCCATCAACCATGCCATGCAACACCTAAACAGCAGGTGGGTGGAAGGCTGAGAAATACCACCAGTGATACCTAGGCCTCAGGGCTACAGGAAAAACTTAAGGTACAGAATATTTGCAACATTTTTAAAAATTATAATTTAGATAGTTTTAAAAACTCCATTTAGATATCCATTGTATCAGAAAATAGCATTTTGAACTTACCAACTTCGACACACTGTATTTAATAGTAGTACAAATGGAACAGTGTCAAAGACACAAACATTAGGGTTTGGCTAAATATTCAGAATTGGGATGTCTATCCAAATTTATGGAACTTTTTCCAAGGTCTTCTTATTCTCTGTCTCTCTCAAATGTATTTCGTCTTCTGCTTTCAGTTCCAGCAAACTCAATGCCAAAAAGTATTTTTCCTCTCACTTTCATTCCTGCATCCTATTAGCTATTTTTCCTCCTGCAATGTGGGGGTCAAGGAATAGTACAATTTGTAGCTGTGGAGGATGTAATGTAAGCAGCAGTACAAAGTTACAGAGTTTGATAGATATGTCTTTTCTATTTTTGGTTTTGTGTCTCATTTGAGACATTGTAGATGGATGTGAAAAATAAGTATCAAGCAATGATGGGAAACAGTCAATGACAGCCTCCTGCAGCATCCCATTACAATACAAGATGAAAAAAGCTGATGAAGAGGTCTGCCAGGAGCTGGCATGGAATTGACATTAGAAACTTACGATGCTCCTACTCATTTGCCAGATTTTCCCTGTCTTCAAAACTATTGGCAATTGTGTCACATATCTGAAATGAGATTTCAACAATTTCATAAGAAATTTAACGTGGGTAACCATGTTAGCACGCAAATCTCTTCCCTTTTAGATACCAAGACAGGTTTAGATGCTGCTTGACCACTATGTGCTTCAACAGAAGTGAGGCCAGACCTTCAGAATCCACAATTATGAAACTCTATTAGTAAGATTGGATTCTCTAAAATAGAATTGAAATTTTGGCTGCCTTTGGGATTATACTATTTACAGCAAAATGTCACTATATTAAAAGAACCTATAGCTGTATACCCAACATCAGAATGGCTGGACTTCAATAAAATATAAATAAGTTTCTCAAGATGCAAACACATTTTCTCACCACAGACAAGGGCAACATGACTAAGTTTATACAGAATGTCAGACACTGAAAAACCTTAAGAAAATAACAGTACACAAAAAGCAAATACAAGCATTTCTAAATATAGATTTTAAATAAGTGAAATTCAGGAGTCCTGCATTGATACTAATGAAGCTATCCCTTCACAATATAATTAATATCCATAAATTTTTATTTTAAACCATTTAATAGAATCTATGCCTACTTCAGAAAACGTGGTGTAACATCTCTATAGTCGAATGCAAAACTTTAGTGTGTGGAAAGATTAGACATTTGCTCTCCTTCTCATAGCTAAACCAGCTTACTTTGCTTGATCTTTAAATGTATAGTCTTCCTTCAGGTGAAATTATATTGACAGAATAAATGGATATCAGAAATAAGTAATAGGAAACATATTTCTCAGTCTTATATGAGAAACATTTTGGAGTTCCAGAAAATTATTTTACAAAGCACACAAGAAATAAGTGAAATTAAAGCTCTTCTAGAAATCTCTGTAACATACCTCAAATGTGCCAAGAAAAATTAGATAATCCAGATAATTCATAAAATTTGTTATCCTTGTTAGAGAAACCATTATGAATCAACCAAGTCAGAGTAATCCCAAAGAAAGGAAGACGGGAGTAGAACTGTGTATGGGTCAGATTATCTGATCTACTATCTGCCATACAATACAGACAGACAAAATAGGCAGAAAATAGGAATGCACACATCTAAAGGTAAGGCTACAAAAAAAG
Organism: Platysteira castanea; assembly: GCA_013397175.1. Taxonomy (NCBI): domain Eukaryota; kingdom Metazoa; phylum Chordata; class Aves; order Passeriformes; genus Platysteira; species Platysteira castanea. The sequence continues at coordinate 144,079 of VYXC01002871.1, forward strand.
GATGATCCTATGTTTCTTGTAAATAACACTTTCAGAGCTGCTCCCTTAGGCAATTCAAAGAAAATAAGTTATGTCAATAAAAAAATCATCCAGTGCCTGCAACGTCATTTTAATGCAACCATACTATAAATCAATTTAGTGCAAGCTAAGCTGTCAAGCCAGCCTCTTGCATCTCTTTTTTCTGTTGCAACAGAATTAGAAAATTACACCTTACTTATGCTCTTCTTTACGTGACTAAAGCGGGAGCCATTGAAATCAATAGATATGCTTCCGATTTATAAACTCTGTGCGTGTGTTGCAAATGGAGTGATGCACTTCACTTGTGAGAGAAGCAGCAGTATACTTTATTAAAGCAGTGAGTTAATGAAAAAATCGATGTTAAATTCAATGGTTTAATTAGATTTGATGGCAAGGCACGCATGATTATGTACTGCAGAGGGAACAAGGTCAGATAAAGCTCTCAGGGAGACCCTCCTATTCATGAGGTTCAGAAAGGACCCACTGGAGTTCCAAATTCCTTCTCAGAGAGGAGTCTAGGTGCTTCCAGATCTAAACCTAATCCTAGGCTTAGTCAATGATTTATGTTTAAAGGATTATATGTGCATAAATAATCTTTTAATAATTATTCTAAGTGATATCACTTAGATAAGATTTCAAAGTTTAGCACACTATCAATCACTTACCAAAGACCTTGTTGTCGCAAGGAATCTTTCAAACCCAAGAAGTAACCTGGAGAGCTGTCCCTACTCAAGGGGAGACCCCAGAGTGCAGCCCTTGCCATGCAGGAGAGCTCAATGGGCCCTGAGCTGTCTGCTACTTTGGAGTAAGCTGATTGACTTACAGTGATATCCCCATGCCAGCAAGGCATCTGGGCCACTGTCCCAAACCGCCTTGGCTGCCGTGTTGTCATCCTTCCCCCAAAGTCCCCTGCAAGGTGAGTGCAGCCATCACAACCCCTGCTGGTAGGGATGGTTTAAGTGGGGGAAGGGTGGGGAAGCACACCATCACAGCATGAGTTAGTTCTAGTCTTCATTAACAATAAGGGGTAAAAATCAATTCATTGAACTTTTTTTTCTGTGCAGTATAGCTAATCTTTTCCTATGGTTTATATAATGTGTTATTTTTCTCCTCAGTCATATGTTAGGTTATGCAATTTAAAAAAAAAAAAATATTTTCACAGCATCAAGCCTGAAACCGAAACCTGAAATAGATTATTTTCTTTGAGAATTCTACAGCCAACACAGGAGTATTTGCACTAACTCGTATTTACTTAAAAAAAAAAAAAGGGAAAAGAAAGAACTTTGTATTCTTCAGAACAGCAAAGGTTCACATAATGACGTGTATATACTCAGTGCGCTGATAATAATCTCCATGTTCACCCACAAGAGCAAATACTTCAGGACTCACAACCCAGAGAAAAGGTGGAAGCAGACTATGTGCTTCATTATCTTTTCATTGAACAACAAAGCACTGCAAATGTTGCTTTTAGATGCATTTGGTGACATGGAATGCAGCAGAGGTGGAGTTGTGTATGGCAGTTATAGGAGCTAATGTCCACATCAGGTCTCCTAAAATCATGAAGTCATACCAAGTTGAAGCAGTTTTTTTGTGCAGACCGCACTTGAATCCCTTGATCTATATGTGTAAAAACAAAACAAAAACTCCCAAAACCTAAACAAAAGCATTACTTGACCATTAAAAACAAAAATAATTAATGTCTGTCAGGAAGAGGTACTTATATCATGGAAAAGGAGCAAATATTTGTAGAAAAACACCTATGAAAAAGTTCTACTTCTCACTGAATTGTCTCCAGTAGAAGGACAAAACTGAATAAACTTGTGCCAGGGTTTAAATTCTTCTCAGCAACACAGGATTAAAGTAACTGCGTTGAGTTACACTAAACACCAAGGAGATTATAGAAGTGGAAAATACACTTATTCAATTCGTAGTCAGAAAATTCAGACATTTCATATGTCTCTGAAACTCACCACAGAGATATATTGCAATTGCAAGGCTACGTAAGAGCTGAAAGCTGATAGGAGACATCTCTTTGTTTGGAAGTCTGGGAGACTTCAGTGAGCACAGGTTTATATCCATATATTTGTTTTGATATTTCAGTCACCATGGAACAGGATATTCTGGAAAATAAGAGAACCATTACATATCAGAATAATGGTGTAGGTAATAATTTATGTGAATGCATCTTGATGATATTCTTGGGGATGCTCTGTTCTTTGTCTTTAATAAAATTTATTTTCTTCTATAAAAGCACTTAATAATTATGAGAAGGAATAACTTATTAACCAGCAGCCAGAAAATATATGTTAATATCAAATTGTTGATTGAGAGCTGGAGCTGCACTTTTTGGACATTTTAAAATAGATACTGAAAAGATATTTTGATGTCACCCTAAAACCAGGAAAACAAATTTGTGCCTTTCATTAAAAAAAACCCCAAAAACAAAAGTAAACTTCATGTTTTAATGTGCTTTAGTTTTCACAGATAATGCATACCAGCACTCGTATCATCAGGCAGATGTTACTCTTTTCCTACAGCTGGAACTGGAAAAGAAAAGGAATCAGCTTAATATGAAATTATATTTGTAACTAAATCTTTATTCTGCGTTCACCAGTCTTTCACATGAATGCTAAAGGTTTTGCTTCACTTTCATTAAAAAAATATTTTAGATTCCAGAAATCCAGTTAGGTAGAAAATAGTCTATTACTTTCATTTTCCTAGCTTTATAAAGGATGATATTTTTTATCCGACTGTCTTAGTTATTTGCTATCAAAAATGACAATATACAAAAATGACCCCATGCTGGTACTGTCAGGTGCAGCAATAAAGGTGGTGTAATGACGTCCATGCTAAAGAAATCTGCATTAGACAAAATCATGTTTTCAGCAAGACTTTGTGTCTTCTGCTCCTGTATGTTTACTGCTCACTGTCTTCATGAATGATGTTGGAAAAGCAAGGCATATAGGAAAGATCTAGTTGAGTGCTATGTTTTGGAGATATTTTGGCGGGGGTGGTCTTTTTGTCAGTTTTAGCTTTCTTAGACATATCTGCAAAACATAGCATGATACCATTCTTGATGTAAGTGAACTTTCTAATCACTTTATGTAAAAGTCCATAACAAAAGTGACAGCTGAAAAAAATATTGTCAAAATTAAATAAATAAGACTCTTTTCCTTACAATTTTTTTAATCACTGGGCAGCTGCTTACATCACAGATGACAAAAATACTCTTGCCCCCTAAACAGTGGTCTAAAACTGACACAAATACTGTAGATCCTGAATAAAATCTTCATAATTAGGACTGAATATGCAGAGTTATTGCTTCCAGTATATCTGACAGTCAGCACAGTGACAGGTGAACAAAGACAAAGCAAAAGCAAAAAAAAAGAATGAAAAAATGCACCCGGAGGTTATCAGAAACATTTCCAAGGAATGCTCCATATCATAAGAACAAAGTATATTTCCAGATGCATTTTCAAGATTAAAGCATCAACTGCTGTAAGTGAGTACAACTTCAGTCCTGGAAGAAATATGTAAATGCATGTAGAGAGGGTCACAATGCTGCAGGGAAGATCAAGTCCAGATTTTTATAAACTAGGATTTATATTACCTGCACATACCTGGAAGAGAATAATTTCATATATAAATCATATAAAACCAGAGAAAATATAGCTTTGAGAAGTTAGACAAGAGCTATAACTAATTAAATCTAAGATTAAAAATAAAACAGATAATACAGAATATATGAGAATACAGTTCCTTCTGAGTCTGGTATCATCTTCCATTCCTCTTTCTAAGATGTCCAAAGAGTTGGCCCCAGTGTCTCAGACTTTGTTGAAGTTGCAATTATCTACTGAGGGAAAATAAACAGCTGAATCATTCACCTGAACCACGATTTAATAGGATAGCAACTGGCACATGTAAAGAGCAAACTGTACAATCAATATGTGGGCTGGTAGTTTGATGGCATCTTTTAAAGCACCAAATTATATTCAAAAATTAAAAACCACAAACAGTTTAGTAGAAGGTGTTGCTGTTTGTTGATTGATTCATTCCCACTGAACCCCTAGAAATCTTCCAGCCTTACAGTATACATTCACAGTTACACATGGCACCTTCAAACATGAAAACCATAGGGTTTTCTTGGATAAGGGCACTTGTCAATTAGTAAGAGTGGGAACCATTTTAAAATAGGAGGAATTACAGCTTTCTGCATCTACATGGAAAGACAGTTAGAATTACTTATAATAAGACAATGACAGCAAAAAATCCCTTTGCTAAGCAACCCTGAACAGCCTGTTTTAAGGAGGAATAACATGCAACCTGTCGAATGAAGGACAAGCAGAAATAGAATTCCTCAAAAATAAAAGCTTACTGGGATGAGTTTAGTTAGAAAAGGAATGATTGCATGCAATAGATCAACAAAATATTATGCACAAATACAGGTTCTGGACTACCAACTTTGTTGCTCTGTCCTTGCGGGTGTAACTAGTGATGTATGTATTTTATGAGACATTACACAGACAGGCAAGAAAAAATTATTAGAAAGAAAAAAAAAACCAAAGCAACAGTTTTTCAGCTGTCTGTGACCTGTTTCTATTTATACTTCTTTGATGTTTTGATTGAAGAAAACAGATCTTCAATATGAAAATAGTGACTATAAAACATGCACAAATGCTGGATGAGTCTACCAAGTCAATGAGGATCCTTGTGGATACAAAAATCCTGCTAGCAAGAATTTATCTTGCTTCTTTCTAATCCTTTTTCTCTCTCACAGAAGCTATCAGTAGAGTTTTATAAGCTATGAAAACCTGCAACCCTGCTAACGTTTATTCATAGTATAGCAGAAAAATATTTTGACAATGGATGTTGTAGGACTTCAGCCAATCATCCCTAAGGGGTGGCTGATCCTCTGACCAATTACACCATGTAGCAAAAAGTCTATAGGAAGAGTTGTAAAATAATGAAAGAATCAATGCTGCTGATCAATCCTGCCTGCCGTGTCTCTCTTCTCCTCTCGACTACCGCAGGACATAGCAGCAGATCCTAAATGATGGTCAGTTCTTTTGCTCAGCATTAGACATGGACCATAAAGTGGTGTTTAGAACACTTTCACTTCCAGTGGAGTGGCTGACAAGTTAGAAAGAATCTTTATACAGACTTTTGTGTAATGAGAGATAAAGAGTAAACTAGAATGCTTTTCACAGATTCAATTGACTACTTGCAGTTACACATGCAAATTGATATGAAATGGTCTAAATAGAGCAAAACAGAGCTCTTGCATTTGCTGAGACTGAGTAGAGTGGTTTTTTTGCATCCACTTACTTTGACAACTACTTTGCCAGTTAGCCTTCATATTTCAAACCCATTCCGGCATAACACAGGTTCCTTGAGCTGCTCCAATGGCCAGAGAAAGGGTGTCTGGGAGCAGGTCTGCCAGAAGCCCTGACCCCCTACAGCAGGAGAAGCCATATGAGGATTGGCTTAGATCACTTGGCTTGTTCAGCCTGGAGAAGAAGAGACTGAGGGAAGACCTCATCCCAGTCCACAGTTTCCTCAGAAGTGAAAGTGGAGGAGCAGGCACTATTCTATTCTCTCTGCTGACCAGTGACAGAACCCAAGGAAATGGAATGAAATTGTGTCGGTAGAGGTTTAGGTTGGATATTAGGAAATGGTTCTTCATCCAGAAAGTGGCTGGGCACTGGAAAAGGCTCCCTAAGGGAATAGCACAGCACCAAGCCTGACAGAGTTGAAGAAGCATTTGGACAATACTCTTGGACAGATAGTATGACTCCATGGGTGGTTCTGTGCATAGCCAGGAGCTGGACTTGATGATTCTTGTGGGTCCCATCCAACTCAGGATAGTTAATGATTCTGTGAAATACCTTTTGAAACAACTGAAACACCTGAAAATGACCTTAGGGCTTTACGACTGGTCTGTTATGAAGGTTAAGTGCTACAGACTCAAACCAATACCTCAGAAAGCCTCATAATGCCTAAATAGCTGTTTCTGGATAATATTTCCTAAGTGGTTAAGGTTATCAGCAAATCACTGACATTAGATATGTCCATTGACCTTGGACATATATAATTAAGCTTGTAGCAGTCGAACAAAGGTTGCTTGGATTTTTCAGGTATTGGGAGGGGAGTTGTGTTTGATTGCTTGGCGGAGGGGCACTGGGGAGAAAGGTTTTATTGTCTTTTCAGTGGTTTCAGCATACTGTATGAACAATGAAAAAGGCTTTAACAAGGAGGGGAGCCTCACACATATGTTAGTGGACAGAAGGCATAATGAAAAGCTAGAAGGAGAAATGAATCATAATGATTCTTCCACAGGAAGTGTCTTCCACTGGAGTCTAATCACCCATTTAGTGTTATAAGAGATCTTATGGAATATGGCGAATGATATCTAATGAATAGTGATGAGATTCACCTCATTAATGACCTTAGCAGGTAAAACTGATTTTTAAGCCGAATTGTTATCTTGAGAGATTGATTAAATTGATTCCAATTGCAACTGGTTACGTACTAATTTGGTACACATTCTCTTGCAAGTAGTGTGAACTGAATCAGTTTTCAGAGCTGTAATGGCAAGTAATTTTGATTGTTCTTTGCTCATTTCTAGATAATTCTCTAAAAAGTGATAGCTCAAGAGGCTTCTGTATGATGTAAAAATGAAGCCAGAAGAGGTTGGGCTTTATTTAACAGTAATTTGGAGGGGGATTTCCTCCCATGTCTTTTCTGGTTCTGATATGTCAGAAGTTTTATTTTCCTTGGTCCTGTTACCGTAGGATTGTTTGAGATCTGTGGTAGAAAAGGATGCTGAGATGTTTCAGATTCTACAAAAATAGATGAGTTGATAAAAATATTAACATTTTTTCCTCAAAAATAACTGTTCCTACCCACTCAGACTTTCTAAATCAAAATATAATTCAATATATTCTTTTCTGAATACTAGGATTTTGAAAAAAAAAAAAGCTTACATTTCATCCATATTCATCAGATCTCTCATCATTTGCTTTGTTCTAACGTTTTTCCTGGCATGAAAATGCAGTATTAAATCCAGGTTTTGTAGCCTTCCCTGTAGTCTTTTGGAGGCTCTATATGTTCAACAAACTTTTCAGTGCTGGACTGGTACTCAAAAGGTATAATATTTTAACCCTATTATTTTGCCACTCAAAATAGCTTTTCTGGAGAAAAAAATAAAGAACACAAAACCAAGCCTCCTTTACACTAAATATCTCCACTGTTTCAAAGCTGTTCATATCCCATAAAGATTGGAAAGACAATAGATGGCAATTTTTTTCCTCTAAAAAACGTACAGCCACATTTCAGTAAAATCAATTCTTTGACTGGGTTGTGTCCATGTTTTTTCTTCTCTTTTGATAATGATAGAAAGTCTGTGCTTTTGTAGCACTGATTTCCAAATGAGAAAGAATTAATCTTGCAAAAAGTGCTGATTTTGCCAATAACCTCACTACAAAATATAAACAATTCCTGTTTTACCTTCAAAAGACAGCTGAAAGGGTACCTTGGAAATTTAATCTGCAGAAATTCCAGCTAGCATACCACTGATCCTGGTCCTGTTGCCAAGAAACAGTTCTCTTCTGTCTCCCTTGGTGCTAATCTCTACTTTTAGCACTGTTCCCCTATTCTCATTAGTCATGCAATGCTTCTTTTAAATGCTGAAGCTAGTGCTGAACATTTTGCCAATCCGTGTATCTGGCAGTCTTGAAAATGTGCACACTCTCTGTGCACAGCCTGTGCATCGACTACCAGGTCACAGCAAGTTGAAACTCAAGTGCACTAATGCACAGATGCTTTTATACATGTGTCTATCTTTTAAATAACTGTTTAAGAAATTAAAATTCTTTTGAAATGGAACAATTTGGGTTTCCAAAGAGAAATGTCAAAAGAGTTGCAGTAACCGAACTTGTTCCAGGACAGCTGGAATATTGCCTTTAAGAGTATTTAATTCTGCACAAGATGTGAGTAAGCTAGGTAACAACTCACTGTTAATTCTGCAACTGAAAATAATTCAGTCTATTTTATATTTGATAAGAGTAGCAGTGTAGCCCAAATAATGTGGTAGATATTTCTGAAATAAAGAATTTTATTTGCTGGTAGATGTAAATAAAGAATATGTCACTAGAGAAAATGTCTTTAAAAAGCCCTTCCAAATTAAAAATCCAAAGCAAACAAAACCATCAAATGACAAAAAACAATACATCAAATGACTAGTAAATTGACTAGCTTGGGTTTAGTTCATGGAGCAAAACATTCTATATTTTAAGAGTACAAGTATAAAGGTATAAGTAGAAATGTAAAAACTTTAAGGCCAGCTTAAGTTTATACTACAACTGTAGAAAATCCACAAGCGTCAGATTCCTATTTTGAAACTTAAGGCATCAATACATCCTTTAATTTCAACTGAGATGCATTTTAATACAAATTTAAGTATTTTCAATCAATATTTCATAAATAATTTTATGCACTTATTCAGCTCACTACTGAAATGTATCCATGCCTACAAAATGAAAATCAGTGCCAATATCAGTTCCGTGTGAATGTCATGGTGTTCTGTCCTTTTTTTCAAGTTTTGCTTATTCTCAGGTCTGACTTTTAAAAGAATTCATGAGTTCAGAGAAAAGCTTGCTAATGTAAATGCTGGTGGCTGAGAAAAGAAGAAAATACATTATGGTCTATATTCCAAATCCTTGAAACTGTGTGGAGGATGATAACAAGTAACATACCCAGGGTCTAGAGAAGTGTTAGGACTTCACTTCTAACAGCTTTCTAGAACAGAATGCAATACTGATTTTCCTTACTCTTTTCCATGTCTTTTCAAAGAAAAACAGTGTTCCAGTTGCGAATATCTACCACAATAATTTTTAAAAACCAGCCATTTGAAAGACACAGTGTAAAGACACATTGTGTCCCTTTGTTTTGTTTAGCTTTGTAATCACTGAGCATTGTAAATTCCCATGTTTATCAATGAGCCACAGTTTGTATGTTTGTTAGAATGAAAGCAGATCTAGACGGGGGGTTTGTTTGCCTATTACATAGGGAGTTTTTTTCAAAAGGGAAGACTAACTCAATCCATAAATAGAGTAAGACTTGCAATGAAATCTGAGTTGAACCTTAAAGGTGACAAAGAACAATTAATAATTCTCCTTACATTAAGTAACTAAAAGTATTTCATTAGTTGCCAAGCAAATGTATTGTTAGTGCTGCATTTACCACAGATCATTGTTCTGGCTACCATGTCAGCAGCATTAGCCATTTTAACTTGTTAGCTGCCTGCCAAATCTCCCTGCTGTAGCACAATTTAACATCCTGAGAATATTCATTATTCATACGGGTATTTGTCAAAGAATATCTTTTCAGTTTTTCTTTTGATCTTCCAAATAAAGTGGATCCATCACATCCCTAATGCAAAACAATCTTAGGAACAGCAAAATGGTGATAGCTGCTCTGCTGGTGACTGTTCTGATAGCAGAACCCAGATGGCAGGAAATGCCATCCAGTAGCTCCAGCTTACTGGGTAATTTGAATTCAAGAATAATTTAGGCTGAAATGGATTTCAGGAGATCTCTAGTTCAGCTTCCTGCTCAAAAAAAGAGGTCGGACCAGATTGTTTGGGGTTTTGTCTAGCTGGATTTTGGAAACCTTGAAGACTGCAAGGCCTCTGGGCAGACTTTTCTGCTGCTTGGCTCTCCTCATGGTGAGAAAGTTTTCCTTGTGTGCTAAGTAAAACTCATGTTTCAACTTATGTTCACCAGCTCATCTTCCTACCATGTACTGCTGAAGGACCCTGTTTCATCTTCTTACTAACCTCCTCTCAGGTAGGGGCAAGCTGTACTGGGTTGCCCTGAGGCTGTGACTTTCCAGGCTGGACAAGCCCATTCTCTCATCTTCTCCTCACAGGTCAGGTCCTCCAGTTATGACTAGTTTGGCCCTTCACCAGTCTTTTTGCAGTTGGTCAGTGTCTTTCTATACCAGAGGGCCCAAAACTGAGCAGAGTCTCCAGATGGGATCTCATGAATGCTAAACGGAGAGGGATAGTCCTTCCCTTCAGTGTCGTGGCTTTGTCACCATGACTACTTCCTGGGGTGCTGTTGGTCATTTTCACAGCTGGGGCACTCTGTTTGCTCGTAATCAGCTTGTCTGCCAGGGCTCACAGGTCTTTTCCTACAGAGATGCCCCCAGTCAGGCCCCACCCTGTGTCCTTGCTCTGGTGCTTCCCGCCTAGGGACAGCCCTTGATATTTGTCATTGTTGCATTTTATGAGACTTTTCTGCCCATTCCTACAGTCTGACTAGGTCCCTCTGGATGACAGCTCTTATTTCCTGCATATTGACTCACCCTGCTAAAGTACTATCATCTACAAAATTGGTGAAAATATCCTTCATTAGCTCCTCCAGATCAGTGATAAAGTAGTTAAAGAAGTCACATCCCAACTTAGATCCCTGCTGCGCTCCATTTCGTACAGACCTCCACCACTTGTCACAGTTCTCCAGGCAGATTATGATGCATTAACCACAACCCTCCAAGCCCAGACATGGAGCTAGTGCTTAGCCAGCTAGATGTCTGCCTATGCAGAGATAGTAGGAGTCAGTATCAAAAGCTTTTCTGAAGTCAAGTTAGTTAACATTCATTTTTATCTATCAGATAATCTACTACATACTCTAGATAAACTCATCTAGGCCCACTTTCACACAAAACTTGGATTGAATGATCTATCCATTGTTTCAGCAAGCTGAAGTCTGTTTGTTTAATGCCCTGGATAAATATTGTGCTACTCTATCAATATCCTCAGCTTCACAGCCACTTCAGTTTCATGGGTGATACCTTCTCCCAGCCACCTAGAAACAGAGACTAGACAGGAGTAAGGGAATAAAGGTAGGTATTTATTTGAAGGGCCTTTAAGGTACACCCTGGGGAGCCAGAGGCTGCTTCCACAAAATGGACCCCAAGATGGACGACAGGTCACGAGTTCTTGACACTGATATAGGTTTGGTCCATTTGCATATCAGCATAAATTCACCAATTAAAACTTTAGGTCTCTTAAATTTCTCCACCTCTTTCATGGTCCTAGTTTACACCTTTTGGGCCTAGGACAGCCCGAGTGTCCTTGAACAGCAAGCTCAGAGAAGCTTTGTTGTGTCTATCTGGCCTAAGAGATCAGCTAACAAGCTACAAGAAACTTTAGAGTTACACACTAGGCAGTACAGGATTTGAAAAATATAGAAATTAAAACCTAAGGCATCATGGGCACTACAGTAAAAGCTGTGATTGATTGCCCAACCTAAGCAGCTTTTCCACTGCCAGTGAAGAGAAGACCCAGAAGTGCATTACCTCTGTTTGGCCTCTCCAGTACCTGTATTGGTAAACTATCCTCACCATCCTCCAGAAGTCTCCACTTCATTGCCGTTCTAACAGACGACAGAGAGGTTCAAGTCCATGACTTCCTTATGTCATGTGTTAAAGAAGTCTTTGCACACTTTATCACTCTGATCTGGTGATCTGAAACTGTTCCATCATGTTATTATCCTCATTGGCCTCTCCTTAATTCATGAACCATAAACCATTAATGAGTCCATTGTCCATCCCACAGAAGAGTTGACACACCCAAGTTCTCTTTACCATAGGGTAAAGAGAACCTTTACCATAGGGTAAAGAAACCTTCCTTACCATCTTCCTTGCTTTTTCTTTGAGTTTGTTTCCATTTACGGAAGTACTCTGTGCAAGCTGTCCTTAGACCTCTCAGTTACTCCAGCAACACTGTAGTTTTGTGACTATTCATGGAGCTTTTGCTCTTTCTGCATGTTTCTCAGGCTGTATTCATTTTTTGTACACACAATTAAGGCTGGTGTCTTATCACCCTGTATTTCCTTAGGTGTCTCACTTGCCATTCCATTCATTGCTACCACATTTAACTGCTTGTTGTACTCACCCTCTGCCATCATTCTTTGTTTAAAGCTCTCCTCAGCAGTTTGGTCCTCCTACTGGCAAAGACACTCCCACTCAACTTTAACAGGTGAGTCGTGTCTATTCCCAGCACTACTGAATCCCCACAGAGACAGGAAGTCAGCACACTAAACCTGGATTTCTGTTCCTTGCAAGGAGTTTCCCTACTGTTATCTCCTGCTGCTTACTCTTGGTGCAGACCCGTGGTTGGCTCTGATACATGCCGGGATATGACTTTCTGCCCTTTGCCTGCTACCAGGACACTGTCTAGGCTCTGCAGTTTCAAATCTGCAAGGGAGGAGATGCCTCCAGTCAGGAGTCAATGGCCTCAGCCTTAGAGCTTGGATTCAATTGAGCAGAAACATCGACTGCAACCTCCTGTGCAGTGACGGTTTCAGCCTTGTCTACTTAGGGCCTCAGTGAAGATTCTATCAATCTTTTACCTTCCCTGCTTCACAGTCTGATCAGGTCCATCCACAGCCCCTTCACATGGGAGCAGCCCCTCAGCCAGTGCACACATTTGCCAGACACAGACACCCTCGCTGCCTCCTCCACGCATGGAGAGGGACCGTAGGCAGTCCCATGGCTGGGGAGATGCATCCTGCCTCTTGTCTGGCTCTCGATTCAGGCCTTTGATGTACCAGGACTGTTGCATCTGTACCATGTGGTGTGGAGTCCCCACTGCTGAGCTGTTCCATCACTTCCAGTGGTGTTTCTCTTCCCTTCTGGATGAATTCTGTTATTTGCACTCAAAGCTATGGTCCAAGGTCTGGCAGTTGTATAACTGTCTTCCTGGAATGGTTGGAAGAGGATCTTGATGCTCCCCGACCCCAAATCTGAAGCAAGCCTGAGATAAATAACATTATTTCACTGAAGTGAAGGAGACTACAGGCTCTGAGAGATTAGGATCAATATTTCTGGAATGTAGATAAGGTAAAATAGTAGATAACCATGCCTATCCTACTCATTTGCTGCTTGCAAGCATTCAGCAGCTTAGCCTGAAATAAGTATTCATGCCAGGCTATCATCTTTTATAACGGATTAAACTGTCTGGTACCATTGCTTTTTATACAAAGCATGTAGGATAAGGGCCCCTATTGAGCTCAAAGACAAATTAAAATGTGTATCACATTATATTTATATTAGAATCTTTTGCACATTTTGCCTGAAAGGGACAGCTATCTCTCTACAAGAAGGGTATAATTGCAAGGGATGCATCTCCACAGGACTTCCAAGATGAAATTGGAAGTTTATTTATAGTAAAGAATAAATGACTACATGGTGTGGCAATGGCAAAATATTACTGAGAATTAGAGAAATAGAACATGACATTCTGAAGATGAGAGATAAAAATGAATAAAGGAATTTACAACAGATAAAATACAGGAGGCCAGAAAAATAATGACATGTAGTTATTGTGAATAAAATAGTAACTGTAGGAAAAGTGCAAAACTGACAACTAGATACTGGGGTGCTGAGGACATCAGCCATAGATTTTTCTCAATAGATTAGCAACTCCCACACACAATTTTTCATGGGATAACAATTCAGAAAGGACAGTCAAGCTGCTTCCTTTTCAAAAGGTTAACATCTAAAAAGAGTCAGAAGTTGCAAAGATAAATTAGCCTTTTTCTTACAATAGGATCTCAGTAATGTATAAAATAAAATCTTCAGTTTAAAATGGAAGAATAGATATTATAATGCAAAGCATAATGCCTTTGCTTTATTTAAAAGAGTCTGTCCTTACCTATGTTTAGGGTGAACAAAGAGATAATCCAAATTACCGTCTCTATTCATATCGTACATGTGTGTCTTCCAGCCAGGAGCAGCCTCAGCTTGTAGATCCTACTGCTGTTCTTAATAACAGCTAGGAGGTTGTAAGGATTCAGTTGGGTTCTACCCCCTGAAAACACTCATCAAACTCTACTACACACTTTTCAACATCTCACATTTGCAACAACAAACTGAGGAAAATGACCCTGTAAAAGAGGAGCTGGATCTTAAAAAAGGAAACCAATTCCCTTCACACTCACTTGCCAAGGCTCACAGGCACCAGTACACTCATGTCCAAGAGCTCCATCTGAAACTCACAGCAAAGGCATATTTTTGGACCACCCTAGTCCAACCTGTATTTTGTAGTTTCTTCTTAGGCTGGCTGTGGTGTTGCATTTGGAAATGCCTATTGTACGTTTGAGGTGCTCACAGTGATCACAGTATATTTTCCATCCTGTCTTACTTTTCAGAGTCATTTGAATTTCTCTTTTTTTTCTTTCCTAAGGACAGAGGGAATAGTCAGGGCTCCAGCTCCAGTCCTTTCCCTTTCCACTGATATCTTAGGATAGCCTGTGTCTGAAAGTCTGACCATTGACATTCATCACGTGGAGGCAGTCTTGTGTTTTTTCCATGAGTGTTCCAGTGTTATGTGCCAACTTGTGATCTTGATGACCTGCAGCTGTAGGCATTGTCTCCCCCTGCCATTCTTAACCATGTTTCCCCTTTTCTGTTGCTTCTACACTCAGGCATACTCTTCCAATCTCTGCACAGAGCAAATTTTACATTTATATTACAGTTTTGTGAATCACACAAAAAATATGCTTGATAAAAGTGAGTTAGTGATAGAGCTCCTTACTGTAGAGAAATGTAGGAGAATAACTTCCAGCTTTATTTATAAAATTGATAAAATGCATGTGAACAGAATTAAAACCTACAAGAATTAAGGACCTCCGGTTTTGCAAATCTTCTCCCCCTTTTTTACAGAAGAGTTGATATGAAACAAAATTCAAACAGAGAATGAATACAATGAAAGTTAATGATATATGAGATTTGAACATATGAACAAATGAGATAGATTTATATTGCTTCAAATTATTATAAGAAAATGTTGCCAAATATTATGGCTGATAATACATAGTGGTTCTGGGGATACAGGCAGGGCACCATTTCCAGTCTGTCCAGTGTTGAAATATGGGGTCCATACATGACAGCCTTAAAAGATGTCACTATAGGGGAAGGCAATTATCAGCACAGTGAGAAATTTTTTAATGTTCTTTGTTTGTTTAACATTATTATGGAAAGAATTTCCATATTAACAGCTAAAATTAGGATACAGTTTAACATTCAAGGCTGTATTAAAATAGAACAACAACAAGTGATTGATTTGCTAGGGCTTACCAGCCATCAGACACTTTTCATTTTATACTAGGTCAAAGTTATTATGAACAGTGTCGCAAGCTTGAGACCAGGCTTTGGTAAAAATACAAAGCTTCATGAAGGAAGTGGTGCAAAACCTAAATGTTGATAGATGTTGACTAGCACAATCTGAACTTTTCTTCCCTACTCTGCTTTTGTCCCCTAATTCTAAACCACAAGACTTTACCTATGATGATGGTATTGAACTTGATGATGGGCAGTAAGTCCTTGGACCTAACTATTCTTTCCTTTGGTTGCATTAGATTTTAGCTCTAAAAGAGTATTACAATTTCTTTTTTTCTAAAAGCGAAACAAAACAAAAAAGATACTCTGTTACATGTAGCAAAGTTTTTGTTCACTGTCGAAAAAGAACCATGGAATTGAACACTGACCTAAGAAACAGCTGCTGTACCTCTCAGTGATATGAAGGTGGTTCTGTTCTGCATGCAGCCGTATGAATTACCTTTTACTGCTGCTTACCATGCCATGCTAGCTTTTCATGTGCAGCATCATAAGGCTGTAGCATCTGGTATTTGCCTCTTGCACAGAGCAAAAGCCAGGAACAAACTGTGGGTTATAGGTATGTACCTTTTAACCTTGAACAAGTTCTGCTGCCATGAATTGGAAGAGCATAGTCAGAAGATGCATTTCACAGCTAGGAGTTTCTGAGAACACAGTGAAGGGGTTTCACCTGACATCTGTTTTCTGGGCACTGACTGTCACAGATATTGCTGTCACTCTGCTGTTTCCTTCATCTTGCAGGGGATTTCAGTGAGACAGTAGAAATGACAGAAGGAATCAGCTGGAGTCTAGCTAAGTTAAAACAGAGTCAGCAGCATCTGTTAGAACACCTTTGGAACAAAGGTCTGATTTCAAGCTCAAACTTCACAAAGCTTCACAAGCTAAATTGCTTATAGGCATGCTTGTGAGAAAATGTAACATTTAATTCAAGGTCAGACTGAAGAGAAAGGAGGAAGTTAGACTTGCAGGGACCAGTTCCTAACACTAGGTACTATATATTTACAATTTACAAAAATAAATCCTTTGTAAAAGAAGAAACAGGATTATAGTAGAACATATTCTTTTTGTTCCAAATGCATCAACAATGAACCATAAAGCTTTGGCCCAAAGAATATTTAATGTTCTGAACAAAGTATCAAAAATCTGTATAGTAACTGGAAAGAATTAAGTAAATCAGAGGTAATTAACAGTGCTAGAATATGGTGCCATTGAAATAAGAGAGACCAAAGAAGGAAAAAAGTCTCCAGAATTACCGCTTTACTCAGGTTAGTACTTTAAATCCCCCTGAGATTCATATTCCAAAATCTGATCCCAGAATTAGATTCTGATAGCTTTTTCTAAAGAGTATTCTCTTCTTTCAGGCTTAGAAAAGGTTGTTGAACTTCTCTGTTCAAACACAGAAAACACCCAAGCTCAGCTCACCTCTTAATCTGCAAGGTTTCATAACTTCATCCTTCCCCTCAGTGAACAACATTTTGGTTAATATGTGGCTATAGGCTTTTCTCCCTTTCTCTAGCAATCTTTGAATGCTGATTGCACTGGCCTGTTTAATTTAAAAAAAAAAAAAAAAGAAAAAAAAAAAAAAAAAAAAAAAAAAAGAAAGAAAAAAGAAAAATAAAGGAAAAAGAGAAAAGAAAAAAAAAACCCAAAAAAAAGAAAAAAAAAAACAAAACCAAAACCCCCAAAAAACCCAAGGAAGTGAAGGAAGAACACTGATTCCCACTGCTAAGACCTTGCACATTCAAATAGTGAACAAGGCTACTTAAGCATTCAGAAAGCCTTTCTGCTAAAAGTTCTGGAAATAAAATGCTTATGGGATGAGACAAAGGCTTTAAAGGACTTTCTCAGATTCAGGCAGAAATCAGAAAACTCAGCATACTTACCTTTATCTGATTTATTTCCCCAAATTTAAAATGGAATTGTCACTACTTTCAGCCTCATATTGCTTTGTCCAAAATATACACATTAAAACTGATGAGAGGGAGCATGAATACAAAGTAGTGGGAGTCATGTAATTTAACGCAGTGAAAGTCTAACATTCACTTTCTTGCCTTCACACTTTTGGTTCCCTTCCTCAAACCTTGAACCAGTCATGATGATTCAGTTTGTGTACACCTAATTGATCATCCAGATACTCAATCAGAGCATATTTAAAATGGCTGTATTGTCAGCCTGCTTTTTCTTAGTCCTTATTACCCCAGCAGCAGGAGTTAATTTTTTTCTGTTTGCTTCTCTTTCCTGCAATTTTATTTGAATACCTTTTTCTTTTCAAATTCTATTATAATAATTCATCCACTAAAGTGCATTACAACTATCCTCTCTCCTTTAACTCTAGTATTTCTACAAGTAGTAAAAATCCCTTACCTATCAGAGGATAAAACTATAGCAAATGTATTATCTTTTATGTGCTACTGTATATGAGCTTATTGGGAGGAAAGGCTTTAAAGTGTGCAAGGTTATGAAATTCTAAGCAAAAAGGTATCCTAACTCATCACAGTTTTGAGCAATCTTACCTGTGAACTAACAATGAATACAAAAAATGTCAACCCACAGGGTAGCTCCTTCAAAGTTATAAGCAGGTGAAACTCACAGCTGATGAACACCTTTGCAACCATAGTCGCCATGACAGAGTAAATACACAGATAGAATGCTATTGCATCTCACAATCAGAAATAAGGAGAAAAGCCATGGACTAATTGTTAAAATAATCAGCTGTAACACCTAAAACTAGAAGACAAGATGTACTGAAGCAGAATAATAATAAAAAAAAATTAACTTGTCTGTCCCAGAGTTATCACAGCTCCCACTTAAATACCCACATCTTAAAAACACAACTTACACTGCAGACTACTTTAAGGTCTGTTTATGGTACATTTCAGCTGTCAGTTATTCCTGAGCAACTGACACTGACTTGGTGATATGTATGTGCAATATGTTCAGCAAAACAAAATATAATGTATACAGAAGGAAAAAAAAAATTCAGAATACATGAAGAAAATGGTATGTCAGGTAACACTACTGACCTTTTCCTGTAGCAATATGTTTTAACTTACTATACCTGTAAGTTACCAGTAATGCATAAGAACGTCAGTCTAAGCAAGATGGAGCAAAGAGTGTTTTTATAACATTGTCAATAAACTTTAGAGGAGGCTTTAGCAGAAACAGCAATGCCATGGAAATATAGTTATAAATACACCTAGAAAATATGTTTTATTTATGGTACAAACAAAAATTATATTTGGCCTTATATTAATTTATTAACATTTGAATTAATGTTTTATCATAAGTGAAAGTAATCAGATTCTTTATTTTGGTGAACAGAGATGGTCAGCTTTAAGCAATAACTGTAAATGTGTTTGGAATGCCATTTATAGCCACCAGTGATACAAAACAGAAAGAGACTTAAATGACTACAATAACTTCAAAACTCAGTCCTGAACTTTAAACTTTTTAAAAGCATCAACATAGATTCAAAATAATATTTCTCTTTAAATGGATATTTATATTTGAACATGGATTTCCTTCTCCATGCCAATTTGTTACAAAGATTGCATTGGTAGAAAAAATAACAGCATTTTTTGACAAACAGTGATATAGCAATCATATTAGATCATTGTCCCAGTTTGAGACAAATTCGGAGGAACATCCAAAATGATTGTGCTCTGACAGAAGGTAGAATACAGCCATCCCTCGCCCAACAGGTTCAGAAAGAAATTCCTCGGAGGAAAAAGTGAAAAAAACCCATTTATTTAACAAACACAGTGCACGGCAGGCACAGGAAGAGAATAATTGCTAAATAATAAAACTTCTCACTGTGGAGAGAACCTGGGTAGATTTCAGAGTCCTTTCTATGGATGTGGTCTCTCTCTTCCCCTCTTCGGAGCTAGATTTTCGGCATAGGCCCCTCTGGGCTGTAAGGTCTCCTGGCTATGTTCTGGTGTTGCCAAATAGTTCCAGAAGAGAAGAGGGAAAAAAGCCAAAGTCCCAAGAAAAAAAAGCTTAACTCTCCATCTCTCTCCAGAGAAACAGAGCCACAAGCTGGATGAAAAGCAGGAAAGGGTGCTTCCTCCACTCTTGCTGCCGCAGAAGCACACAGAGGAGTAGTGTGACCTTGGAGCACAAACTGCTTTGAAAAGTTCATCTGTTTTTTTTCTCTCCCCCCTCTCAGGCTCAGTTTAAAGGCACAGAAAGGCACAGGATTCATTTCTGGGCATAGAACAGGCAATGGAGGATACAACATCATAAAGTCACCCCAAAAAAATGATGCAAGAGAAGATATATGGAAAATCTTGTCCACTGAATTTAAATAATTTATTAAATTTGGCTGATGTGGCAAGGTTTTGGTAGCAGGAGGGTGGGAGCAACTGCAGGGGTGGTATCCATAAGAAGATATCAGAATCTGTCCCCATGTTGGATACTTCTATACTGGAGTTCCAGCAGAGTCCAAGAGGGGCCTGCCACTGGCCAAAGCTGAGGCAATCAGTGATGGCGTTTTCACCTCAGAGACAACATATTTCAGAAAGGGTAAAAAATGTTATGCAACAGCAGCTGGGAGAGAAGACTGAGAATATGTGAGAGAAACAACTCCGCAGGACTCTCTCTGTGGTGAGACAGGCTGTCCCCTTGCAGCCCGTGGAGGGCCATGGTGGAGCACATATCCACCCTGCAGGCCACTGGGCACCCGCAGATGGAGCAGGTGGGTACGGCGTGAGGAAAGCTACAGCCTGTGGAGAGCCCGTGCAGGAGCAGACTCCTGGCAGGACCACTGGTCCCATGGGGGACCCACACTGCAGTAGTCTGCTCCTGAAGGACTACACCACATCCCAGAGCAGTTCTTGAAGAACCGGAGCCTGTGGGAAAGATGCACTGTGGGAACCCATGCTGGAGCTGGAGAACTGTGTGTGAGGAGGAAGAGCAGCAAAGACAACGCTTTATGAACTGACCAAAATTCCCATTTCCCGTGCACCTGCACCACTCAGCAGAAGGAGGTAGAAGAGTTAGAAGTGAAACTGAGTCCGGTAAGAAGGGAGGTGGTTTTAATTTTGTTTTATTTCTCACTATCCCACTCTGTTACAATTAATTGGCAATAAATTAAATTAATTTCCCCAAGGTGAATCTGTTTTGCCCATGATGATAGTTGGTAAGTGGTTTCCCTGTCCTTTTCTTGATGTATGACTTTTCATTGTATTTTCTGCCCTGTCCTCTTGATGGAAGGGGAATATTACAGCGGCTTTCTGTGCACCTGGAAGCCAGCCAAGGTCATTCCACTACCTTTATCTAGAACAAAATATTTAGTATATACTTTTAAAAAATGTACTAATTAATCCCTTATATGTATGTGCATTTCTAGAGTACTTGTATTGTTTCCTGTGAAGTCTTTTTTTGTCTGTTTAAGGTGTTTGTTTGTTAGTATTTTTTTTATTGATAACTTCAGCAATTCCAAATGGTCAGTTTTCCCTTTCTTTCCCAAATTTCTGTGAGATTTAAATAATTATATGAGCTAGGAATCAATTTTTTAAAAATTCAAATTGAATCTTATGCCTTATTCCTCTATTTTAAATACCTGTTTAACTGCCATGAAGACCCAAAGTTCCTGGTATCTAAAAAAGTCTTGTTAAGACCATGAAAAATAAATTTTCTTCCAAAGAATTCAGACATACCTCTAAATGTTACATGCACAATACCTATCAATAGCTAAATTGCCAAATTTCTCAGAAATAAAAGTTGTTGATTCTGTCCTTTATGCCATCATTTTAATGCTAGCCACAATTTTAAAGTCTATATTATAAGAAACCTGGAAAAAAAGCATCAGATAACATTTGGCGAAAAATTTGCAGAGCATTTTGCCTTATTAGCTTGATCAGTGGATCCTCAAGCTCAGGAAGAGTAAAACCTTGGTTTTCCATACTTAAATTATGATAATACAAGCATACTTCAGTGGCAAGTGAAGACTGATAAACAATAAAATAATTGCTCACCAACAGAGAAAAGATAGACAAATATAAGCATTTTCAAAACAAACATACTTTTGTGAACATTATTCACAATACAGACAGATTTAACAAACTCCAGAACCAAGAATATGTGGGGAAAACAGAATCCTTTCTTCTCAGCTGGAATTATTCATCACATTAAATAAACTTCTTTTGTAAGACCTAATTTTGCAAAAACAACATTTCAAAGACTGATTTTGTCTTATTTCAAGGCCAAGCAATTGTTTTCCAAGAAAAAATCTGGGGTATTTCCAAGTTTTTTCTATCCATTGCTTTTTGATGAAAATCCAAGATTTTCAGCAGTTGTTGCTTTTCACACCCTCTCCAGCCTCATTCACAGCAAGTTTGACTCATAGAAAGTGTTTGTTTCTTCAGAACCATGAACACAAATGAAGGAAATCATAAAAAATATAAAATAAGAAAAAGATTGAAATAAAACATTCAAATATCATGTGCAGCTGCTTCAGTCCCCATTTTTAATCCCTGAGATTATATCATCAAGATTGTATTTTCCACTTTGTATGAAGGCAGTAGGACTTACAGTGCACGAACGCTCAGCAACAGAAGGGATCAGTTTATGACAGGAGACTCAACTCCATGAGCCCAGCTGCTGGAAAAGAAGTGGGGCACGTGAACCCTCCAAGTAGAATGCAACTAGAAAAGCATTTCTAATCCTGATATATATTTATGAAGAGAAACTTTTTTTTGAATGAGAAATCTCCCATGGATGCTGAGAGTTACACTTTCTCAGTTTTTTCCCTGTTTAATGAGCCCTACTTTATGCCCAAAAGTAAAGCTAGGTTCATCCCATTTTGCAAAGTCTGGTATATACAGTAGATTTTTCTTGGAAATTGCCATGGAACAAAATCTTTATAGGCACCTTGATTACACAAATGTAATAAATATGCTATCCTAACTCAACCTGCTGTCACTGATGCTGTGACCCTTCTGGCTCTGTCAACAATGGAGAAAAAATGTTATCTCTTCTCAAATGCAATGTAATTTCTGATTTGGATAAAAATAATCAATTCAAGATTCATTATGATGTTATTAATCTATTAAAAAAGTGCAAAGGATGCAACTTTCTTATTCTAAGACAGAATTCAACAGTCTCTTCTTTATATACCTAAAATTGATTTTTACTGTTCACAACCTTTAAAAGCAGCCTGTTATTCAAATACAAACACAAAGTGAATAATCAGGTAAAGTTTTAACATATGAGATTGCTAATTGATGTGTACTTAAGTTTTCTGGAAGTCCGTTGCTCTTAAGGGAAGTAAAAATAAATAACATCCTAAGAACAAAGCCTGTTTTTAAACCCCTAAGATTTATCTTTTGCCAAAATCTCTTTAGAGGGGTTATGATCCATGAGGAAGA
This sequence comes from Platysteira castanea, assembly GCA_013397175.1. Classification (NCBI taxonomy): domain Eukaryota; kingdom Metazoa; phylum Chordata; class Aves; order Passeriformes; genus Platysteira; species Platysteira castanea. Next base: position 166,647 of record VYXC01002871.1, read on the forward strand.
AGCTCAAAGAGACTGTAAGTATCTTCAGAGTAACAGAATTTACTAGAAAGGTATTTGATTAGTTTATCCTGTGCTAGTGATTTTTATTTTTGTAATGCTAAGTCGTTGTTCTCATACCATATATACATATTTTGCACACAACACTATTTCTGGAATTGCAAAATCAGATAGAGAAGAGAAATAAAATCTGCATTTGTTTTTTGCCACAAATTTGCAACACTGAGATATCTCACACAAAATGAAGAAGATTAAGTTCATAATAGCTAAGCAGTGAAAGTAAAGTAGGTTATTTTTAGTATAAAGGAATACAAAGTGGCACAATTTCTAATTCCACCATGCATCACTAGATGCTATGGTTTACTCCTGTGAAGTAAAAGTATCAATGATAAGAAACAATATATTAGAATATTTATTAGAACATCACAATTGAAGTACTCAATGTTTATTGTGTTGAAATGTGTCATTGCAATTAAATGAGAAGTATTCTGGTTAGTGAAAGATTTTGTCTAGCATAGCTGAGGTTATGTTTATTTACCACAGACCTATGAAATTTTAAGCATTAAGATGTATTTAAATATTTATGTAAAGATAATGCTCGTTCTATCCACTGTTTGGAACCATTCCTCAAAAATTTGCTAGAACTAAGATGAGGAACAACAGTTTTCAGCAGCAAATAGTAAGAAGCTTATTTTTTTCTTTTTCAGTTTAAAACAAAATCTATAAATTGTAAATGACTCAATGAGAACATACCACAGCATTTTTTACCCTGTGAAAGTAATACATGTTAGTTTTCAGGTATTTTAAGTATTCTTTTATCAATAGTAATGTTAGTTAAAAAATGTTATTTAATTCTATTTCTTTAAGCTAGTGCTGTTAAATATATGTAGCTTTAATTTTTAATTGTCATTTAGCTCATGTTAAGTAAACATGAAATAATCAGACCTATTGAAGGAAAAAACTGTCAAACAGGAGCTTTCTCATAAAGGGTTCCCCTTAAAACATTCTTCTTGCTAATAGGAATATATTCAGTGCTGTTTTCATGTTTCAAGAAGGAGAAATGCACTACTTTAGCCAATAATTTCTTATTTTCATACACAGCTGAAAAACAAGGTTTGCAATGCTTGGTATGGAGCTGTGTTCTATGATGAAGTAAAATAGGTGTTAATTGATTCCGATTGACAGAAAAGACTAGATTTTATTAAAATTATTAGATTGGTCACTTTGGATAGTTCCTGAGGCTTCAAAAACAAGGACAAACAGTTTTCTTAAATGAGTTGCTGCAGCCCTATGAATAGAAATGCCTCGTGCAGGTACCTACACTTTCTGAACAGCAAAATGTTCATCAGAAATAACAAATTAATTTTAGGTACAATTAAGAATCAGATAAATGAAGGTTTGTGAGTGCAACCATGGCAGCTAACAATGCTAGCTCTCCCACTAGCCTGTACCCTTTCAGTCACCTCACCTTTTCTCAGATATTGTTGTATCTTTAGGACTTCACCTGCATTATTGAGCAATTTGGAATTAAAGAAGATTGGTAAATCAGAGCAGTAGATAGTAAGGCTTCTCATACCTTAACCAAGTGAGCCTTAGCAGAAATTAGGTGTAGTCTCTTGACAAAAGATCCTCATTTTTCACACATGCAATGCTGTTTAAAACACCAAACAGTCATGCTGGGAGGATATATTTTGTTCCTCAACTGATGTCCCCATTTCTGGATCGCACTTGCCTTTTTAATTCTGGATCACACTTGCCTTTTAATTACTACCCTACTGGAGGAGGGTAGTAATTATTGTCCCTACCATCATTGGTCTTTTAAAAATCCAAAAATCTTACACGCAAAATGCTTCTACTTGCATTTGTGGTACTTTCTAGGTGAAACTATGGTGACAGCTGTCCAGTTGACAGGGATAATATCTTCAGTTTCCGGAAAAAGATCACATTCTGCCCAAGGATTTAGATTCCACCTGGGGTTTCCATGCCTCGAGGAAATGGCAGTATCTATGTGTTCTCAGCCACCTATAATCCCTTTTTGCACACAGAAACCTTCACAAATAAGAAAGATTTCAGTGTTAACCTAGTAGCCAAATATTTCTTGTTTTCTCCAGAGNAAATGAAACACCTTACATAATTAATTGTTTCTAGGATTTTCTAAGTGGGCCTAATCTCTTTCCATGTATTGCAACAGGAAGAGTCCACTAAAATGAATGGTTTCACGGCAGAATTGTTTTCTCCTTCTGCAAGCAATATCATGCAGGCATTTATACTTTATAATCAGACAAGAATCAGAATATATGGAACTGACAAGGACTTGATAATTTCTTAATGATATTGAGTTTGAGACATGTGATGGATTGATTGACTAGTCTGAGCTCAGTTTGTAAGTTATATTTTGTTTAAAAAGTGAATGAGTTAGACTGTGGCTTAGAAGAGAGATAGTTTTCCTGGTAAACCTCTGAACCTAGAGGAGAAGGATCCAGGGTCCAAATTGTGCAACAGGAGCAGTGAGTTAATCAAAGCTGGGATCTTGCAGCAGAAATAGAGAGAATGCAGTGGGGGACAGGGAACAGCCACAGACAGATCTTTGAGGGAATGGACAGAAGTCTTCATGTCTTCATGGAGATCAGGAGCAATTGGATAAAGTTTCTTCTAACACACAAAAGGCAGCAAGAAATGTAAACTGGAGTAAAAGGCTCTTCCAACTCAATTATTTAAAATATTAAGTACCATAGTTTCTACTTAAATATAACCTGAACTTTCAAATATAGATTATATATCCGAGGCCTTCTTTTGCCAGGTAGCAATAAGGAAAACTCCTCAAAAAATTCACTTTAAAGAAGGTCTTGTCATTGTAGTACTCATCAAGTATTGTAGGAAAGTGAGCACCTGACATGAAGAAATTATTATCTGGTCTATGTTTTAGAATTTCCAGCAGAATTTTCCACTTTGGAGATCTCTAAAAATACAAGATAGCCAGATATCAATGGAAAATTTTGCCACTTGTGCAAGAAGAACCTTGATATCACAGCTGCTCCCTTGATACTTTCTTCTCACTATAGTGCGTTGGAAAAGTCCCACATTTCCTCTTTTTTAATTACTTTCTGAGCCTAGTAATTACTTTCTGAGCCCTTTACAGAGCAGGGTTGGATATACAGAAATATGTAGCAGAGACTCAATAAATTATTTCCAAAAATCTGGATATATTTATGTGTAATCTATTTCCATTACATGTATATGTCAGCCTTCTGACGAAGCTGATCACAAACACTCAGTTGGGCAATTATGGCCTTAGAGATCCATGTCTGGAAATGAAAACAAAATTTTATAGAGAAAATATAATTTAAGAAAGTAATTCTAAAAGAAAACAAAGGAAATATTTTTGTTTATTTGTTTGTTTGTTATGTAATAGCACACCTCTGTCCTTACAACTGATGTGATGTCATAACATCTTCCACAGAAGAATATTTGTTCACATTCTTTATGGAACCTGGAAAACATCTAGGTTTTTCCTAGCTGGGGACATTCTTTTTTAAAATAACCAAAAGTTTATTTAATGGTTTTGGTACTTCATAAAAAAAGAGTAAAGTCATGGCAGTAGAAATAACTGTAATCAAAAAGAAAAGCATTGTAAAAATGTCAAGTTTGAATGAATGCAAGGCATTTAAAGAACATTATTTCTAATATTATCATTGTAAAGAAATAAAACATAATGTAAATATTACCAGGTCACAAATGATTGCCCAATACACTTCCTGAGTCACCTTGAACTGTGAAACTGATCTACTCAGAAAGGTTAACTTCAATAAGCTTGGAAATTCAGCAGTGAGTAGATCCTTTAGCAGATAAAACTAAGGAGAAAGGAAATTTGTGAAAAGCTGCCAAGTCTTCAAAGTTATAACACTGAAAGTATAAGTATTTAAACAGGAAAATGTAGAAAGTTTAGTAGGAGATCAGCTTAGATAAACTATAAGTTCTTCACTGGCCTCAAATAAAAGAGGGAAGTGTTTAGAAACTAAAAATTAAGAGAGATTGCTGAAGAGAAAAATAAAGCCTAGGCATAGAAGAAAAAAATTGAAAGGTCAAGACACAAATGAGATGCAATTAGCAAAAGGCATAAGAATGACAAGAAATCAGTTTCTAAGTATAAGAGGAAGACCAAAGAAGGCATTGTTCTGCAACTAATCAAGAAGGAATGCTATGCACAGATAACACAGAGAAGGATGAAGCTTTTAATGACTTTTTTTTGCATCAATCTGCAGTAAAAAACATCCATTAAGGAGAAGTGCCTAGCATAATTAATATCAGCAACAAAAGGAGAAGATCTCAATATGGAATAGGAAAGACATGAGTTGCAAGCACTTAGATAACTTAAATCAGTGTGATCTGATGAACTTCATTCTAGGATATTGGCTGATGTAATCAAAAAACTCTTAGCGGTTATCTTTGAAAACTCTTGGAAGACAGCTGTGGTACCAAATTAGTTGAAAAAAGAAAAAACCCTGCTCATAAAAGAAGAGAAAATAAGAAGCTGGAGAATTATAGAGCAGTTAGACGGACTTCATTCCTCAGAATAAAAACAGATCTTTTTAAAATTAAAAAACCAAGCCAACAACTACTTTTGAATACTGTGAAGACAATAAGGAGATAACTGAGTCTACATACATTTTTCAAGAACAAATCCAATCAAACCAAGCTGTTTTCCTCTTCTGACACAGTAATAAGAATTTGATTAGAGAAGAATGAGGGGAGCAAGGATGAAGCAGTGCTATACAAGCCAAATATGGAAATTACTACTGCTACATTTCATATAAAAGTTTAAAAAACAGGAATTAATGTACCTTTGATTTAGTTGTTATGCAGATGAGAGCTAATTGTGAGTTACAGAAGAACTCTTATTTATCCGGTGAAATCCTTACATCTATGTGATGAAGTGAGTAAGAAAATCAAGCAGCTGAATATGAGAAAGAAACAAATCTGTATATTGAAGACACAAAAGCTTGTCAATGTCATATTGGATAGTCAGTGGTTAAAGACCATGCTACTTGATTTAACAGTGATTGGCTTCATGTTGGTGAGCTAATATAGGTTTGAGCAAACTAGGAAATTCCTGTCAGACATAAGTGAAACAGCAATAGCCAGGAGAAGAACACATGACAATGTGATAAAAATAACCAAGAACTTGAAAAGGGAAATTAAATGTGACTAGGAAACCTCTTTCCTGAAAGGAGTATATTGGGAACACATTTTGAAACAAACAGCTGAGGCTGGTATCTGAGCAATACAACCCTGGATGGCTGCAAATTATAAAAGCCTGTAACTGGAGTGCAGGAGGTTCCAAAGTGCCTGTGTGGCTCAGATGTCACTGCATCAGTTGGTCAGTAACATTTCGTAGCCTCAAATTCAGAAAAGAACAGGCAACTTATGACATCATAGTGGCTATAAATACTATTTCCTATGACATGCCCAAAAGCAAACCACAGAAAAAGGGTAAATACTGAACTATAGTAACACACAAACCAGATGAGTTAATTTTCACGGAACAGAGCTGCTCTTCTTGGCAACAAAGAACCTGTCTTGACTCTGACTCATGACTGTGTCATCGTTATTTACCTGTATTCTGCAATAAATAAAAAGAAAGATATAGGAATAGATCAAATGTTAGAATTATAAATTACTACATTGAACAGATATAACCAGCTGTACTGGTAGAGGACATAAACCCTCCAGAACACGATAATTCTCCAAGAGAAGGTCTGGAGTTTTTGGCAAATGACTGGTTGCTAAGGTACTGACATTATGCTTTTACAGTGAATACAAATATCTCACAAAGCTATTATGAAGAGACTTATGGACTACTGATCACATTATTCCTATCTGTAATAATTCAGAGGTTTACACATTCTCCTACTTTATGCACATTGGTAAGGCCTCAGTTGGAACAGTGTACATAGTTTGACCTGTTGCACTTCAGGAAAGATTTGCATTTATTGTTAAAATCACAGCACAGCAACAAGAAGTGTTTCTGTCATGATACGACATATGACAGAAATACGACAGAAATTTAGGAAGCTCCTGAGGCAGGACCTTAAGTCAGTCAGGCTTTTGTACTAAGCCTATGTCTTCTTTTTTTCTTTATAGTGAAATCCCCAAAGAAGAATAAATTGTTCTTAAACTCACAAAAGCCATGGATTATTAAACTCTTAACTAGAATTGCTAGCTTTTAAAATACAGACGGATTAGAAATATACAGGATTTATATGCAGTTATGTCTCTCCCAACTCACTGCTTCTTTACTTCCTTCCTGTTCAGTGACTAAGACACAGAAAATGAAGCCCAGTTCTCTGTGCTCCCTCTGCAACACCTCTGAAAATTTTCTGCTGCTCCCTATTTCTTCTCAGCAGCTCAGGTTCTCCTCCACCTGCAGACTTCTACATAATTCAAGTGACTTTCTCACTCTCTTCTGCTTGCCACAGCATGCAGTTTCCAGAAGCCCTGCTTTCTGCCAGCTTCTGTTGCTTCCTGAGAAGAAACATGTCTCTTCTCTCTGCAGAGAAGTATCTGAATTAATCCCTCTCCTGAAAGGAGGATAACATGCAATAAGGAAATGCAAAGTTACCATCTGTCCCATCCCTGTAAGTTCTCATTAGAAATAAACTGTTCTTCATTGCAGATATGGAGAAGAAAAGAAATAATAATCTTAAATTTCAACAAGAAGGATTCAGGCTAAAGACAAGACAGTGGAGCCAATTATTTGGGAGACTGGAGTCTCTCTCATCATAAATACTTTTAAAAAGAGTCAGCTATTCATCTGTCAGGAATAACATCAATATAGCCCACCCACAGAATATAAGCAAGAAGATACCCTATAATTTTTTTTCAACGTTTATTCAAATATATTCTGTAGATGCTCTCACATTGTTGATTTCAGCAGGTGTTGAAGCTGGAGAGTAATTCTCCATATTGATGGTTACTGGGGACTGGGTGAACCTTGGGAGTGGCATGAAAACTTATGAGCAGAAAGAAACTACCTGATATAATGGTTGAGTAAGAACTATTTTAAACATAGTGCTTTCAAAGATGTTATGTTTAAAGATTTGAGTCTGTTTGACTCATATTCATGGCTATGCCCAAAATCTTTTAAAATTAATGTGATGTCATAACAACACTGTGCATAGGATATTAGATACCATTTTAATTCGGTATTAAATGGGCAGAGAAGTGATTTAATGTCTACAGTTAGTTTTTTCTTTGTCAGAGGTATTTCTCCACCCAAACTTGAAAATGTATGAACAACTCAAAAATTAGATATTAGTGTAGTGGCTTTTGAAAGAATTAATAAAAGATTTTATTTAAGATTTTCTTATAGTTGTCCAGCTTAAATTTCATACCACAAGAAAACAACTGACAGTTTTGCTTTGTTCTTTTGGTGGTTTTTGGTTGTTATTTTAGTGGTTTGTTTGTTTGTTTTAATTTATTTGGAGATACAATCCTTAGTGGTTTTCTTAGGGGTAGGTTGTCTTAGTTCTGTTCTGTTTATTGATTTTTTATTATTATTATTCTCCCTAGATCTTTTTTTTAGCTGAGACCAGTACAGGATGCAAGGTTCTGAGCAGGTATTTCAATATTAGTTAGTTGTCAATATTTCTTCTAAATGATACTTTTAACTTGTTCCTGAATTTACTTGTCCTTTATAATTTATAACAGGTTCAGTGCTTAGAAGTAAAACTCTAAAATAATGTTTTGGCATTTCTTTGTCAGTTTTACTTTAACCTTCTTTAAGAAACATAATCTTTATTTTACGTAAAGGAAAAAAACCACAATGTCATGTTCCACACAGCTCACTGGCCTTTTTTTTTTTTTTCAACTAGATGTATGTATATTCAATATATGTACAGAAAACATTGTAAATGAAGCTTTTGTTGTGCACATGTAATTACACCCAGAATGACATTTGTGACATTTATTAGGAAAGACAAAAAAAAAGCCTCTAAAAAAACCCCAAAGAAACCCCCCTGATTAAAAAGTAATGGGATACTTGTATGGCATAAAGCAATCTCATACTTCAACCAGACTTGTATCTTGTTCAGACAGCAAATTTGAAAGTTTAGGAATAGCTGCAGCAGATTGGTTGCTCCACACATACATGGTAATTTATTATGCTATGAGGCTCACCTGCATGGTCGATCTGAAAGGACACTTCAGTACCACACACCTGTCTTGACTGAGACCTAGAGATGAATGGGCTGAAATTGGATCCTATCATATTTACATCTGCTTCATACATTACCTTATCCCTCACAGCATCAGCAAAATAGCCTGGAATTCTGTCTCTGGTAATGAACAGAAAGAAGCAGGTCACTCACACTATCTCTGCTTATTTTCCAGTTGTATTTGTTAGTTAAGAAGTTGTTGTGATGGACTGACCTTTGCTTGGATGGGCTGGTTGAGCCCTACTATTGTTTCCCTGATGACCCAGGACCATGTCTTAAGCAAAGTGTTTCACAACAGCCAAGGGAAAAGGCTGATAAGCAGATCCTGCTGAGATGGGGTAATGCTTTTTATCATGCCAATGTCCTTCCCCCCAGTAAGGAAAACTGCCCTTAGGGGAGGTATCGGAGACCTCCCGATACCTGGAGGTATTCCTCTCTTCAGTCATGTCACTAAAAGGGGCCATAAACCATCACAGACTCCAGAAGCAGCTCCTTCCCCCATCCATCCACCCGACTCATTTTCAGTCTTGCATCAGACAGTGTAAATCCCCTCCCAAGGGAGGAGTCAGGGCATTCCTACTCAATCCTGAATGTACATAAGCTGTTGAACTTCGTTGCTCAGGCTCTCACCCCCATCCTCTGGAAATCAAGACTGTGACCTTCACTCCTGCAACAGACATCCATCCAAACTGCAATGATCAAGTCTCTTGTTCTTTTCTTCTCTTTCTTTTCCATATATATTTTGTTTGTGGTATTTTTATACTTTTATAAAAGAGAACCAAACCAGCTACATACCTCCTTTTCACTGCAACCAAGTTGTTTTAAATGAAATTTGCCTCATTAACAGGCCAGTCACTTAGTGTCATTCCACTTTAATCTGTCCCAAGAGATCTATTAAAAAGAACCTCAGTTACCTGGCCTCAGAGTCAGGTCATAAGAGATGCAAAAAGCCCATCAAGTGGGTGCACAAAACAACAGAAAGCTCGGCATTCACATTACCTTTGCAGGTTTATCATAGGGAGAGGGTCCAAAATTGCCACCCATACAGAGCTGAAAAGAAATTTTCTAAGAAGACACTGTGTATTGTATAATGATTGTTGTAAATTGCATAATAATTTTTTTTGTGAACTTGAGTCCAATTTTACAGTGTAGAGACATCCTTTTGGCATTGTTGTCAAACCAACAAGATTACAGAAAGGGGAACAAACTAAGCAGTACACTTAAATGACAGTTCCTCAGTCTCCCTCTGGAGTTCCTGAGTTGTCTCTTTGATGTTCAGAAGTGTGATTAGAGATCAAAATCCACTTCTGGATGCTTTTCTTGAAATAGGGCTAATATAACTTCAGGGAATTCAGGAGGACCCAAAGTTTCTTTTCAAATAGAACATAAATTAGAACACAGTATTGAAAAAGAATGGAATGACCAATCTCTACCTTGGGCTTTCACTGTGGTGACAGTTCTGTTGTCAAACTGCCCGGTGAAAGGGTTCCTTACCTCTTGGTGTTTGCTTCACAGCTTAATATCTGTTGTATTCTAGCATATGATTTCAGCAGAAGATACAGGGCCAATTTATACTATGGTTTGTCTCATCCTTGCTTCCACAGATGGCACTGAGAAGAAGGTAAATTGTTATGAATAACTTCTCCACTGTAAAGTACAAGAATTTTTATTTCACAGCAGGGAATGGACAGTATTTTTATTCTTTAAATCTTTCCAAAAAATGTAATAGGATGTATTTAAACATGTCAGAGAATCAGGGCTTTACTTTAACTCTTTTTTCCTCATATTATGTAATTTTAGAAAGTATATTTATCTAAATATAATAGATTTGGAAAGAAAATTTATGTCACAAACTTATGCCATCTAACTGAAAAATGACTATCATTTCCCGAGCTACCCAGCATGAGAAAGGTTATTATTAATAGTAGGCACTCAATGCTAGCTGAGTTCTCAGCAGGTTTATCTTATGCACAGTTTAATGGACTTTACTGGATTAGTGAAATCTTCAGGTGCCTATTCCTTTATGGAGTAAATTCTCATGTGGTTTTAGAGACTACATAATGTTTTATAAGACTCAGGACAATCTTTCTGGGAAAGAGGAGAGAACAGCTTCACCACCACTCTCTGTATAACACACCAGGACAATTCACACAGCCTGGGAGTCCTCCTGTCTGCTGAGCAAGAGCTTGCCACATAGAGACAGAAAGTTAGTTTTTGCCTATGAAGGTTACTCTGGGCGATGGCGTACTGGTCCCTCCATCCCTCCCTCTTAATGAAAAAGCTTTTGTATGAGTGGAAAATAGGTGTGCTAGCCACAGGAAGAAGTTCATTTCAGGTATGTAATACGTGCAGAGCTGTTAAGAGACTTCAGATAGTGACTTCTGAAATGATAGGCTTTGCTTATATACCCAACAGCATTTCCTCTGTACTACCATCGTAGCAGAGTAAAAATTCTGTATTGTTATTTTTAATGAAGAGAGGGGAATTAGGATTCACAGCTAGATAATTGGTTTTCAGTTAAGGCCATAGGGAAGAAAAATGCAATTTTGCAGTACACTGCAGCAGGTCCTTTTTTTAACACTGCAAAGAAAACACAGTAGACTGTCATGACCACAGTGAAAACTGTGTCAAGGTTGTGTTCACTTCTTAGTAGCATCTACAGCTGTGGAGAAAACAAAAATCAGAGCTTCTAGAGGCCTTCTCTCTGTCTCAAAAGAAGACCTGCGGGAAAAGCATGCACATACAAGGCATAGGAGGAATTCCTTTCTTCCCGTTTACACCATCACACTAGTGCATGGGATTATCTGCTCTGTCATAAAACTAGCAAATGTGTTACATACTACAGACTTAAAACTCATTTTTTGTTTTCCTGAGAAATTGTTCATCATTTAAGGCATACTAGAACTTTAGAAGAATTTAAAGAGAATTCTGAGGTGCAAACAGAAGTTATTTTTCATTACTTTTATCCTTTAATATTTATGTTGTGGGTTTTTTTAGAGTGATCATTTTTATTCAGATGCTAACATAGTTATTTCAAGGGACCATATACTGGAAGAGAATAGGTATTTTTCTGAATTCACCCTAACATGAATTTTCAGATCAGAGACTACTGTTAAATATAAAGCTAAGCTTACCATTCTTGACTTTTTTTGGTGATTTATGGATCAAGGCATTACTTGTTTGGATCTTTTCTAAGAGATAGTTGGTTTAAAGGACTTTCACAGGGGTTACTTTGTGAAACTGGAAGCCTCCCAAGATGCCTTATTTTGACTAATGGCCAAGATGAAACTGTGTTAGAACTTTAAATAACTACACAGCTTCCTCTCCAGTGTATTTTAAAGGTTCACTCACGTAGTGCTTATGCACACAAAGTTTCCATCAGTCTTAAAGGAATAACACAAATACAGGAACTTAGAAATTTTTTTCCTTAAATACAGCATTTGTCCTATATTATACAGCTGAGCCTTGAATAAAAACAATGTATTTGCAAGAGTTGGAAAGAAACCTTTGCAGAAGTATTTTCTTGTTTCAGATTGGAACATTCCCTCTTGCTCCACACTGCAGCAGAAAGCAGAAAGCAGAAGTGATGAAGCACAAGCAAACGACTGAAAAACCATTTTAATTGAAAATTTGTGGAATCTAAAAATATAGACCTGCCATGGAGAAAGCAAAGGTGAGATGTGTGATAAAGAATTTTAGAGTAGTGTATTTCCCTTTTATTTGTCAAGTGTTTGAGTGTGTTTGTCTCTGAAGCCTGTACTCATCTCCTCTATTAACTAGTCTAGAGCTAGTTAGTCCAACTTTCTCAACAATCAACAGACATGCAGTGTCATTCATGGGTCTCTGTTGGAAATATAAACAAATCAGCTAAAGACTTCTCCACCTGGGGCCATAAAGCTGAATATTGGGATAAAGGATAAAACTGAAAATGGTAAATCCTCAGTGAATGTTAAAGTTTATGTGGAACACAAAGTATGATATAGTAAATATGTCAAATGCGTTAAAATCATAACACAGGAAGCTCTTTGTTACCCAGTCTTCAATTTTTTTACTCCTTCTCTGTGTTTCACACATGAGTTGACCGAAGTTTTTGACTGATGGAAATGCCTGGAGAAGTGAAGGTGTACGTAGTGTTGTTCCAATTTACTGAAAGAATGTCTCAGAAGACTAAATCAGCATTAATATATTGTACATATAAATCTAGAATAACAATATCCAAACTCTTCAGATGGGGACTAGTAATCTTAACAGCACTAGACATGTCCTTAAGGCAACCTAAATTGCACAAATTGTGACTTTTCATTAGTGAGGAGTTTTCTCCCAAGATCATCATAAAAGAAAGTTTATTACACATACTAGCAGGATGCAGCGGCTTTTCAAAAATCTAATTTTTTTATAAAAGGTACTTGTTAAATGGTAGTTTCTAAATCTTCAAGGTGTTCATCTTGACTGATTTTATTTTCAAAAACAACTTAATAGGGGTTGAATTTTCCCTGTAGTAATAGCTCCTTGAAGGCCTTTGGAGAGTGAGTAGTGAATTAAACAACCTACAGAGTGACCTAAATCATGAACAACCTCTAGGGCACCTGAGGCAAGTGAACTTTCCCTCACTGCATGCTGGAGCTGATGTACAACAACAACACTTTTGTGAAGTAAAACCTAGCTGCCATTGGCTATTCTATAATTACTTGAGTTCTCTAAAAATAATAGCTACTGCTGCCTGCACAAATCTGGTAACTTAGCTGCTTGTTTTTGTCTTCTAATTTGCTCACAGATTTCCTAGCTATGTGGAAATTATGTAATAAAATAAAATTAAAAAGACAAAAAGAATATTTTAGCTGTATTTTTGTAATTCTAATTAGCAGCAGTTTTGATAAGCATTTAGATTTGTAACTGTTGGTAAACATCAGTGCTTATTTCTTTCCCAGTGTTATTTCAGCTACAGTGAGCTAACATGAACCTTTCTTCAGTATCCTCTGAACTAATTGCTGAAAAACAATCAAAGCTATTTTCATTAACCAGAATTTTTAGGAGACATTTTTATTTTAGTTTAAATAATCTGAAGGGGGAAAAAATAAAATTTTTTGTCTACTTTCCAGGCAAGAAATATACCAGTGGAATTTCTCATGGTTTAAAAAAAAAAAATCTCCTCCTTAATTGGACAGAAATATCTACTTGGTCGCACTTTCAGATTCCCTAAAAGTGTATCTAGTTCTATGAATTGACAACTACACTTAAAGAGAGTGAAATTTTTATAATGATGTTCTAAGTACCATAGGCACTTCATCAAATAATATGAATTTTTGGTCTGTATCGTATTTTAAGTGTAAGACCAAAATTAGCAGAATTGAACACAGAACTTGCATGAAAGCAGAATGACAGTGTGGTTTGTGGGAACAGTACATCTGTAATACTGGACTTCTAGTATTGTTTTTGCAGATAAAAGGAATTGGGCACAGCAATTGCAAAGGTTTTCTTAAAATACACTCAGTTCATATTTAACATCACCTTATTGGCTTCGCAAGAGAAGTGTCAAATATATTTTTGTATATGCATGTGACACAATGTAGGAAGCTCATGCTTCCCAAGCTGATTTTCAGTTTTCCCTTTATTTTCTGTAATCTTTTATTTATTAATTTTCTTTTAATTTTTAATACCAATATTTCGTCTCCCCATTAATGACTATCTTAAATAATTGTCCTGTCTTTATTTGATGGCTTATAATTTACTGAAAGGGAACTACAGAGGGTATAGAGTATATCCAAATTTTCTTCTTTGTTCTTTCCTCTAGCTTAATTCCTTGATATTTCAGGAAACTCATCTGGGGAATGCCTTAAGACAGCCTGCTTTTTTTCTCTGATCCTGAATCCTTTGATGTTGAGACACAGGTGACGGTGGTGGTGCTTGTGTGTTCAAGTTACTAAGTGAAAGGCAGGTAAAGCAGACCATTTGTGGACCCATTTGGAGGAAATATTTCTCATGCTTGTAACTATCATTGGATGGCTGTATTCTGTGACCTACATGATCCTTGTGATACCTAAGATTATCTTTTTCAAACAGAGATAGTACAGTGAATTTTCCAAGATAACATCCTGGGAACTGTTCTCCAGATGAATTTAACAACTCTTAACATCTTCAGTTTCATGGTCCATATTGTCTAGCATTGAGGTCAGAAAAATATGGCAGTACTAACTTGGGACAGCAAGTGTCATAGTAAAACTAATTTCACTCTTTCCTTGTTCAACAATGTAAGTTACTTTGTAAACAAATTAAACCACTCACCAACATTTTACCACGCTTTTGACATACCAACATTTTTTTCTGAGGGTTCTGTTCATTATTCTGTGACTGCTGTAACCCCCAGCTACTGCAGTAGTCCTCTTCCTTTGCTATATTTCTGGATTTTCAAATACCAGGTGTGCATTAAATAATTTTCCATCTATTTTAGATTTTTCAATATTTTTCATAGGTTGTTTTACTACCTGTATAAAAAGAAAAAAATCAATCCTCTTTCAATACACAAATAGTGAGACTTTCTAACCATTACCTCCATTTTATAGCATTAATAAAAACTTAATTACATTAATATTTCCACAAAAGAAGACATTTTTATCAATGAAAAGAAATATGAAAAAAGGAAAGAGATTTAAAAGTGGAAGACAAAACCAAAAGATGGACAAATCTTTCAAATTGGTATCTTTGCACATGGTTTCAGATATTTCTTTTTTTGTATATTTTAACAGTATAGGTACTTAACCTTTTACAAGATGATCCATTTTAGGATATTTGGATTATAGGTATTGATGAACCCCAGGGAAGGTTTAGATTGTATATTAGAAAAAAATTATTCACAAAAGGTTTATCAAGCATTGTAACAGGCTGCTCAGGAAAGTGGTTTACCATCCCTGGAGGTATTTAAAAGATGTGTACACGTGGCCCATTGGGACACGATTAAGTGGTGGATTTGGCAGTGTTGGGTTAATGCTTGGATTTGATGATCTTCAGGGTCTTTTGAAAAGTAAATGATTCTGTGCCTAGGAGTAGTACAGCAGTGTGCTGGATAAAAACACCTTAGGGATAGTATTTTTGAAAGGGACATGTGCTTCTCACCCAATAAAGTTCTTTCTGATAGATGACTACTCAGTATTTCACCGTGTGACTTCAGAGTGCTTTCGTTCATATACACCACAACATCCATATGCTTTTCACAACAGTAATGCTGATAGCCCATCCATTAGTTTGTGCAAAGCCCCAGTATGTTTATTCCATATTATTTGCACTTATTTACCCTGCCAGAACTAATAACTTACCTTGAAGACGTGTTGGGTCAAAAGACCACCCTGTATGATCTAGTTTTTTCTGAATTCTATAGCCCTCTAGTAATGTTCATCTCTGCATGTATTTCGCTAATGAATTGACTGTAATAAAGGCCTGAATACAGGTCTGATATCCAAGACTTCCCAAATCATAATTTGGCTCTTGAAGACTGAACACCCGTGTACTGGGTTGAAGCATATTCTGTTACCATCTTTGTGAGCTGTTGGAACCAGGTGGAGCAGTGTTTTCCCTGCCTTCTCCCTCTGTACTATCTCCTGTTAATGGGCCATCAATGCNGTGAGTTGGTATGTTACACTTTAGTGTTTAAAGCAAGTTTCTGGGCTGTAGTAGTTTTAGTTCACACTTATTTTCCTCTGTGAGATAAGGATTAGGAGCAAGCAAAGCAGGCACAAACTTTAAAAAATATAAAGAAGTTTATTACTAACAGAATTGAAAGTAAAAAGGAATAATAAGAAATTAATAAGGAATCAAAGCAAACCTCCCCCTCTCTTCCAGCCCCCCCTCCTTTCCACTGAAACTGCACAAGGGAAAAAACAAACATAGGATTTGGTCATTGTTGCAGCTCTTAAAAGTCTCTCCAATATTTAAGAAAAAAGAGTTATCTTCTTCTTTCTCGTGGTTTCCAAACTGTCACCAGCAACAGACCCGCCCGACATCTGCTGCAGTGAAAAAAATCTCTCCCATTAAAATCTCAACAGTATTTTCATACTGCAGTCATGGGCCCAATAGACATAGGGTTTTAGTCTTTTTAAGGATGAGTTATTCTGGCCTGAAAACAAAGGCTCTCTTCTTCACAAATCTCTAAAAGCCTTTCACTGCTTCTATATAGCCTGGCATAGGTATAGTCATACCTTCACAAGCCACTCATGAATTCCTCATCTCCCCATGTACTTCAAATGGGATTAAAGAGACCTACAGTTTGTGATATTACAGTTTTTACCACAGCCTGCAGAAAACATTTTTAAGCTAGACGCAAAAAGTGCGCCTCCACCTCTTTTTCCCTGCCACCATTTTTAGCTTCGTCCCAGGTGACCTACCTTCCCTTTCTTCCTGATCTTGGAGCCACCACGTTGAAGAGTTGATTTTCTTTGGGCTTAACATTGGAGAAAGCCTCTCTTCCTTTATGCTGCTGGCTGCATGGTGTCTTCTTCAGTTCAGTGTAAGCTGTGTTGGCTGCAGAAAGCTCTGCCAGCCCCCGCTGGGTCTGCGCGGGGCCGCATCGAGAGGAAGAGAAGCCCACCTGTCCCCAGAATCCGCACCGCGTGGTCTCGGCTGTGCAGCAACTCATTGCTGGTTCTTAGCTGCCTGTTGTTTAAGGCTAAGCTTGGATCCCCCCCGGAGCCGGGACAGCTTTTCCCTGTGGCTTTTTGCCCTCACTGGAGAAGTGGGCCTGGGCCAGCCCTGCCACTCTTCCATGGGGAGCCTGGGACCAAGAAGAGGAACTTCCCATGCCACTGTGTCATTTAAATATGCAAATCGCAAAAGCGCAGTTGGTATGAACTTGTCTATCAACTCAGTTCCAACCTATTACATGGGCAATTTATTTTCACAAAAGTATTATGGACACTTATAATGCTTCTAACCATAACTCGAAACCAAATGGTGCCATAACTGAGTTTTTTCTGGCTATAGCTCCTAGAATTCCTAGTTATGAAATTTTCATTATATGTGTGTTTTCCATACTTATTTTATCCATAAAGGAAAAAAAAAATACATTGGAACACCCCTATCTGTTCATAGCTCAGACATAAATGATTGTATATTTTCATTACTACTAATCTGTGGTTGAAATCATGGGAAATTTTAACTATTATCAAATCAGATTTTGCATTCTGGTTGGGCTTTCTTGCATTTTGTATTGACGCTCTTTACCCAGTTCCCAGTGGTGTAAGTCTGGGCTGCTGCTGCATGGAATGGTCTTGAGCCCAGATAGCTGTTTGTTGTGTCTGTACAAGCAGTTGCACATCTGACAAGCAAGATCAGGAAAAAAAATTATTCTGAGAAGCACCAGTTCCATGATTTGAGAAGATGGATATCTTGCTGGAGCTCAAAGAAATGCAATAAATGCCAGCCTGAAGGCAGAAGGTAGGACTGTCCTTTTTTACAAATGCTTAAATTAAGTTACCATTAAGTACAAGATCTTAGTAAAATTCCAGCTTAAGTTACTGCAATTAGGTAGTGGGGCACATTCCAAAACTGACCAGACTTCTCCATGCTACTGCATATATATTCTACATGTCTCAAATTTTCAAGTTCCAGTGCTTACTGGTATTTTAGACTTTTTCTGTGTATGTGGTTTATCATGTTATAGAAGAAATGTCAGCTTAATGTATATTAAGCTTACGTCTTTCTTGAGATATTTGCTACCTAAATGTCCTTAAGTCACATCTATATTTGTGTAGGTGTCTATTTCCATGCATATGTAAACATAACTTTTTGTAGCTGTACTGGCTATATTTCTGTGGCATTTGCTGATCATTCCATGCAAAACCTTTAAGTGAGACTTGTTTTGGTGTGTTCCCTATTGGAACAGCTGAGCTAAACATAAGAGCTGTACAGTTTCTTTAGGGAGTATAGCAATTAAAAACACAATGCCTACCTTAACATTTTACCTTCCAGAGAAAAAACCAAACCATAACAACACAAAACACCAAAAGACAACTTATCATTGTTTAGCTAGAGTATCACTTAGAGAAATACAACATTAATACAGTATGCACTTACAAATAATTAATACCAACCCAATAAATAAACTAATGCTTTTCAATTAATCCTAGAGGTGCCCCATGCTGTCAATTGGACTAGTTAATTTACCACAGTACTATCAGACAAGTACCACTTACACATGCCATTTCACATACTGAAGAAATTGTTTTATTTATATCAACTCTCATAGAAATCCAAAAGCAA
Organism: Platysteira castanea; assembly: GCA_013397175.1. Lineage (NCBI taxonomy): Eukaryota > Metazoa > Chordata > Aves > Passeriformes > Platysteira > Platysteira castanea. The sequence goes on from VYXC01002871.1 coordinate 185,105, forward strand.
TTTCCTCAAGAATTTCACTTCAAAGGGTTCAAGATAGCTGTTATCTCTTCCAAAACCAGTAAAAGTATACTTTGGAGTTTTTGCTTTTCCTTTTGATTTTTAAATTTAGACAGACCTCTGGTTATTGTTATTTAAATAAATGTTGATAATAAAATAATTTAGTGTTTGAAAACCCTTATTTTACTGGTTTTGGGGGGAAGGTTTCTGTTTAATTTTGTAGGTTTTCTATTTATCATTCAAATTGTTCAATCAAAACTCTGGTTTGCTTTTCAGAAAAAAACATTAATAAGAAGTAGGTTTTTTTCCATTTCCTATTTTGCCATCTTTTAAAGTCAAGCAACAGAGCACCTGACAGCGTCCCTAGTGTTACTCACAGTGCTTTTTTTTTTTTTTTTCCTCTTTTTAGACTAGTAGGCAAAATACATCACTCTGTAAATTTGTCACTGAGCAGGATAGGATTTAAAGTGTCTTCAGACCAAAAGGAATGAGTTTAATAGGGAAAGTATAAACTGCCTACACAAGCAAAGCAAAAGAAGGAATTCATTCACCCTTTCCCATGGGCAGGCAGGTGTTCAGTCATCTCCAGGAAACTAGGGCCCCATCACACATCATGGTGACTTGGGAAGAGAAATGGCATAACTAAGAATGTTTTCCCCTCCTTCTACTTCCCTCAGCCTTTTCTGCTGAGAATGATGCTGTATGGCATGGAATTTCCCTTTGGACAGATAGGATCAGATGTCCTGGCTGTGTTCTTCCAACATATTTTGTGCCCCAAGTCTACTTGCTGGTGAGCTCATCTGAGAAGCAGGAAAGATCTTTATGCTGTGGAATGTTGTTTCCTTTTTACTTCCACTGTGTCCTACAGTTTGTGAAAAAGACCCAATGAAAGCATAATATATTATGGCTGGTTCAAAATGAGTAATTTGAGCTGCCTACTGGTAATTCCTAGAGTATGATATTGTTAAGAGTTCAAGAAGTGTTTGGATATTGTCCTCCAGCAGATGGTGTGAATCTTGAGGTTGTGCTATGCAGGGCCAAAAGTTGGATTTGATGATTCTTGTGGGTCCCTTCCAACTCGGCATATTCTATGATTCTGTAATTCTAGGAGCTTTATGCCAGATTACAGTATCTTGGAAGGTTATTTGTGGGAGCCAGTGAAAGGGACAGACCCCAAGAGATCTCCCCAGGTTAGGGTGAGGCCTCCCAGGATGCTTTGTTCTACCATGCCAATGTACCGCAGCTCCGCTTTCCTGACTGGCCCGTTGATTTCCCTGCCCCTTTTTCCCTTACACGTCAAGGTCCCACCTATGTACCACCCTGTCCCTGATGAATTTCCCATCCCCCAACCTCTTTTTCCCTGCCTCCCCTGCACGCATGGAGCTCAAAAAACCCCCAGTGCCGTGGGATTGCACACAAAGACCCTTCCTACCTCCTTGCCATCAATCTGTCGAGAAGCGATCTGGTGTGAGTGCACGTGTGTGTGTGCAAGTGTGCCAGCCACACAGAGAGGCTTCCTTAGAGGCACTTTTGGGAAGGTCACGGCATCTTACCATCCAATATAACCATGACAGTTATTTACCCCGAAGTTACTTCCAGAAAAGAAAAGACTTACCCACCTTTCTGGCCATGATCCCTGATCTTCAACTGAAAAATGTGTTTACTATTTCACTTCCTATTTTTGTAGATATCAGAAAAATGTTTGTTCATATATGCTTAAATTGGTTGCAAAGCTCTTGTCACCTCTGAGATATGAGTCTTCAAGACAATAAAAGATCATTTACACATAAACAACTTTATATCGTTTTGTGATATAAAATGAAATGGTCAAATGTCTCCAATTTATATTGACTCATTCACTAGGAAAGAAATGTAGGACACGATTCATACAAATAGAAATGTCAGGCATAACTGCATTTACTTGCTAATGGAGTGAAAGGCTGAAAATACAATAGGAGGCTTTACAGAAACCTTGGATGTACAGGCAGATAATATGATGAAACAATTCCAAAAATATTCTGCATTTACAAAGTTGTTATGTAAAAAATTTCTGAAAATTTGCACCTATTACCTGAGCTTTTTCTAGAGGAATAAAGTAGATAGAAAGGTAGATCAAACTTGTGAAAATGCACAGCATGAAAAAAAAAAAGGATGTAGCATGGTACAAGCAGAGAAAACTAAAAAAATTATAGTTGCATAGTACAAAAATAATCTATAGTAAGATAAGGAGGAACTTCAAAACAGCTGAATTCTTTGTTTAAAATCACAAAGCTGGCTAAGGACAAAATTAAATTAGATTGAACTAGTCTGCAAAAGAAATATAAATTCAAATAAATAAAAGTTAAAAAATATTTGGAATCTTCCTGTTAAAACAAACTAATAATGGTGATAGCACAAACAGGAGTAAATGTTGCCCATTTCCTGGGATTTACTGTCTTTAACACTGGTATTCAAGATCTGCATTCAGCAACTTTTAAAACTGACCAAGGAAAAAAATGGCTCCTTTTTTGTTT
>VYXC01002871.1:187933-217987 GCA_013397175.1 Platysteira castanea
TTTTTTAAACAGGACTTGGAAGAGATGAGTTCAGTACTGATTTAAAATGTTTCTTCAGAAATCTGTGTCCTTTAAAAATGGGAATGATGTTATTTACCTATCTGATAAGAATGTGCTAAGCATTTGCATGATGGTTTAGAAATTCCAGGTCTTTAATTAATATTAATAATTCCCTTCAATAAAATCAAATAATGCTGAACAGAAATAAAATGTATGTGTGACAACACTAGGTCTTTTCTTCAGTGGAAAAAACCCATCACAGCAGTAACTCACCAGGAAACAAGAGTAGTATTCACATTAGTGTGGATGGCAAGTTATATTTAAATTCCGCAAGCTCATAAGTTTCAAATAGGTTGCTTTATCAGTGATAGACTGAAGAACTTCAGATTTAAAGACAGCAGCCAATCCAATGTTTTAATTCTTCCTGAAGTTTAAAGTTTTGTTATACAGATACTCAACTCTTTGAGATTATTTTATGACAATGAAATCACATAGCTAATTTCTGAATTATATAATGAATAAAGTAATGTATAAATAGCATTTTTCATTATCTAATTCCTTAGTCTTCAATCACAAATGACAAATATTCTATCTTAAATCTTTTCACCCATTATCAATTCTATCTACTTGTAATATAAATAAAGCTGCAAAGAACTGAAACGACACAAGGGAATACTGAGAAAAGCTAAATGAGTGAGGAAATCTGTGTTGCTTTTACGCATATCTGAGGGAAGTCTTGTGTGTTTCCATGGTTATATTCTGTTCTGCTATTGTTTATGGAAATTCAGTAGATAAGTTACATTTATGTTAATAGGATATTAGCATAAGCAACTGTTCAAATTATATATTATATTACTGTGATCTACAAGGAGAGGAAGCACAAAGGATAAAAAGGAACAGAAGTTCTGAGACAACGGAAGACTCCAAAGCAAAAGAAGTTTTTTGCTAAGGTCTACTATTTTGCTTGCATAGAGGTTAATCCTAGTAATTTATTACATTTTATTGTCTCAAAAACATCGAAAAAACCCTCCAAAATACATATCAGACAATGAGATGAGGAAACTTAGAAGATTTAGTAATTAAAGGCACATGATTTGCATGAATAAAAGGACAGTAACTCATCATGAAATAACAAGATAATTAAGTTAATTTTTTTTTGTCTTCTCCTTCATTAAACTGCTGCCAGAATTTGTGCTTCAAAAAATAATTGATTTCACTTTAAGAGTATAAAGAGAGGAAAGAGAGGAAAAATAATCTTTTCTCAAAACCAAAATACACTTGTCAGAAATTCTAGAAAGGACAGATAGCAAAATATAAGAAGAAGAGTAAAGCAGCCCCTAAAACACAGAGTCTGAGAGCTTTTGAGTCAAGATCAGGGAATAAATACCAGTGCAGTTTTGTGGTAAGGACCCACCATAAACCTCCACAAGACAAGGCAATTGATGAGGGTTTTTTATAGAACTATCAGAATTCTCATGATTTCAAAACCTGGTTCTTATTCAAGTTGTCAAACATGCAGTCATCTCCTAGGAAGAAAATACCGTGCAAGCAAGTCAAGAGATTTGTAGGTTATGGTGGTGATTATCTCCCAAGGCAAGGGCTAGAGGACTTAACTACTCTAATGCTCTACTTGTCCTGGTGCTCACAAATTGGAATCGTTACTATGGACTGATTGAAATCGGGATCTAGAGGAAAGATCTGGGAAAATAAGCACTACCATTTAAACTCTGGACTTATGCCAGAGAGCGGCCTTCAGTTTACTTAAGGAATTATAAGGCAGAATACACTGAGAGATCACCATGAAGTAGAAATGTGCCTATAAGTGATGGCTTATTCCATTTAAAGAGAGAGAGAAAGAAGAATAAGAAGCAAACTACTTCAGAGGTCAGGAAGATGAAGGATTTCCCCAGAATGCCCATCCTGCTGTATAAAGACCTTCAAAGAACTGAAAAGCATCCAAGAACTGGAAACTACTACAGGCAGTAAAGAAGGAGCATAAAATTATTGCTTGGACAAAACTATTGCTTGGACACTTCTGCATGAAATCAGAAGAGCCAAAGACTTACTGAAGTTAAAGTAAGACAGTATCACGAAATGTAATGAGGAAGAAATGCTTAAGACAGGCATAGGAAAAGAAAATTCAGAGAAGAGATGCATCTGTTGCTAAACAGTAGGGAAAAGTTAGTGGTGGACGATGTTGAAAAGTCTGAACTACTCCATGCCTTTCTTCCTTCTGTTTTCAGAGATAAAGTTTGATTACAGAAGTGGGATAGCAACATGTTTGGGATGAATTAATGTCTATGAGACCAGATGGAATTCAACTGAAATTGCTGAAAAAATATTCTGATGTGATTGTGAGGCCTGTGAGTATCATCTACAAAAAAATCATAGCAAATGAAGAAGGCCTCATAAAATTAGAAAGAGGATGGTATTGGACTCAGCTATCCTTAAGAAATATGAAAAGGAGGATCCAGGGGCCTCTCAGCTAGTCAGCTTCCCCTCAGTCCTTGGAAAAATCACAGACTACTTTCTCATGGAGTTCATTTTCAGGCTTGTGAAGTAAAAGCAGGCAATAAGGAAGATTTTATGTGGATTTACCAGGAAAAAAAATTGTTTTACCTACTTTATTGCATTTTATGGTGAAGTGACTCTGTGCAGATGAGAAAGACATGGTAGCCTCTACTCCAGTAAGGCTTTTGCCCGCTACAGAAAGAAAAAGAAGTAAATATATTATCTATGATTTTTTTCTTTTGGTTTACTTTTCCATATACTATATAAACAATTCAAAGCAAATTTGTGACAGAAGCAATAATTTTGCCTTTCTTTCTCGGTTATTTCAACCTTATTTCCTTACTTTCAGGTAAAACAATTTCATTTCAGGAATAAATGTTTGCAGATATAATTAAATGCAGAATTTGATATGTTCATAACTATCCACACATCACCTGTCAAATTAACTACATTCTCATATATTTATGAATTATTAAAAATTATTAGCTAACTTTTATAATACTGATGAAATTAGTATTTTAAAAAATAATTTCTGGTAATTAACACTCTTGAGCACTCCAATTAAATTATATTACACTACTACTGTAAATAAAGTTATTATTTTCTGTTTGTAGGGTCAAAGTTTCAATCAGTACAGAAAAAAATTATTAGACTGAAATAAATTAATATGCTGAGGACTCAAGGAACATTAAGACATTCAGTTAGGCAAATAAAAATTCAAATAACATGATAGAAATAAATCACTTTTTATTTAGAAATTAATAATAATTTCATTCTCTAAGAGCAAATAACATGCTCTTACAGTTTAAAATTAGAAATTCATAGATATATAATGTTTTCTGTTTTGTTGTATCTTAGAAATGCAATTTCTTTAAGAAGCTTCCTGAATATATAAGGAACTTTTCTGTCCCTGGAATTGAGCAACATGTACATTTGATTGTCCAAAATAAAAGACATAAAAGTAAGGGAATAATTTGTAATACTGCAATTAAGAGAACATTCAAGATCTAATGATATGGTATGGAGACATGATGTTTCTCTAAAACATTTTTACCTTATACTTACCTGGGTATATCTACTCAGAACTGTTTGTTGATTTCAGGAGCAAAAATACATCTGCATAATTTTAAATCCTTTTTGTTCTCAAGTTTTTTTCAACACATCTAAAAGAGTACAACTTCAATTTTGTATTTCTTCCTTCACCAACAGACCTGTCCTGTAAGTTCCAATCCTGTAAAGTCCAATGAAGTTAATAGGTTTACAGGAATATTCCTGCTAACACACCTCAGAAGATATCATTTCCAGTGACATAAAATAAGGAACCCAACTGTATTTGAATTCTCTGTAAATTGTTAAATGAAAATAAAAAAGAACAGTTTAGTCCAGAAGTCACTGAGGTTTTTTCCTTCACTAAATTAATTCCATAGTTTTATTTTTAATAGCTTTAAAAAGTGAAGTAATAAGATGAACTTGAGTGTTATAGGCTTAGTTTTCTTTAGTGCAATTTCTTAATCTTTTGCATAATTTTCTTATACACATCTAGATTAATAACTGAACTAAAGATGTTAAGGACTGTACCCTCTGCATAATAACAGAATAAAAATAATGACTTCTTTTTTTAGTATTAAGCTCTTTGAATGATGTGGCATCCATCTATATATAATTTTTAATACATCGAATGTGAAAGCAGCAGAAATAATAAAAGGCATGATCCTCCCTTAGTCCAGGGAGCAAAACAGTCCAAGATGCAAAGATATAACTACAGTAGGTGACAGACTAAAAGAATCAGAAAGGACAAGTGTCTCATTGCAGACTAGCAAGCAGCAGTGACAAGAAAGAAATATTCTCAACTGCTACAAGTTAACTAAACTCAGGCATGGTCCAGCTCACTGTTCTCTTATTCCTGTAATCCCATTAAACAGTTGAAGGTAAACAGCTGGATAGCTGCATACATCCTGCCCTTCTCTCCACCTCTGAGGCTGCTAAAGCCGTGGCTCACTGCAACAGGGCTACTTCATCCATCTTTCTGTCATTACAAATTCTGAGCTAAACATGAAGGAAATTCCCAGTGGGAAGTTGATGACTGGCAGCGAAGACCAGTTAGGGCTAGCTATCCTGTATGTGCTACAAGTTGATTATGCTTCTATTCCTTGAGCTGGCATCTTAAAAGGTATATTGCTATAAATGGTATATTGCAACTTAAGTTCCTGCCACAAATGCCACGAAACAGTAATAAATTAGTGCAATATATCACCACTTTCAAACAGTTAATGCAACAAGTAGGATCAGGCTCAGTATGCCTGTGATTCCACATACAGCAAAACTAGCTCAGGAATATGGCGGAAAAATGCGTGTTTGATCCTGACCTGTTCATGCTCACAGCTGTGCTCTCAGCAAGCTAAATTAGAGGTGTAACACTGTATTTCCCTCTCCCAGCAGGTATTTAAGAACATTAATCTGTCTGTATATTATCTTGCACTCCTCCTAGGTGTTGAGGTCAGCAGAGACAAGATGTGCTGGCAGGAGCTGTGCTCTCTCCTTCCTAGTAGGAACAGTGCTTTTGCTTCCCAATAAGTTGAGCAAGGCCAAGGACCAAAGCTCCTGAGATGGCTCATGGAGGACACTGCTGAAGCCTCTCCCAGTTCCCTCTGTCCTGGCCCCTGTCCAACAGCTGCAGTTGGGGCCCTGCTGTGGTTCCTGGCTCGATGATGTTGGGTAGGAGCATTGGACCTATTAGCTCACTGCAGATACTGACAATAACATGGCACATGTGATTTTCTAAGTCACTGCCAGAAGCCCCTGGCCCTGGAGTGCTCTGGGGTTCAGGGTCTGGGACCTGTGGGGCCTCAGCCTTGGCCTGATCTGGGAGGACACCCTGTGTGCCTGGAGATGGGTGACTCTTACCTCCCTGGGGTGAGCTGGGGTTGTGCCCTACCATCTGTGGTAATGGTGTGAGCAAGCAATGTCCTTGCTGAGTGACCAACTCCAGCCTTGAGTGTCCTTGTTTGGAGGATCTAAAAGAGTGGGTCTGGCAAGAGACCATCTATACCCTCAGATCCTCTATACATACTTGACTTTCCTGAACCCCTCAAGCAGAGATTTAAAGTAAACATCAATATCGTGGTGGACATCTGCAGCCAGCTCTGAGACAGGTTTGTCTCCAGATGTCAAATATCAGCTCTAACACCTCTCAAGTTGTTTAACAGCACCAGAGGGCACCTAGATTTTCAGTGCTCTGACAGCTTGTCAGTCAACAGCAGATCTTAGTGGATCTTGAATTATGAAGGCATTTGACTTATTCTTTAGGGAACTGAGAGTTCCACATAGAGTCACAGCAGCTACCACAGCCCCAGACCAGACCATGACTACACGTTCTCAATTTACTATGAAGAATTTCCCACAGTAGCATTGCTATGATCTATGTCTTTTTCCTGGGCACTGACATGTAATCAAGGAGTTCAGGAGTTGTTTTCTCCCTTTCTTCCTCAGTTCTTTTCCTCCCACTCTTCTGCCCAAATTCATCCCAAGAGAACTCATTACTTTTCTGGTAGGAGTGAAAAAAATGTCTGTGCAAAGTCCCTTCGTATTTTCTCATCCAAAATATTAAATTACAGCTATCCCTGCGCAGATGTTTTTTCATGCCAGTTCCATGATCATTTACCCTACTGTCAAAGCTAACAGGACACCAGCCAGCATCAGTGTGGGTGCTCTGCTTCAACCTCTGTGCAGCTTTCACATTACAAGGCACTCAGCTTTTGAATTTTCCTAATCATAAAGTGGTTTGGATTGGAATGGACCTTAAAGATTACCCCAGTCCAAGCCCCATCTCCCCATGGTTAGGGACAGCTTCCACTAGACCAGATTGCTCCAAGTTCCATCCAACATGGCCTTGAACACTTCCAGGGATACACAACTGCTCTGGGCAAACAGTGCCAATATCTTACTGCCCTCCCAGAAACATGTAGATATTTCTTTCTTACTTCTTCCTTACAGCTAATCTCAACCTACACTACTTCATCTTAAGGCAATTACCCTTTTTGTATCACTACATGTTCATGTAAAAAGTCCAGCCACAGCCTTCTTGTAACCCCCCTTTAGGTAATGGAAGGTTCTACCAGGTCTCCCCAGAGCCTTCTCTTCTCCAGGGTGTATAACCCCAGCTCTCTCAGCCTTTCTTCATAGGAGAGATGCTCCAGTGCTCTGATCATCTTTGTTTCCCTCCTGTGGACTTGCTCCACATCTTTCATATACTGGGGGCCCCAAAGCTGGGCACAGTCCTCCAGGTGGAGTCTCTCTCAAGTGACCAGAGTAGAGGGAGAGAATCAGCTCCCTTAACCTCATAGTCATGCTCCTTTTGATGCAGCCCAGGATACAGTTGGCTTTCTGAGCTTCTCATCCATCAAAATCCCAAGTCCATCTTCTCAGGATTACTTTCAATCCATTCTTTGCCCAGCCTATGTCTGTGCTTGGGATTGCTTCAACCCAGTTGCAGGATCTCGCACTTGGCCTTGTTGAAATTCATGGGGTTAGTACAGGGCTGCCTCTCAAGCTCCCACTGGATGGCATCCCTTCCCTTCAGCATGTCAAACACACCACACAGCCTGGTGTCAGGAACTCTAATTTGAAGCCCTCTTCACTAGTTTGGCAAACCTGTTACCAAAGATGCTGTTCTCTTTCTTTGACAGGTGGACCCATCAGCGCCTAGTGGACCAGATTTCTCAAAGTGAGTCCCATGGTCTAACTAGCCTAGCCTCTTGCTGTGGCACCAATTCCGTAACTATGATCTGCCAAACTCAACTGGCCATTTCACACCCCTAATCACGGAGAAATTTTAATTGTGTATCTTTCTGTGCACACTGGAGTACACATTCCACACACCACAGTAATAGAGATTACTGATATATGCAATAGACAAAAGTAATAGCTGCATCCTGAGCTCTGGAAAGCTAAAAGAAGGATTTTGTAACATTTTTGAGCAGGTATAATAGTATTCTCAGGTGTTAGATGAACAGAGTTTTCTGTTTTGTTTTTTCTCCTAAGGAGAAGAATGTTGCTTTTAGTCTGTGGCTACCATCCCTCAATTGATAGCAGCTTCTCAGAAATCACTAAGGATACACGATGCACATACTAGATAAATTAAACCATTTAGGGAAAAAGTTTTGGAGTGCTTATGGATTAGTGCAAATTTATTACCTCTTCAGGCCATCTGGAACTGGAAGTTAAAAACCCAGAATAAATAAGAAAATCTATATATTTTCAGTATTTGGGTATTACAAAACCATATTGCATGAAATACATTATTGCTCTCATGATAGAAAAGGAACAGAGTGTAATGGTTTTCCTTCTGTTTTCATTTTCTCTTCTCTCTGGAGTTTCTGCTGAGAGGAATAGAACTGGCTTCCCTGACAGAGTAACAATTTGGGTTTAAGAGGAACATGGCTGGTTTTCTGAAAAGTTGGTGTTTTGCAAGGATGTGTCACAATCTGAACAAAGGAGAAGGGAATTGTACTTTCTTTCACATCTCCATCTTTTGCTTGCAACTCAAACTGTTCTAAGGTTTTTGAGCTGCCAAGTTGTTTTAGTGAAAATCTGTCATGTTGAAAAATCTTAAAGCCAGACTTTAAAGGATCAAGTTATGAAAGAATACACTGCTTTTTCTTTCTAACAGTGCTCTAGTAAAACTGAGTATCGGTGCCTCAGGGCAGTAGAAGCGTAATTCCTGAGGCATCTATATTTCATGTTAAGAACACATTGCCATGAGTTTTGTGATTCTACTCAGAAATAATTCCATTTATTTACAATCAGCTCTTCTGCCCCTCAGGAAGATGGGAAGGAAATCATCTTGCAGGCAAATCTGCTAATAGCAATGATGTAAAACTTAAAAACTTTTTGCAATATTATGTACTCTTTCATAGTGAATATTAATTCATTGATATATATTTTAGTATTTTTATATTAAAAAGATATTTCAAAAACATTTGTACTAAAAGGATTTATGTTTGGAAAGAAAAGCCTTTAAGTCTAGAAATGTGTGTTATCATAATATTATCTGGCAGGAAATTAACATACTGCTTGTCTTAGTGATATCAGTCTTTTCAATGCCAATTTGCAATTACATAATTGATGGCATACAAGCAACTTTATGAAGGTGTTAATGATGCACAGCAGACCAAATAAGCTACTCCCATATGTCAGGAAACAGTTCTAATAACTTCCTCATACAAATATTCACTACTATGAGTAATTCTTTTAGATCTCTTCTACAGGGAAAGGGGAAACACATACATATTGATATGAAAACAGTGCTTCCACCACCACTCACAACTACTTATGATTATGATCCAAAATCATAACTTTGTGTCTTGGGCTTTATTCTGTACTTGTGCTACACAGTCATGTGCCTAAGCGTCATCATTCTGCCTTTGGAAAAAGGATTATCATCTTCCATGACATTCAGAAAAACTGTGCTTAGCAAGCTACCTAGCTTGAACAATTTTCAGAAATCAGTGCTGATTCAGTGTTGAGATTATTGAACACTCTGTGGTGTGCACATGCAATATGGTATTTGTGCATAAAGAAATGGATTTATATGTTTATCAATTAGCTCCAATCCTATCTCCTTAAGTTAGACAAAATAAATAATTTAGAAATTTCTGTGATCTATGGCAGGGAAGCTCAAAGATTTCTTTTAGAGTTTTGCTTTTCTTTTCCCTTGAGGTATAACTGGAGTTGAATGGAAAGCAGTCTTGTACTATGTACACAGATTTCATTATAGTAACTTAAGTGCATTACTTATTTATATAGAATCCCTTTGTTGCCAGAATTTACAGGCCCTGTCTGACTTTTATCTAGATGAATGCTTGCATGTAAAGTGGTCACTATAGAATAAGGCTTCTGGAAGTAAGTGGAAGTCAGGAAGTACCATTTTGGGACTAATGAATTTGAATTACATTTTATCATAAGCATTTAAAACCTGGTACTGCACTCACCAAAACTGGTATCATAATGAGATCATTCTTCCATTTTAAATATGTAGACTCCTCATGCAGATAGGTAATAAAGGATAATGTTCTTTGGAAGAAATGATGTCTCTACACTCCAGTATCCAAAAGAAAAGAGCACCTTTCTCATGCAGAGACTGATTCTGTAGGATACTTACTGGAGGCTCAGTGAACTCCATTCCACAGCTGTGAAGCTCAGACAATGGGAAACCACAATCAAAGAATATAGCATGCAATGGTTTGAATTATCACTGTTTCAAAGCATATGTCATCCTAGTCTTTTGATTATGTGCTGCTTTGCAAGGGAGGAATTCAGCAGAGTGCTATTCTTTCCTTACACTTCACTTTCCAGTCTCTTTTTTACCTGTAGGATTCAGGCTATGGGCTAAAATCTTATCTAGCACCCATCTATGGAGGCCCTTTGGATGTCAAGAAAAAGAGAATATAGCAAGTTAGTATGAGGAATTATACCAAGGGAAGTGTTACTGTAGACTTGACTGCTCTTGTACTTTTCTGCTTAGTTTCTGACCCTACTCACTGTCAGTAAATGAGATGGACCTTTGGTCTGTCACAGAACAGTCGCATTCTTGGTCTTACATTAAATTTTTATATATAAGAGCCAAACCTAGATTTATATGTAACTTGATATTTAGCACCAAAAAACCCAAGTTAAAGTTGGATGAATTTACTTGTGTATTGGTTTGGCACGGCCTGGTTTTGGGTAGCAGGGGAGCTGCAGAGATGGCTCCTGTGAGAAGCTGCTGGGAGCTTCCCACCATGTCTGGCAGAGCCAGTGGCTGATGGCTCTGAGGATGGACATGCTGCTGGCCAGAACTGGGCCAGTGAGAGAGGCTGGTAATGCCTCTGTGATGACATACTTAAGAAGAAAATCAAAACAAAGTCATGGGTTTTTGCTTCTAGTCAGGGAAGAGGAGGAGGTGAGAACATGTGAGGGAAAACAACACGGTGACACCAAGGTCAGTGGAGAAGGAGGGGCAGGAGGTGCTCCAGGCGCCGGAGCTGAGGTTCCTCTGCAGGCCGTGGTGCAGCCCATGGTGAAGCAGCTGTGCCCCTGCAGCCCATGGGGATCCACGGGGAATGCAGAGATCCACCCACAGCCCGTGGGGGAGGTGCCCAGGCCGGAGCGGGTGAGCGCCTGGAAGAGGCTGTGATCCTGTGGGAGACCCGGTGGAGAGAGAGGGCCCTGCTCCCAGGCTGGANTTCCCTCGTTTTTGCCCAGCTGTGGTAGGGGAGGGTGAGCGAGCGACTCTTGTGGGTGCCTGGTGTTGGGCCAGTGTCAAACCATGACAACTTTAAGTATGCAGTTTTTTCAAAATGAATATGTAATAGTGACCTGTAGATCAGAATCACAGAATAAAGATATTTGGAAAGGAACTTTGGCATCTGTCTAATCAAATTCCCTTGATCAAAGTATGATCAGTCAAATCAGGTTGACAAACAATCACGAGCAATCAGTTTTTCAATGTTCCCAGAAGTGGTGACTCTACAGCCTCTCTGGGTAACCTGTGTGAGTGTTTGACCACCCTCACAGTAATTTTTTCTGCTTCTGTTTAAGTGGAATTTCCTGTATTTCAGTTTCTGCCCATTGCCTCTTTCCCTTTCACAGGGTATCACAGAGGAAACACTGTCTCTGTCTTCTTTATTTATTACTATCATGGACTGATCAAGGAAGGCAGTTGTCCCACTCCATCCTACACTGGTGTGTCCCAACCCCTGGTACTCTGTTCAGTTTCAGGTGCTTCAGTATAAGGAGCATATAAAACTATAAGAGTGTGTCCAGAGGAGTGAGACAAGATGGTGAAATATCTTGAGGGCAAGACTTACAAGGTGTGGCTGAGGTCACTTTTGTAGTTCAATCTGGAGAAGAGAAGGCTGAGGTGTGACCTGACCACAGTCTACAATTTCTTCAAGAGTGTCAGCAGAAGCAGATCAGAAGCTGCTGATCTCCGCTCTCGGGTGATCAGTGATAGGACATGAGTAAATGGAATGAAGCTGCATCAGGAGAAGTTCAGATTGGACATTAGGGTAAGGTTCTTCAAAGAGAGAGTGACTGGTCACTGAAGCATTTCTTCATCCCGTTGAAGTCCCTCTGGATGACAACACATGTGTATGGTGTACCACCACCTCCTCCTAGTTTTGTGTCATTTGCTGAGAATCATTTGCATTCTGCTCCATTGTCCAGTCCTGTAATGAGGATGTTGGACAGTATTAGACCCAGTATAGGCACTTGGGGTACTCCACTAGTGGCTGAACTCCAACAGGCCTGCAGGTGTGCACTGATCAAAAATATTTGAACCTGGCAGTTCAGCCAGTTTTCAGTCCACCTCTGTGTCCATATATCTAGTTCATACTGCCTCATGATTTTCCTTTCATATATCCATAGTCACTATTCTTAATCTCCTTGTTCTTCACATATTTGGAAATAGCTTTGAAGAGGATTTGCTCCATGACCTTTCCAGGGATCGAGGACAAGCTGACCGACCTGTAGTGTCTCAAATCTAAATGTTTACACGAAACACAATCATTTTAGTTGAAACCAAAATATTGAGATGCTGCCTGCTCTGACAGAGTAGACAGTCATAAAAAGAAGATAGATGAAAAGAACACTTGAGAAGCAAGACACAAAATTGACAAACCTGAATTAGATATGGTAAATTATACTTGTGATTCTAAAAATGGTGGGAGAGGAAAGATGTCTCATTGTTTGAATTGTTAAATGTTAATGTCTCAGGAGAAAATTACTTTTTTTTAGTCTCATTAGCATTTAGACAGAAAGAAGGATATACAGTTCTGTGGCTATACAAGTGGAGTTTGGTTTTCAGAAGCAAACCATAACGCCTCTCCAGATTCAAACAGAAGCTTGAGACTCTATTGTGGACTAAAATGTACCTAAATAAGTCAAAGCATGTACTTAAGCTGACTGTTGTTTTATTGAGTTGCAGCTTGAATAATTATTAGAGATTGACTTAGCATTATTGGTATTTTCCTAACTTTTTATCTTATCTGTGAGGGCTAAAACTAAAGAGATTAGGGGTTCATTTCCAATACCAAAGGGTCTCACTGCCATACTTTACTGTACAGTATAAAATTAGTCTTCTGATACAATTAGGACAATTTTTTCCTTCTGTAACAAGGAAGTAATTATTTAATCATTTTTGTTCCAGAAGGAATGGACCTGCCTAATGTCGGGCTTCGTATCCACTGGAGTTTCTATATTTGAGGTAGGCATTTCCATATAATCAATGTTTATTATCTGGGTGGAGTTTTTGGTGTTTAATGGCAAAGCTCAACAACAGAACCTTCTTTAAATCCAGTCTGTCGTTGGTGTTTGCACTCTCATGTCATATTGCCTTACACGTTCTCTCTCTCCAATTTCATTAACAGCATGTATTTGAATTCAAATTGACCATATTGGCCCCTAGAAAGATGCTTTAAAAATAAATTATATGCTTTATCTAGAAAATTTTGTGAATTCTTTTGCTCTGGTAACTGAAACAATATTAGGCCTGATTAAAAGGATGGGATGGAAAAGTGTAGCTGAGGAAGAAAGGGACATTACTAGTGTTGAATCTCAAATAATATCAATTGAGGCCAAATCCTGGGATGTGCTGATCTACAATGCAATTTTTTTCACAGTCTGTATTTTCATAAGAATTTCTCACATTCCTGAGTATTTTCATAAAACACATCAGTACTTATTAATCTTTATTAATAAGGATTGTTTGAAAATTGATGTCTAAACCAAATTTAATCTGTCTGAATAAACCTAAACAAATAGTGGGTGTTTCAAAATGTATATTGATACTTAGGCCTTTGTTCATATAACACTATAGGCACACAAGCACTCAATTTCTCTTAAAACTTCCAACATCAAATTAGCCTTAGATCAAATATGACTGGAGGAATGTCACTTTCCTACTTGTTCTGCAATAAAATATATTATTAAATAAAATTCTATTGGATATCCTTTAAAATAAAATATAGCAAAATATATTTCAAAGCAGAAGATAGATGATGGAAGAATTATACTAACTAATCCGTATTAATAAATCCTTGTCTGTTGTTTCCTTTTAAGGCTCTTGCTCTTGAATACATTGTGCAAACAAGGTAAAGGTTTTAAAAATGATGCAGTGATCTCTTAACGAAATGAAATATGAAGATACTAAATCAGTTTTTTCAATCACTGATTGTCCAAGTAATTCTAAATAGAGAAATGGCATTGTCACCTGTCAGGTACACAAAATAGAAGAGTTATCCCAAGAAAGGATTTAATTTAAAACTTAGAGAAAACATGTAATGTGAACAAATTCTGAAGATTGGGTGGAGGAAGGGATGCTAAATGTTTTGTTTAATGCACAGTTAAGTCAGAAATTGCCAGTTTCAGCAAATTCTGGATACTCATGTGTTTGCATCTCTTCAGCATGGTAATCTTATGAGTGTATAATCAGCAAGTTGTTATTTGGTATGAGCATCATGTGGTTATACTGAAAGAGCTATTTTGTGGGAAAGAAAGCACATTTCACTTAACTGCAATTTCCCTCTGTCAACAAAACCCACAATGCAGCTTTGTGCAGCAATAACAAACGCGAAACAGTGGGATCTTACAGTCTGTCAAATTGTTGTTAATTACAGAATGTTGTTAAAGGAAAACATACTATGCAGAACAGAGTAAGCATAACAAAGGGACATTTATAGGCCATTACAGCTGTCATTGAAATAAGCAGGAATTTTGCTGTTAACTTCAATACGAGTAGAATCAGCTTTTTTAATTTAACTGTGAACATAAAGTGGCAAGTCTTTTGCAAGCCACCTCTCTCTCTGTCAGCTGAAATAATACGATTCAGTATTGAGGCATAGAAAATTTCTAGGCATGTGAATGCCTGCCTTTTAATGAATGCACAAGGATGTTCTAGGCATTCTTTTCTGACTGCCTAAAGATATTTTTCTCCAAATTGGTGTCCGCTTGTCCCCAGACTGGTCCTGTCATGAGGATGAGATCTCAGTCCATGGTACCAGAACATCTAACAGCTCATGCTAGTTTCTGAGTATACCATTTTATGTTAAAATACTGTTCTCAGAAAAGCACTGTCCAGCACCTGCTCACTTATACAGAGATTTAGAAATAAGAATAGTTTAAAAAAATACATAAATGTCTCATTGCAGCATTTGTATAATATCACAACAAAATCAAAGGTGTTAATTTATACCTGAAAACTTCATTCCATTTGCAGCAGTTAGCCAGCAATTTCTCGTTCAAGTTGTTCAGCCTCCAGCTGAAACTGTTCTGCATGTTGCAGAGCTACTTGTTTTGGTTACAATGTTTATTTAGGCTCATGTTTTGTTGACTGTATTATATAATGCAAATGGAATATCAATAGTTACCTTTCAAGACTTAACTGTCCTTGAAGTTTCAAAATAGAAATCGAGACATGCTTTCTCTCTTATTTACCTGCAAACTTATTCAATGACTTTATATGCTGACCTTCATCATAGTGGAGGCTGATGACAGAGTATTCTTAAACTTATTTCAGAATAAATATCTCAGAAGATTAAAGAGGAACTCTGAAATGCAAGTTATTTTTTCCTTTATTTATGTCTTCTCTCACCAAAGCAACTGAATTGTAGTCATAAATTTATGCCATAACATTTTACAAAACACACCTACTTTAGAAGCATTTCAGTATCCTGTAGTAATTATTTATTTTTGTTCCTTTCTTCCTCAGTAGCATGAACTACAATATAAACCATTTCATGGTTCTGTGATTCTGTGATAGAAATTTAAAACAGTATATAAAATAACTTTTCTGATAGTCTGCATTTCAGTATATTTTGATTTCTATAAGGACCCCATATTACATAGTAAGGAAACAAGTAACTTGTTAAGTATTTGTGGTAAAAAAATTCTCTTCTTTGAGATATTTTAGAAATAGAACTGTTTATTAAAGAGGAAGATTGATTACTGTCAATTAATAATTTGTTTAATTAATAGAAGAAAAATTTAAAAGGAATTATTTTGCTAATAGAATTTTGTTCAAATTGTTCTTTGAAGAGACAACATAATCCTGTCACCAAGATCATGATTACATAAATAAGTATTAATATAAGGAACAAAATCTTCCTGGGCAACATGCTGCTTTGGAATATGATGAGATGAAAAAAAAACATTTTCCTTCATTTTGCTGGAGAGCACCATTACCTCTGTAACTCCTATATCAGATTAGAAATAATAATTTTCATGAGAAAGAATACACTCAAAAGAATTCTTCTTCTTACTTTTATGCACATATTTTTATATCAAGGAGGAAGGGATTACACTAGATTAGGTGTATTGAAAAAGAGTAAAATAAGTTCTCATAATTAGATACCAAATTTCTGAGTTTAATTATTAAAAAGCCTCCATTAAAATATGAAGTAGGGCTGTCTTTATGGGTATTGAGAAAACTGATTTCTTTTTGCAACCTAGAGTGACATATGCTTAAATTATGAAATTACATATTTTTTGGTGTTTTGTTTGCTCAGTTTTATTATCTAGAACATGTTACTAATATTAAAAAAAATTTGTTTTCCTTTTTAAAATTTTACTCTGCTTTTCAGAGTGCTAACATCCTTCATCACCTTGGAAGACACCCTAATTTCTAACTTCTTCAGTTTGATTTTGCAATGGTTTCCACTGGAGAAGGCACCTTTCTCCAGACACCACATATTATTCCATGAATCCAACATGTGGATTTCCAGAAACCTCTGACATAAGTCTGGCTGAAGTTACTACATGAAATATTGCTGCCTCTTTGGCAGCAATACTCCTGAAAATATCAAATGAGCTTCTGTCGGGAGAAAGACAGAAATAATAGGAAAATGGCTAAATGTCAAGAGAACAACAAGAAGATTGTGAGCACTGGGAACACTAAATGCACACTGGACAGTGAACAAATAGGCAAATGATAGATACAGAATTGTGCCTGGAAGTACTCCACTGAAGTACCTTGAGAAATGTTTTTGGGAAAGGCTTGGGAAAAAATAAGGAGCATTATTTCCTCTCACAGTGAGACTGTGTGTGTGCACGTGAAATAATACTTCAGATTTTACACATGGAGCTAGAGTTTTAATCAAAATTTTTTTTTTTATTATGCAATGTTATCATAAATCAGACGTGTAGGTATAATGCTTTCGGTTTTAAGAAAGATCAAAACACTGTTATCCCAAGGTTTATAGGGGTTTAACAGAACATAATTGACATCTGTGTAGCTAATACTGTAATCAACCAGATGAGTTCTCTATTGACCAGCAGTTTCTTAGATGAAATGCTCAGTGTGCCTTTAAAGGATTTGGGCTCATGGGACTCCTTTATTACTCATCCCTCTTTGCTAAATTTCAGGTGAATTCAAAGATCATAACTGTTTGCACGGATGGATAATTATGCAGCTTTGACTGTCTAATTGCTTATATCAGAAGTTCAATATGAAGCTTTTAAGTAAGAGCATGGGGATGATCACATGGCTCAACCCTTCTAAAAGGCCTCTTAAGAGGAAGATGACTGTCATCTGGTTTGAACAGTAACCAGGCAATTAAAAAACTCTTTTGAAAAAGGAGTCAGCCTCCAAAAAAGAAGCATAAAAGAAACAAATAAATGGAAACAGTGAGACCTCAGACTGAAAACAGCAGCAGTCCACCTGTCCTGGTTTGTCACTGTTGGCAGTCACTCTACAAGCATTGCAGCCTGTCTGAGGGCTGATGGTGCAGCCCCTCTGGGAGCAGCCTGCATGCAGCTAGAGCAGAGAGTGTGAGGGACAGCAAGCAGGGACCCACATCTCGGTGTGCCCGTGGGGACTTGTGGAGTCCTCCCTTTCTGGCGAGTAAATGATAGTAAGCAGCAGGGAAACACACAGCGCAGGATCACCCCCATCTGTCAAAGAGGGGTGTGCACACAAGGTATCTGCCTGATCCCCCAGCAAACAAGGCATGCCAGCAGCCCAAATGTAGCTTCATCAGTGTCATAGAATCACAGAATGTCTTGGATTGGAATGGCCCTTAAAGATCATCTAGCTTCAACCCCACTGCCATGTGCAGCTTCCACTAGACCAGGTTCTTCAAAGCCCCATCCAACCTGGCCTTGAGTGCTTGCAGGGATGGGACATCCACAATTTCTCTGGGGAACCTGTTCAAGTGCCTCACCACCCCCACAGTAAGTGACTGTGCGAGGCATTAGAACTGTTTGGGGTTAGATATCCAAATATGCTTAAAATTTGTAGCTATATTAACATTTTGTAAGTGTCTAAATAAGACTGTCTATCTATTGAATTATTTATACTCCTGCATGTATAGTTCAGTGATTGCCAGTTAATTACGTGTTGTTAATAAATCAACAAACCACTTCTGTCCTGAACTGAGCAAGGTTTTTTCTGATATACTGACAAGCTGTTACATGTTAACCACCAAATCTGATCTTTACAGCCAATAGCTAGGTACTCTACTGCACATTCTGACAGACAAAGCAACATCTATTTCATGAATTTACTTTTATGTGTGCAATTTTTCACAAGTTTTCCTCAACAGACATTCAATAACCAAAAGAGAGACTTATGGTACTAGACCTGAAATTTAGGCCTGAATTCCCAAGGGCTATATCCTAACCCCTAGCAAACTTCAGTACAACTTTGACATTGAGAGAAAGAAATACTATCACTCCAGTGAAACATTATCAAGAGAAAGAGAAGCTGATATGAAGGCTAAGTAATTATCATCATTGAGAATCTTCAAACCCTACAGGAAAAAATAAACAAATCTGGAATTAAATGTTTTTTCAGTGTTGAAAGCCCCAGCTACAACCAAAACAATAAATTCTCTTTTATTCATATTTCCTTTTGAAATTTTAACAGTACATGATTTTGAGGAACAAATGGAACCGGTGACCCACTTCATGACATTGTCCAGCAGCATGTTCTTGTTTTCACACTTCGAGAATGATTGGAAGAGGGTGTAACAAAGAGAAACAATTATCACATCAGAATACTCAGTTTAGTCTTCATGGCTTCACAGCAGTTAGTAAAAGGTTAATTAATAATAATTTAATAAAAATAATTTAATCTCCTTTCACTAAATTTCTTAACTCTTTCAGGAGATACATTATTAGTGTTGTTGTTAGAGTTTACAGGTTTGTTTTCTGCAGAAGACTGCATAATTACAGAACATCTGACAATCCAATACAAATTCATGCCATTAATAGTTTTTCTGTGTATGTATCTTGCTATGAGAAACAAGAAATTGTTATGGAAAATATATAAAAGCCTGTAGAGAGCCTGACAGAGATACATTCAGATGATGACAGCAGGTGACTTTTAGACAGATCCTTCTGCTTCTGCCCTGGGCTGTTTGACTCTCCTCAGGTAATAACTCACCTCAGGGTTTTTTCAAATGAGCACAATATGGGCTATTCACTTAAGAGTTGGACTTGATGATCCTTGTGTGTCCGTTTCAACTCAGAATATTCTGTGAAATAAAAAATCTCCTTAAATTTCAGCTATGACACAACAAATTTTCCTTACCTCATGAGCAAGTTGACAAACAGTTGACAAGTTTTAAATGTGATCATAAGAAAAGAAGTTGCTATATACATTAAGTACAGGCTTCTTACTTACTGTCTAAAAAACTTTTGAAAAAATCTGATTCAGCGTTTGAAAGCCTTTTTTCTACTTCTTGACAAATATATATTTCACTCTCCTTAGTTCTTTCTGGACATAAATGAAATTAGATAACTTAATTTAAAATGTCCACATGCCCACCAGTAGAGTGCAACTAAATCTTCAGTTTTATCATAATACTATGGATAAGTGAAATATAATGAAGATAATAAGTACCTTGATATACATTGCGTTTGAATCAATCACGTCTTGCTGGAAGGACATCTAAACTTCAAAGCATGATTGAGGTCATCAATTTCATATTCTGATCAAAGTAGCTGTCAGGAAAGCAGCTTTGCAGAGAAGGACCTGGGGGTTCTGGAGGACAAGAAGCTGTCCATGAGCCACCAGTGCCGTTGCAGCCAAGAAGGCCAAACATATCCAGAGGTGCTTTAAGAATAGCATTGCCAGCAGGTTGAGGGAAGTGGTCCTGCCCCTCTTCTGAGCCCTGGTGAGGCCACATATGGAGTAGCCTGTCCGGTTCTGGGCTCTGAGCTCCTGGAACAAGTCAAGCAGAGGGTAACAAAGATGATTGAGGGACTGGAATATGTCTCTTGTGAGGAAAGCTGTCCTGCTTAGCCTGAAGAAAAAATGATTGAGATGACACCCAGTCATCCCTTCCACCCTTAATCTCTTAATTGTCTGAATCTGTGAAAAGAACAAACTCATGTATTCATTTAAAAGCAAGTTATGTCTTATTTATTTAGTAAAAACAGGTTGAAAAAACCCAGTTCTCTCAGCCTTTCCACACATGATAGGCTGCCTAGTCCTCTGATCATTTTTGTGGCCCTTCTTTGGAACTTCAGCAGCATGTCTGCATCTTCTTTGCATAGTGGTGACCAAAACTGAACACAGTATTCGAGCATGGCCTGATGAGCACGACTCAGGTAGAATAATGACTTGTTCATCTCTGCTTTTGATGCCCTTGATGAGGCAACCCAGAATCCCACTGGCTATCTTTTCTGCAGCAGCACACTATTCCCTCATATTGAGTTTGTTGTCCACCAGGACTTCCAGGTCCCTTTCCACAGAGCTGCTCTCCAGCTGGGTAGATCCCAGCGTGTGCTTCACTCCTGGATGATGTTTTCACATGTGCAAGACCTTACACTTGTCCTTGTTGAACTTCATAAGCTTCTTGTTAGCCCAGTCTTCCAGCCTATCCAGGTATTCCTACAGCTGGGTCTTCCTTCTTCACTCCATTTGGTATCATGGACAAACTTCATCAGGATCCACTTGATCTCATCTTCCAGACCAGTTATGAAGATATTAAACAATCTTGGGCCCAATATAGATCTCTGAGATCTGATTTGTTACAGGTTGCCCGTTCAAAAAGGGTGTGTTTACCATTTCCCTCCAGGTTTTTCTGGTCAGTCTGTTCCCCACCCACTGGTCTAAACTGCAATGCATCTATCGCTCTCACCACATGAGCTGAGCTGGTTACTTTGTCATGGAGAATGATCAGATGTTTCAACCACAATTTGCCCTTGGTGAATCCATGCTGGCTTTTCCTGATCACCTGCTTCCTCTGACTTGTGATAGCCCCAGAGGATTCATTCTGTAACTTTCCCAGGAACAGAAATAAGACTGGTGGGCCCATAATTTCCTGGATCCTCATTTAAGCCCCTTCTGTAGACAGGGGTGACATTAGCCTTCTTCCAGTCTTTTGCAACAGCCTCTGATCCCCACAATATCTACATTATTATGGAAAATAGCCTCCAAATAATGTCAGCTAGCTCTCTTAACACCCTTGGATGGACATTTTTAGGTCCCAATAATTTATAGGGTTCAAACTCCTGTGACACCTCACACATCAACTCTTTCTTCAGTGGCATTGTTTGCATCAACCTGGATTTTTGTTCCCAAGGCCGGGAGCCCAGCAGTGCTGGTAAAGACAGAGGTGAAGAAAGTATTGGGAACCTCTCTCCTTACAGTGGTGATGTGACTAATTCACACCTTGTGTTTAACAGACAGGTTCCTACCAATATTTGATACAATATTTTTCTTATTGTGCATTGTGTTCTCTGTTTGTTTTGTCACTGTAGTGGAAGAATCATCATATAAGTCAGTCTACTGAGAGAAATAACTCATTTGTCAGAATATCAACGGTTCGATGGTTGGAGCGAGGATAGAAATATCTATGAGAATTGCAGGCATTGAAACAATAGAAATCACAGTTCTGTAGTGAACCAATTACAGTAAAGACTCTTGAGGTATTACCTGAGCTCAGAAAGTACACAGTGAAGAAGTATTTAAAATACTCAGTATGAATATCAATTTCCTTAGGTACACAAAACCAGTTTTCTAAATTAAATCTGATAGTTCACATTCTGTATAGCAATAGTCATTTACTGGAACATAGATGGACATAAGGCCAGACTCCGCTCTCCAGTGTGAAAGGAGGACACTTTCCAAAAGGCTGAAATCCTGCTGGCAGAGATTGTGATAGCAAGATAAAACACAGCTGATAACAAAAATATTAGAAACTCTTATTCAAAATTTCCAGTTTCTGATGAATTACGCCAAAACAGCATAATTGGTTGTTGAATTATACAGCTGCATTTTACCACTATCACAGAAGTTTGTGGGGCTTTTACCCCACTTTATATACAGCAAACAAATCACACTTTATCAGACTTACCATATATAGTCCCTCAGAAAGAGCCATTTTCAGAAATATTGAGAGTGACCTCTTCTTTTTCTGGAGGTCTTGAATCACATAAACCAGATATTTCTGAAGTCTGAGAGCAGTGTAATTTCATTCTACTCCCTACACTGTGAAATATAGAACCACTGGTGTCATGAAATCGAAGAAGTATAAAAATGAAAGTTCTTACTGATAGAAGCATGTGCAGTCTATATTAAATTAAGAGGGATGGAAACAGATCTGTGACTTTTGAAGTACATGAAAAACTACAGCACCACCAAAGACACCAGCAGGTCAAGGGTGTAAATGGAAATAACTACTTTAGGGACAGACTGTTCAGGACCCATATTGAAAACCTGTGTGTCGCATATTTTCACAAAATCAATTTAGTTCCAGCGACTTGGGAGGTTTAGGGTTTATGAAATATAGTTATAGCCCAACTGTCAGCAAAGAACAAGTTCTCTAAAAGTAGAAAAGCAATTGAAGGCCGTGCCCCTTCAAGATAAACAAAGAAGAAACAAATAAACAAAATTCAAAACTATTTCCTTCCGTACAAGTCTAATGTCTGTTTTGTGATGTTTACCTCCTTCAAATAAATAATTATATTTTTATATACGTACGTGTGCATTTAAAAATATGTGTGTGTGAACATGTGCATAGGTACTGTACAAAGCGCATATACCTCTGTGGTCATACAGAGTAAAATATTGGTATGGTTTGATGAAAGACAATTTACTTATTCTTCACAAGTGTTTTTAGAGAAGTTTAACACAATTGCCAACATTTTGCAGAAGCCTAGCCCAATACATTTTGATATTTTACATTTATTTCAAATTAATTAATAATAAATTCAAATTTAATTTAAAAAAAATTAAAATTAAAAATAGTTTGAATGAAATTGTTTTTAAGAAGGATATGCTAAGTCTTACACAGTTCAAATCACATACAAATTTAGCAAACTGTATTATGCAATATTGTTATGGTTTAGGCACAGCCAGCAACTAAGCACTACCGAGTCACTCATTTCATTGAAAGGATTCGAAGATATATTAATGATTACAGTAAAGCAGTCTCTCACTATTTCTTAACATCTGCTTTGATTCAAAAGACTGAATCAGGTAGGAAATACTGGCTATGATTTGCACAGATTTTGTTTTACTAGACTGGCTAATCCCTATTTAGCATTTTTAAAGTCCCATGCTAAAATACAATCTAAAATTTGTACCTTGAGAAAAAACTCACTGCCCAAATCAGTGCAATTTTTGCACTCAGTGAAAAAAACATGAAAAAAGGTTGGGAGTATGTTCACTCTTACTCTCCAAAACCCAGTTAGAATACTGTCTAGTACTTCATCACATACATCTACTCTCTTGCAGTGTATTCCTTTTTTTTTTTTTAATAGGGAGAGATCAAGGGATACTCTTGCTGCAGCCTGGTAACGCAAAGGTCTGTATAATTAGAACCTTCAGAAGGAAGAAGTTGCCAAACTACTTTTTGCTTTTGATGGTCTCTTAGGGCTGTCTGCAGAAAATGGAAATAGCTGCAAGATTTGGGGCACAGTGCAGCAGCTGAATTGAAGGTCTCAAAAATAGCTTATAAAGCCCTCTTTATGCTCCCCCTTGTCTGCCTTTCTTGCTTCCTCTTAACTGTTCAAAGCATTTAGCAGTTAAAGGAGGCAGTCAATAAGTGCAGACATCAAGACTCAGAGGCCGTAGAAGTGTTCTCGTGTACTGGCAGAGACTGGGATGGATTTATTTACCCTTGAATGGTGCTTCACATCAGGCAAATCAGAGAATCTAATAATAGTTTTATTCCAGACTATGATATATTCTGTATGGGCATTATATTTTCAAGGAAAAGTGTCAGGAAACCCTATTTACTGCCATTTATAGCATAGTGTATTCTCAGTTTCTACTCTTGTCTGGAGTGGGACAGGAAATTGAAAACAGGGCCAAGAAGTGTCTTGCAGCAAGACTACTTCTGCAAGTGCCAGGAAAACAGAGAGCTTACTTGTTTCTGCAGTGTGTATTTTTACTACTTTCTGAAATAGCCTCTCTAAACCTTAATCTTACCTGAATCACATAAAATACATATTTCTGTAGGTATTGTGCTTGGGAAATCAAATTAATATATAATGAATATTCGTATGTATACAACTACATGCATGCCCACACATATGTGTGAATACATGTACTAGCACTTTTAAAAACCTTTCCTACACGTACACTCTTTGTAATATTGCCCTGAATATTAATGCATAAATGGGATTCATTTAATATTACATACTATCAAAATAATGCAAATATCCTCACTTGCAATTAATTCCAAGGAAACTGACAGTCCACAGAAGCTGCAAGGTAAAACAGATCACTATGCTTATGGCAGGAGTATTTTCTCCCTGAAAGCTTGTTTTCAGAGAGTAAAGAGTATTTTCTACTTCATGCATCTATTTGGTAAAGTTTTGCTCATTACGTAATCATTATGGTTTTCATTGTCAAGAATCATTGTTTCTAATATTCCACTGAAGAAACAGTTATAATGCAAATATTAATGTATCATATTGATCTGCATAAATCTTCAATAAAATTATTAGAACATACTTTCTTATAAACTGGAGAGAAAAATAAGGATTATCTGACATTCAGACAGGAGAGCGAAAAGTTTATTCTGATAGGTATTATAAATTTTAGGCAATTTTTTCTTTCCATCATAATCACAAAATTGATGTTTCTTCCTTTTTAAATGTTTTGAAAACATATTCTCAAGGAAAATGTTTCTTTCTATCTCTTTAGTTTTTATAGTCTTATTAAAATAATTGCAAAAGAATTTTTTAAACTACATCTATTTCTTTAAATAAGAAATAAAAATAGTTTCTTGAAAGCCAAAAATTTCATTAGGTATAAGAAGATGAAATACTGATAGCTTTTAAAGAGCTGAAGAATAGTAAAAGCCAAGACTTACTGCTGAGCAGCTGTGGGAAATACTGTTTGCTACACCAGGTGTCATCTATTTTTTGAAGTGTTAAACAGCAGAAGTATGTCAGAGCTAGTTGTTTTAAAAGACGAGAGAAAATTAGAGGAAAACATGGAAGTGTGGCGTACAATAATAGGAGGTATCAGTTGTACAAAAAGCCTTTAACAATAAGGATTTTTTCAAATGCCAGTTAGAAGAATTAGATCTATAAGAAAGCAAAAGTTTCAAATAATTCCCCATTTGAAAGAAGATGCATACACCTTTCTATTTTAAGGCAAAGAAAATAGAAAACCCTAGCCCCAAATCTCGATGCAATATTTGCCTTATTTGTGAAATTCATATTGATTTTCCCTTGCTTTTGTTTGTCTTTGTATTTTGCAATTGAATCTTGCATTTCTACTTGCTATTATGCAAAGAAATAAATCACGCAGTTATGGTCCAATTGTTTACAGCAACAACTAATCATTCTTTTCTGGAAAATAGCACTCCTAAGGTTCCTTGATGTGAAAACTCTATTCAGTTCCTGGCTAACAGATTTGAATGTTTCTTTACGACAAAGAAACTACACTTCTCACAAGGCAGTGGGAAATAAAATAGAAAATAGAGTTTAGTATTGTGATTAAATTATAGAAAAAGAAATGTCTTGGTTCCATTCAAAGACAGAGTATGCTTGAATAGGTCAGACTGATGCACAATAAAATAGTTCTTTTTTAATTGTATCCAAATAATCTTATCATAAGTAAAAATGTTTTTAGCATGTTAACTTTTAAGTACAATGGGATTTGAGATATGCCTAAGAAAGCATTCAGAACTTAGAGAGCCTGACCAGGCAGCTTTGGAGGCATAATGAGAATCTGAAATACCATATTAGCTGTCCCTTAACCATAGCAACCTATAAGAACAAACTAAGAATGAAAGTGATGACAGTACCAACCCAAAGTTTTTTATCCATCAGAACTGAAAAGAACAACCAAATTACATTTTGTGACTGGGTGATGAAACAAGTATTACAGATCATAGAGATGACTTAGTAACTGTCAAAGTCAGAGGATATTAGATTATCCATTGTCACATAAACTCAAAATCATTTCTTTTTGATAAATGGCCTAGCCTTTCTTAAAGAGTGCATAACCACATAGACACGTACTTAAGCATTACTGTTTCTTTTGAAATCACGTTTGACCACATCAATTATTTGATCCTTTTTTCTTTCTGATTTTGATATATTTTCTTCAATGACTGGTGCTTACTTATTTCCACAGTTCCACAAGCTGTATATGAATAAAGATGGTGGAAACGGTGGTTTCCTGTGGTAGTAAAGTAGTTAGTGTCATGGTTTGACAGCACAATACCTGCCTAATGTGAGCAAACTGTCATTCCTTTTGATCCCAAGTTTGTCTTACTAGCTTCAAACATCTTTCTTGGTGTTCAAAATTACTTCAGAAAAATTTTGGTAGCCAGTATGACTTTAATTCATCACATATTTCATGTCTTCCAGTCAAAAAAGGCAGACAGAACCTACTTTAGGCATGCACTTGAGAACTCCATTGACATTCAGGTAATATGTAAAGATGATGGCTTTAATTCAGGCTTTAAAGAAAAATAAATTTTCCACTGACACATGACACAGTCTGAGTGTGTATTTGGCTCATGCGATGACAGAGTTGACCTGAAACCTAAGTGTATTTACTGGCTTTTGCTGTAATAAATTTTTTCACAGTAGCTGGTATGAGGCTGTACTTTGTATTTGAATAGAACACAGTCTTGATAACACAGGAATGTTTTAGTTTCTTCTAAGCAAGGTTCTTTCTGCCCCTCAGAGTAGCCCACAAGTGAGGAGCCTTGGAGTGCACAGGGAGCTGGGAGGGGACATAGCTGGGACAGCTGGCACCAACTAATGAAAGCGATGTTTCAGGCATGATACTCAGCATATAAAACTGGAAGGTTATTTTTTTTTAAAACCACAAGGTTTTTTTCTCACATTTGCCCTTCCAATTATCCCCTTGATACCACCAAAGGGGAAGTGAGTGAGTGGCTGTGTGGTGTGTACCTGCCAGCCTGGGTTAAAGCACAACAGAATGAAGAACTGCATTGAATTTGGGCAGGATGAGGTTAACTTTCTTCTTAGCAGCCTTTATGGTGCTGTGTTTTGAACTTGTGGCTAAACCAGTGTTGACAGCACATAAGTGTTTTATTGCTGAACAGGACTTGCACAGAATCCAGGCCTTCTCTGTCTGCCACTCTGCTCTCACAGTGAGTAGGCTAAAGGTGGGCAAGAGATTGAGACACAGCTTGGAAAGATGAACAAAGGGATATTTCATGCCGTATGACACCATGCCCAGCGATAAACGCTGGGTGGTATTCTTTCCAAAATAACTTTCTTGCTGGGTGGCTGTTCATCAGTCTGCTTTTTGGACAGAGCAAATAACTGTCTTTGTGTCACTTGCTGTTGAAAGATCCCCCTTCCCCTGCCCTCCCCCACTTTTCCTTCACTTAGTGAACTGCTTTTGTCTTGACTGACAAATTTTTCTCACTTTTGCACTTCTGATTCTTCTCAGGGTGAGGAGAGGTAAGGCAGCTGGGTGAGTGCTTAATTATTGACTGAGATCAACCCACCACAGGAACAAAATCTTTCTAGTCACTTCCCATTTCCTGTAAATTTATAGTAAAGGTTGTTTGTGTTTTAATATAAGACAATAGAACGTTCAAATTACATGTTAACATTATCACATTCCAGACACTAATTAAAGCTTCAAATGGAGAATACCTTACACTATAAATCTGGTCTAAGTGATAAATAAGAGCTATAATAGCATACTGTAGTAACAAGAAAGAACTCTATCACAGTTTGAAACAGATTAGACCTACAACTATGTGTTTCTTGCTTCTCTTTCAAAATTTTTTATTTCTTACTTTCTAGAAATTACATTTCCTTCCTTTTCCCCATCCTTTCTGACTCAATACTATTTTCACTGATGTACTTCTGTACACAAATGTGGAAATTGCATCATTGAAATAGAAGGCAGGAATGAAATGTCAATACTCTCTTTGTAACCAATGGTTTATTCCTACCATGTGTTTCAATGGGAAGACTAAATGTCAAATATTGGCAATTACCCGATGAATACATGACATTTTATATATTTTGTGGCTAAAGAAGGAAAAAATATTCACTGAAGTTATATTTTCATTGAACATCCTGTAAGAGTAAGAACATAATTAATCTCAGTTCAAGTAAAATTTCACATACTCAATACTTTGAGTATTCCTAGTACAGACTTAAATACATTGTGTGACATTTAAGAAAGAATGAGTATTATGGCTGAAGGGAAGAGAAATTGGAATTTTAATTTTTCTGCATGGATTTTAAGTACTCAGGGAACTTGATTGACAACACTGGTAACTAAAATCCCCAGTAATATCTATGGAATATATATTGCTAATTCAGCTAACCTATATAATTTACAGCTATGGCTCTCACATTGATATTAGATTGAGATAATTTTGTCTACATTCATATACTCAGTACCAGGAATTCTCTGTCTCTAGCTAATATTCTAGTTCAGGTAATCAAATAATTTTCATTTGGAGATAAGCAATGTGATAAATTGCCTTTATACACTTGTCAACCACAAATGATCACCTTTGAATCTTAGTCATCAAGTAAACTGCCACTTCTCAGAAGCATTAGACAGCTGCTCCAATTAAGAGTCTTGAAAATAAAAATTGAATAGATATGTCTTTTCAACTTTTCCCAAACTGCCATACTCTCCTTCACATGTTCAGTAAAGCAGTTCTATGACTGTGGTAAGAAGTGTTCACATTTGTACCAACAACAGATTTAAGTTATTTTTCTTGAAAAAAGCTGTAACCAAATGTTTGTACATTAGACAAGGATACATTCCATCTACCCAGCACAGTGCACTCAGCATTGTTACAGTGCCCTGGAGAGCCTGATGTTATTGGGTTTCAAATCCATTGTGCTTGTTATGTAAGACCGTATCTTGTTTTTTCTTGTCATTACCTTGCTGATAATAAAGGTAGAATTAATGGTACTAAAATCTTGGTTCTTGAGAAAGCCAATACAACCTCCTGTATTACAATCAGGTTTCAAAGATTAAGCCTTTATATGTGGAAACTTGGAGACTTTTTTATCAGCGTTGTTTTTATAAAGATTTTCTTAAAACCAGGTGAAAACTTCTCATACTAAACTATCTGATGTTACATGGCTGTACATAAATAATATTGGGAATCTTGATAAGACTCATAATTTACATAAGATTGCTGTCTTTGAATAGGAAAATCAAGTTTAACTCATGGAAGTTCATTTTCATTATAGATATGTCACTGTAACATACTTTTCATCTATCCAGCAGAAAAGCCTAATTCAAATTCATCTTTTCACATATCCACAGATTTGGAACTTGGAATCTGACTTCATATAATTCACTGGTAAAAAATAAGTATCCTTTTCATATTATTTATTTTTGCATGATGAGTGGAAAGCATTTATAGATTCCTTTAAAAATATTACTGGATTTAATTTTGTTTCTTCTGACACATTCTTTGATGACAATCTTTTGACCATTTCATTTAAATTTAATGTCTTGAAGAATTAAGGCATCATGCAGACTGCAATCTTTAAAACTCATTTGACGTATTTTATTTATAGAGTATATATGAAATAAATATTTGAAATATGATTGAAAATCACAGAATCACAGAATCACAGAATGTATAGGTTGGAAGAGACCTTCAAGATCATGGAGTCCAACCCGTGCCCTAACACCTCAACTAGATCATGGCACTGAGTGCCACATCCAGTCTTTTTTTAAAACACATCCAGGGATGGTGACTCCACCACCTCCCCAGGCAGACCATTCCAGTACTTTATCACTCTTTCCGTGAAAAACCTTTTCCTAATATCCAACCTGTATTTCCCTTGATGCGGCTTGAGACTGTGTCCTCTTGTTCTGCCAGCTGCTTCCAGGAGAAAGAGACCAACCCCCACCTGACTACAACCACCTTTCGGGAAATTGTAGAGACCATTAAGGTCACCTCTGAGTCTCCTTTTCTCCAGGCTAAACAACCCCAGCTCCCTCATTCGTTCCTCACAGGGCTTGTGTTCCAAGCCCCTCACCAGCCTCGTTGCCCTCCTCTGGACATGCTCAAGTGTCTCAATGTCCTTCCTGAACTGAGGGGTCCAGAACTGGACACAGCACTCAAG
>VYXC01002872.1:0-52500 GCA_013397175.1 Platysteira castanea
AGCATATAGCATATAGCATATGAAGACTGTTAGGAATAATGTATGAACACATTCCTTTTATGGAGTCATGACACCTTTGCATGGCTTAAATTGAGAATAAGTCAATAGTCATCTTGTTGGTGGGAAAATTGTTTTGAGACAGTCTTTTTCCTCCCACACCTTTTAAATAACCCAGCCAACGAGAGAACTCAGAATGACTGAAGTCAGTAGACAGCTGCAAGATGCAGTGCAACTGAGCTTGGTAGTAAACCTCTCACTGACTTCAATAGAGGCAAATTTCTCCCCAGCATTTTCAAAGGTGCCTGAAGGGTGTGCATCACCAACATAAGGAATTTTAAGGAGGTATTTTCACACTGCTTGAAAATCATGTTTTTCAGACATGTCTTATCTATTCGCTGAGATGTAAAAATAGCACTTACAGCGAGCATTAAAATAGGGAAGCTCCTGTTCCTTAATGATGAAAATAGCTCTGATCCACCTCTTGTTATCAACTAGCGCATTGTATCAGTTTTGCACATTCTTGAGTATACTGATCCAGGTTCTGAAGGTCTAACATGCACAGCAAGCCTCCAGTCATCGAGGGCAGTGGGAGCTCTGCCAGAGTCAAGCCCTCAGGACTAGACATAGAACCTACTCTTAGGCTCATTATTTCTTTCACCTGAAGAACTAAAAATGACTGAAAGAACTAACTATCATTCATAGAAGGAAATTAAATGTCCTGGTAATCTACGTCTTGGATGAAATAGGGAGCATATCTAGCACTGACTGTCTTGGACAGGGACTACTAGCACATTTATTGGGCGGGACAGTGTGGATCTGACACATAGAGGCACTGGGAGAGGAAGTACTGAAGACTGAATTTAAAAGCACAAAACTGTAATCTCTGTCATTATCTTCTCTCTTTTCAAGCTCACTAGGAGTGAACTTAAGAGAGTCAGAGGTCTCCCTTTGTGCATGCCAAGGAGCTTTTTCCTAACACTAGTTGGTTGGGGATGGAAATCATCTGCCTCTCCTCTGCCATCTGGAGAGAGACCAGCCAGCCCAACTACCTCCCTCACACACACCTCTCCAAAGATCCCCAGACCCTCCATGAACAGGACAGCATGGCTCCAGCAATTCAGTGAACAGAAGGAGTTGAATCCCTCACTTGTAGGGATCCATTTTCAGCCCTTCCTCCACACTGCTGCTAGACCAGAGAGGCAGTGGGTGTTCTACACTGTCTCCTACAGTGCAGAGAGAGACAAAGTGCAGTAGGACTGGTATGGCAGGTATAGGTAACGCACTACTACTCCATAGTTTGTTATTCCCTGGAATTCCTCGTGTTTCAAGTTGCAGTGTGGCTGTGGGAGCTGCATGGTGCTCATGAGCAGGTGTTCAGCAAGGAAAGGAAGACACCTGTACCAACCTATACTGTGGGTCAGCTTCAGACAGTTCGTTCTTTTTGTGCCTCCAGTGAAGAAGCTTGTCAGAGGGCTTAAATGACCTTGTGAGAGGGATCCAGATCTTAAAGTAAATATATCACCTATGTTTTATCAGGGAAATAGGCAGGAGAATCCCCAGTGTCCCAGTTTCTGTTCCTTTAAGGAAGCCATCGTCTTTGGAAAAGGGTCCAATGGCCCTCAGCATGAGGTCTATGCTAATCAGGGCACATTTTTTCCCCCTTACTATTTCTTTGGAAAATAGCAGCCAAATCAAAATCTTATATGGGGGGGGAAAAAAGTGAATGAGTATTCAACTTGGGCAAGAGTAATAATAAAATATTTTTGTTTCAATATTCTCGGAACTAAAAATCCAATGTTGGAAAGCTTTTTCTAAACAAATTTTCAAGTACAGGCTTTAAAAACCTAAACTTAAAAAGCCAAAAACAGCTGAAAACAAAACAAAATGGAAGAACCATATCAAAAATAACTATTTTACATAATCCAAACAGAAAATTTCTTGGTCTGGATGAAACTTCTTGTCCATTCCTTCAGTACTATGGGGGACTTTTATCAGAATAGAAACCAGACAATCTCTAAATACCACTGACTGTTCAAAACAAGTCCTTACATGCCATTTACAGTAGGACCAGTGCCCTTGACCCTGTACTTACCAGCATAGGATTCAGGGCTTTAACATAAGAATGTATGTGTTACATAAGAACAGAAACCATTTAAATCATTAAAAGGGGACAAATCGTTTTGCTTTAGTCAGCCTGAATGTCTTCATTAATGACCACTGAAGCCAACGAAGATATTCCCTCTTGGGGTAAATTTTGGATATGTATATTTTTTGGACTGTATATTTTTCTTTTGTTATAGGAAATGCTGGGATGTCATAGTCCCTCTGACGAGCAGAGTGTAATAAGCAACAGACATTGGGAAAATACTTCCTATCTGTTAGAAAAAGGTGACAGGTTTCAAATAGATGATACATGATTTAGCTTTGTTGGTGAGTTATATACACTGGGTTTCACTTTAAATCTCACTGATACACATTTATTGTGATAACAAGAGATCATCACTTAATAGACCTGCTAATATTCTCTCTCAGGATATATAGTGGTACATATATATTTAAAAAAAAACCCTCAATGCATCTTTAAGTGTGTTGTATTCATTACAATATTCATTAAATAAGGAAATGAATAGCAAGCAGAGAAAGCATGATAGATGAAGAAGGAGCAATAGCACGGAACAGTGATCTGGGGAATAGCTCTGATATGGTGATTGTTTTCTTCCAGCATGCTCTTTAGTGTTGCCTTTCACCCCAGAAAAGCTTTCAGATCACAGCTGCTTCTATATTGATGCATATGGGGAGCAGAACAAACTCTAGCTGTGAATGTTCGATCAATCTTTATATAGGTAAAATTGCCACTCTCCAGCTGATTTATGTAATGATTTTAGTTTGTGCCAGGAAAACCGTAACAGAAATCCACTCTTGTGCAATTAATTGTTAAAATCAAATACACATCCTTGCTGCACAGGATGCTCATGCCTAAATTTTGTAGGAGACAAGGCTATACTTCTTGAATAAATGATGGAGAAACTGGTTGAAGTTTACTTTCTGCTACCCAGGGGCCAGAGCTGCTTCTTGCCTTCTTCAAATGTAGTCTATTTAATCTCCTGTAGTGTAGGAAATTATGTTCAAAATCTCTGTGATCCTCTCTCCCTACTAAGTTATGCAAGTAGTGACAAGTATACACCGTAAGTATTGAGATTTTATCTTTAATGTGTGGCTACAGACTGTTGATCAAGAAAGCCTGGTAGAAAAACATTATTTTCAGGTGTGGAAAAGCATCACCTTTATCAAATAATTTCTCTTGCATCTCTCCCAGGGCATTGTACCCTATTTAAACTTGGGAGGTTATGTTTGTAGCATTCATTATGACTGAAAATTTAGTTCACACAATCATGATGTTCCCTTTATTAAGTGTTACCATTAAACAATATTAAAATAATGTGGTTGGCCTTTTGAAAGGTTCACAAGATATTTATGTCTTTGTCTTACCTCTTAATTGCGTCTGCTTTTTAAGATTTTGATATGCAAGCTAATGTTGCTGCTATACGCCTTATTTGCCACATATTATCTGATTTATCTATGCATCTCTTACAATTTACGGTTCTGCCTGATGTGTGTAATTGAAATGCTTAGGGGTAATGTAAATCTCTTTTGACAGAGCTATGTCTTGAATCTTTGTTTGGTAGGTTTTCTTGAACCTCAAAACAAATCAGAAATAAATTCTGGCAAGATAGCCTGGCAGTTTTGCTGTACCTAGGAAAATACATTCTGTAAGAATCTTCACCCATGCCATTATTTGAACTATTAGATAGAATAACAACAAGTTTCAGAATCTGTAGCAACAGTTATTCCTGTATCCAGATACCATGACTAAAAATGGCTCCCTCACCCACTAGTCCTCACCCAACCTGATTCATTCTATCTAATAGCTTCAGCTCCCATTCATCACCACCCCTTGACAAATAATTAGTCTCCAGCTTTCAGAATAAGTGTTCTTTAACTGTTCTGTAACTGTTAGTAATTTGCAATATCCAGTGTCATGACCTGTAGAGCTCTGGACAGGGTATTGACCCAGCCATGCTGGATGCAAGCAGTGGGCCTGGAGTCCTGAAGGGGTCCTTCAGTTAAACTTTGGGGAAACTCCTCATTCAATCCCAAGTGCAGGACTCTTGATGCACATAGTATTGGTGTGTAATATGGAATGCTTTCCTACCACCCATTGCCCAGAGTGGGCAGCACTTCAGGAGCTTTGGAAGGTGCCAGGATTTTTACTACAGGAAGGCAAGTTCCTGTCCATCCATGCAACCTTGCTGACCAGCAAAATTGATAGATACATAAAGAAAACTGTTTCAGTATCTGTCCGAAATGGGTAATGCTGAATGTGTGTTCAAAAATGTTGTTCCATCCTCTTGCTAGGGTTGAGTTAGCTCTGTATGGCCTCTCACTGTTGGCTGCAGCTGCTGGGCCCAGTGCAGTCCTGAATTATCATCAGACACACATTTGTTACCTGTGCAAGACCATTTGCTTGGGCTGAAAATCTTCCCAAAGCACCATGTTCATTGTGCAAATTGTGTTCTCTCCAGCCAGCCAGCAAATAAGCTGAGCAGCAGTCCAAGCAGGCACCATAACTCCACTTTTGAGCAATAGTTTCTACATTTAGAAGGCAGTTGGTTAATCATTATTCCTTTTGTCTCTGCATGCAGGTCCTTTTCAAGACTGAGATATCAAGGCTCACATGTTCAGAGGCCCTGACCTCAGCAAGAGCTGCACTTCTGGGGATCAAGCCACAGACTCTTTACAACAGACTAATCAAAAGGAAAAAACGCAAACCCGTAGGATGTGAGAATCAGATCTTTCTGTGGAAAAAGAGAAGGCCTCTAACACTGACTCCTCCACTCCACTGGCCACAAAGCCTATTCTGGATAGGGAAGTGGAGATGTTGCTGAGTTTTTTTAACAGAAGTGGGAGCATCAAAAAGCACTTTTTGTTTGTTTGTTTGTTTTGCTTTGGTTTTTTTTTTTTTTTTTTTTTTTTTGGTTTAAGATTATCAAGTGCTTAGGGGAGAAGCAGACAGTCAGCAACATCAAAACCTGATGTGATTCTCCTGAAGGGCACTCTGATGTACTGGAAATGCCACATCTCCACTCCTGGGACCCAGTGTGATTATCCAGGGAAAACAGAGTGATTTCCTAACTATTGACTTGCCAGTAGGTCTAGGTCAATGTGGCCTGATGCTTTTCAGCAAAAAGGCTCCCAGTAGTCTTTAAAAACTGACGAATTATAGAGCTGTTTGTTGCAGCTTGTGAGTCAGGAGGGTGTGGGACACCAGCTGCCATGGAAGAAAGGTGGTGTCAGAGTGGAAATGGACTCTCCTTTGCTTGCAGGACGTCTCTGCTGAGGTATGACAGCTATGGCAGAACCATTTACTGCCATCAAGAGGCAGCTAGGAGAGAAGAATATGAAATATGCCGTTTCTTATCCAGGAAACATCCAGTGTTTCCCAATGACCAATTTATTATTTTTACCCTGTCCAGCACTATGGAAGGGTGCATCAGGGATCTGCCTTTCTCTGCTCTGAATAACTTAAGTCAGGCTGCAACATGTGAAATAATTGAGCTGACCAGAATTTACAGCTCTAGGTGGAGTTTCTTCTTTCTGTTGGGTTTGTGAGTCATGACAGTAAGAGTTACCACATGAGCATGATGCAAAATGTACATGCTCATTTCTTCATCATTTTTCATTTTCGTGCTCTTTTATGACTCAGGGCAGCTCTAGCATGGTCCAGCTCTCTTAGGCAAGAAATTCTATAATGATTAGGTATCATCTCTAAAAATTAGAGCAACAGACAGATCATGTGAGCCATGCTCTTTCATTTTTTACTCTGATCTTCACGTAGTAAGTCCCGCATGACTTTCAGAGAGGCCTGTCCTGTTTAATGTGGACTTTGTTGGGCTGTAATTTATTTTACTCAATTATTTATGGCTACATTATGTATATTAGCTGCACTTGTCTAAATAACAAGAGTTGCAGTGGAAGATTGCCTGTTCAGCTGATTAATTCCTGTTTCTTTCTGCATTTCTTAAGGTGATTTTTTGATGAGTTTAGATTGCTGTTTATTGTTCCTGGGCTTGTGTCTAGCAAGAACACTCTGGGACAACCCAGAGTAAGAATAGGCACCAGCAGAACTTAAGTAAATGGACACATAAGGTTGGATCTGTTTTGCACTTAAAGATGATTTCAGGATAGGGAAAGTTTTGAGAATGGAATGAATAGAAGATCACTCCAAGCTAATTTTTTTTTTTTAGCTAAGAGTGCATTTAAATCAAGAGCCCATTTTATTTATTACAGTTTTGAGACTTCTTCAATTTTTTTGATTCTGTATTTCATTCATGTAAATAAGAGAGCGTACCACATAATAAATGAAAACTTACCCAGAAAAAAGAAGTAGATTGAAAGATTGGCTTCTGGTCTGACACATTCTTTCGTCTGCTTTTTGTCTGCTTGCTTACAGCTTGCAACCATGGCAGGCAGCTAGCAGACCAAGTGCAGATTAACCATTTTAATATTTATTGATAGGAAAATACCCTGAGCACACTTTTAATATGGGTTCCTTGGACATAAGGGCATCAATGGCTCTATAAAATGTAAATACATACTTAATTACCTCAAGTGCCCCTTCTGCCCAAGTGGCTCTTTCACGTAAAAACGTCTCACTGGTAATGAGCACAAATATTGCTAATGGACTGTCAAGGGCATATTGTGTAATCTTTTTTTCTTGGGTGCCACTCTGGCAATGTGTAGGGTTTGCTGCTTCTTCAGTTCAGGGAAGTTCTCAGTTTGGTTTTTTCTTCCACAGTAGGGAACCTCTTCTTTCACAGTCTTACTCTGACTATCCCTGTATTTCTTGCAATCTGTTTTGGGCTCTCAATAAGAGAGAGACAAAAGAGTAAGTCAATAAGAGGAGACAAAAGTACTTTGTGTTATAGCTTTCAGGGGGCTTTTTCCCAAAGGAAATATTTCCCCAGAAATTCCTTTCCTTTTGCTGCTCCCCATTTCTGTTTCAGGAACCAGTTCCACTCCTGCTTTTTATCTTGTCTCAGAACTATCATCTCACACTTCTCCGTGGTCAGAGTTCATTCATTCAGTTCTCACTCTTTAAGGTGGATGTTACATCTTGAAAACTTCTAGTAGGAGGACTCAAACTCTGAGGGAGAAAATTGCTGGATTTGGCCTGTGATGGGGATATAACCACTAAAGGAGCTGAAAGGAGTGAGAAATGGAATATCCATTTTTTTCAGAACAATGGGAGTCAGCTTATAGGCTGCAGAGTGAAAGGTGTATAATTTAACAGGCAGAGGGAAGAAAAGGACCATCGTGCCTATTTTGAGAGTTGTAGATGGAGAGAGATTGGTAAAAAGAAATTGTCTACCCCACAGTGCTGCACATTGACTTAGAATCTGTTCTGACATTTGAGAGTTGTGCGTGGCTTTCTTGAAAACCTGCATGAGGGCAGATAATAAAAAGCTCTGAAACCTGCTGCTTCTTGAGAGGCTGAGATTCTGGCCTGTCTCTGCTGCATTGCTGGCTGCAAAAATAAGCCATATGATTCTAAGTCTTGTTGCCTTAGACCAAAGAAAGAATGGATAATTGTAGGCTTGGAATGGGAGGAATGCATCTGATTGAGCAGTAACGTTGTCTCTGGGACAGCCTCCAGTTGGGATATCCAGGGCAAGCACAGTTAATGTATTTAAGGTGCAGCTTCAGTTCTTTGAGAGGCATTGTATGATGGCTACAATGCAGTTCACTCACCCAGAAAAGTCTTTGTAGCCTTCTGTTTATTTGTGGAACAGGCATACTGCTACTACCAGTAACTGTGGGAAGATGCACTCATTAGCTGTGAAAACTGCAACTGGTGCAACTGCAAGTAGGATGGAAATGTTGATGGGTAAGTGAAAACTGTGCATGCTGCCAAGGGTTGGAGAGGAGCTGAAAATGTGAAGGTGTCCGAGCCTCGTTCACTGCTTCTGACACACCTTAATGTTCTCTGTACACTATGTGCTTTATCAGAAGGATGCGGCTTTTAATAAAACAGTGCCTGTTTCTCCATTTTCATTCCTTGCTCAAAAATCAAGCAGCTGTGTGGAAAGTGGGCAGAGCAAGAGGGATAAATTAATATATCAGAGTGATTTGGTCAAGACTTTCTAAGCAGTTCTTCTGATTCTTTCTCTCATCCTCAAGAAGTGGATTATCATAGGAGAAATCACTTTATTTTGCCATAGTCTTACAACAACCCTTTTAATAGCGAGGATTATGTCACCCTGTAGACTATGTTAGCCTAGACAGTGACCTTAGGCTCCCTTTTTGTGGTCTCTTTTGTCTGTGCCAGAGATGCTGTGTTTGTAGCTTCTCCTGGCGTTTCTTGGATGTGACCAGGTCACACTGCTGCAGCCATGGCACTGACTGTGCACAGATGACTGTGAGAGTAGAAAAAATTTAAGGCAAAGAAAAAAGATGCAAGGAAGGAAAACCAGGAAAAACTGGGGCAGAAAGGCAGCTGATCTAGAGAATTTGATGAGTTCCTTTGGTGGAGACTGCGTCCAGTGCTGGAGAACATAAAGTATTTCAGAGAGAAAGGAGATTTACTCTTTTTAATCCTGTGTTATAATCAGATATGTATCTCATTTACTCTTCCCTCTTCTTCCCCTCTCTGCAGATATATAAACTTGGTAGGAAGTTCATCATGCTTCACAAAATTAGCACATCTGTAATTTATATGCCTTTTAACTTCTACTTACATTTCATAATAGAAGAGCTGAGGTTCCCAGCAAATCATTTATGGTACCAGAAAGCTGTGGGAGAAGATTGCTTACTTCCTAATTCAGTGTGACCCAAAGAAGTGAGAGAAATAACTCAGGGCTAAGTTGTTTCCTCTGGAGTGTTTTATACTGGAGTGGCCCACAGCAATAAGTGCTTAAGTGGCATAAGGGAATAGAGGAAGAGTATATAACCAGAGATGGTATCTTTTCTAATAGCATTTTTAAGAATTAAAGAATATGACTTAGAAAATAGGATAACTGAAGCACAATGAGCTAGAAAAGGACCTTTTTCATTAGGGGACAGACTAATGAAAGACTAAAGTTCTCAGTCATGAATTTTACTTAGAAATTACTTTTTTTTCCCCTCAAACCAGCCTCTTCTGTGCTTCCCATAAGCTCAGAAATAGTCCCTTTGTCGTGTTTGATGTGGATATATAGCACTCTGAATTTTGGGGGTTTTTTGAATAAGATAGTATAGTATATAATGAACATCCAGCAAAACCATATGGGGCAATTATCTCCCCTTGGATTATGAATCTTGAGAAACCATAAAGCAGTTCTTCAAGGCTCTGTGTATCTGGTGGTATCATGTAAAATACCTGGAGGAACATTCGTGTTGTTACACAAATTCATTTTCCTAAACATAGAGAAATTTCTATAACAATTTTGGAAATGTGCATTAACACGTAGGATCATTGTTGTAGGAACACTTGATCTGTTGATTTTACTTCCATGGTGGACTCTTTACAGTCTGTATCATTTCCACTCCACTTCACTGATAGTGGAAAAGCTTTTTTCATGGTTTATTTAGCAGAAAGTCATTTTGATTAGCAAGTGAGTAATACTTTACAGCTGTTTGCAATTACTGCATCTGTTCTATCAGTGGATTCAAATATTGGAGCCTATATTGACAGAAATGTGAAATACAATAGAAATGGTACAAGAGGGGACACATGGACGCACATGCACACTTCATGGGTCTAGTCATGTTAAGGGAAATCAAACAGCATGTTAGGCTCGAATCTGGGCCACAAACTGGATTTAATATACTTGAAAAGCGGAGTTCCTTGTTTGCAGGTGTAGAGGTTTAGTAGCGGTTTTATCTCAGAAAAGTTGGTGTAAAAGCTGTGCACTAATTCTGCTCTGCTAAAATATAGAAAAAGTTTTGCCCTTCTCTCCAAAAGATATCAAGACTGGAACCCACACAGATGGGAGAAGCAAAACAAACTCTTTAAGAACATCTGGAGACTATGAACACTCTATAAATATAAACTGTCTGCAATCTTAAAATAAGGCAAAAGTTTTTTAATGCTCCTGACTTTACTCTTCCAAATACACAGCTGTCGTCTGTGTTCTATCTTCTAAGGAAGAGCTTGGTTTATTTCAAAACTTCTGGTAAATTCTTGTCTTATACTTTCCCAAGTAAATCACTTTGTCTTTCCATATTCCACATTGGTGGGAGTTTCACACACGAAAGAAGCAAGGAGGCGCCAGGTAAGCTAGATGAAATAAAACCCCTGTCAAGGTCTACCACAGTTGGGTCTGTCCTTCATTTATTTGAAAAGGGGAAATGTTTTTATGTCTGGGCCATGCTATGATTATAAATCAGCTCAGAAATAATTTCATGGTGGACTGGTATTCCCACCTCACTGTTTTCTCACAGGCAACATAACATTGTTTCCCTGACTTTAATGTTTGTCTTTCTTTACATTCCACAGGTTACTTTTTAAAAGGTTACATTTGGGTCCAAGACTCTTTAACAGTTCTTTGTAAGCAAATTTCCAAAGAGTAGTATGGTCACATCCAGAGGATAGTGGTCATGGCTCAGAGTCCCGATGGACATCAGTGACAAGTGATGTCCCTCAGGGGTCAGTACTGGGACCGGTGTTATTTAACATCTTCACTAATGAATAGACAGTGGGACCGAGTGCACCCTCTGGGAATTCACACATGACACCAAGCTGAGTGGTGCTGATGACACACCTAAAGGATGGGATGACGTCCAGAGGGACATGGACAAGCCTGAGAGATGGGTCCATGGGAATCTCACGGGGTTTAACAAGAGCAAGGGCAAGGTACTGCACCAGCCCCTGGTGACAGCACAGGATGGGGGATGAGCAGAGAGAGCAGCCCTGCTGAGAAGGACTCAAGGGTGCCAGTGGGTGAGAGGCTGGACATGACCCAGCAATGTGCACTGACAGCCCAGAAACCACCTGTGTCCTGGGCTGCATCCAAAGCACCATGGACAGCAGGTGAGAAGGGGGTTCTGCCTTTCTGCTCTGGTGAGACCCCACTGTGAGCACCACATCCAGCTCTGGGGTCCCCAGCACAGGGCGGACATCAGCTTGTTAGGGTGAGTCCAGAAGAGGCCACCAAGATGGTAAGGGGGCCAGAGCACCTATCCTACAAGGAAAGGCTGAGAGAATTGGGATTGTTCAGCCTGGAAAAGAGGTGGCTTTGGGGTGACCAATTCCAACCTTCCAGTACCTGAAGGAGGCCTACAGGAAAGATGGAGAGGGACTTTTTGAAAGAGCATATAGTGACAGGACCAGGAAGAATGGTTTTAAACTGAAAGAGAGTAGGTTTAAATTAGATATTAAGAAGAGTCACCTGTGATTTCAGGAGCAGTGTCTCTGCCTGATTGGATTTGTTGGTTACTACTTTAAGCAGAAATGAGGCATTGCTAGGTATTCTGAACTGGTGGATTTTTATTGAGATAAATAATGGCCACGAGACAAAAGAGAATGGAGAATATGAAGTTTGCCAGTGGTGGTTGGTGGAGACTTTGGCCTGGGTATGGCTGAGGTATTTTTGCCCTGGGAGGCACTGATCATGTGCAGCTCCCTCTCAGATCAGCTACCATCCCAAACCATCTTCCTTTTTCTCCAGATTGCCAGCACATTCTCTCTCAACAAATACTATTTGGGTGTATAAATGATGAATTTATTTCATTTAGAGACCCTGGGAAAAAAATGTGGTTAAGAAAGTTTTGATTCCCCACTAAAATTGTGTAGGGATGGCTCTTCTGTGTTATTAAGCACATATACTGTCTCCATCCTTGGATATGGTAATACTATTTTTGTCTCAGCATTGCCTTTAGAAAGACTGATGTTGTTTACAGTGCATTCTATGGGTTTGCATTGTATCAAAGTCTTGACAGTCATCAGTAAAATTTATGTGATGTATTATCTTGTCCATTTCTTTAGGTTAGACAGAAACGAACTGGGCAGATTTTGATGTCTCTCTCTAT
The DNA here is from genome assembly GCA_013397175.1 of Platysteira castanea. Taxonomy (NCBI): domain Eukaryota; kingdom Metazoa; phylum Chordata; class Aves; order Passeriformes; genus Platysteira; species Platysteira castanea. Next base: position 12,067 of record VYXC01002872.1, read on the forward strand.
ATAAGACATCTTAATGCTGCTTTTCTTTCCCCCATTACAGACTACTGAAAGGATGTACATTCTTACAGTAAGTATTAACACCAATCTGTGTAAGTGATTTTACTGAAATTTGCTCTTTCTCATTTATAGGCAGAACTGTCTTTCTGGAATGCTCTTCCCGTATCTGAAGCAACAGCCACAGCCTATAAAGGAATGAGCCTGGATTGCTTACAAAGCAGAAGATGTATGTGAGTGGTCACTGTAGTTTTCCCAAATACTTTGTGCAATTATTAATGTGTCAGGACTTTGTGTCAGTGTCTCATTGTATATTGACAAATAACGGAGGAAACTTGTTCTCTCTTCTTTGGGCAAGAATGAGGCCCAAAGCAACCTGAAGGGATAAACTAAACCACTTTATTTCTGCCTAACAGGATGAACTCTACATATTGTATTCCAGCCTTTATTATGTAGCTGTAATTGATTATTTTGAAAACCACATAAATGAGAGTAGACAAAAAACCCTGATGATTCGCATTTATCAAATGAAATAGAAGTAATGTCTGGGAGAATCGGCCTTATTAATTAACAGAACTTAGAAAAAAGGACTAAAAATATACTGTAATGTGGCAAACTATTTTGAAAGTCTTTCTGAAAATAAAAACCTCTTGCAGAGCAAGAGATCCCTATAGCTGCAAAATTTAGATTCAGGTGCATTTACAATCACAAATAGTAGCACCTATGCTGCACTGTTAAAGATTCTTTTCCCTCTCAGCTTGATGGGCATGTTGATGCAAGTTTGACAAACAAAACATAATTCATTTTGCCAGTGATGGAGATTTTAACACTTGCTTGAAATAACTGATAATCTGGCAAAAGAGGGTTAAAGTATTGATGCACAGTATTTCATTTGACTAAAAACAAAAGCGGTTTATAAACTCTGAGAACCATGTTTGAAGTACAATGAAGAAGCATTATTTTCATGAATTTTACAGGAACTATTAACATTTTTTTTCACTCATACTATGCTATTTTCTGTTCTCCACAAAGGAGAACAGGAAAAATGACCAGATAATTCATTTGTCATTTGCATTTGTTCACACACAGGACGGGGGACAGGTGGTGAGAAAGATCTGCATATAGCTGAGAAGGCTGTAACTGAGATGATCAGAAATCTCCCACAGAGGCAAGTCTATGAACATATGGATAGAATCCAGGGCAATATTTTTTCTCTCATGCCTCTCAGTGTGTTTTTTACATCCACTCCTACTCCTTCTTTCTTGCTGATTTGTGACAGCAAGGGGATCCAACTGCCCTTCACCTGTTATCTCATGTCAAGTCACAGATCTCCCTGCTTAGAGGCAAACCTCTTGTTGGTGCACTGTCCAGCAGATTTTCCCGTGCAGCCTCCATTCAGCATTTTAGGTGCCACTGCAGTGCCAGGGTCAAACATGAAGGAGGCCAGAGATTGTCCCTGGGAGGGTGCAGTTGTTTCCTGCTGCAAAGAGGAGATGGGGTGTTAAAATTCTCTGAGCTCAGGTTGGGCTCGGGCTGCCCTTAGGGTTCAGCAGGGATGCCAGGGCTGTCCCATCAGAGTGGAGCACATTAAAAGGGCTTTTTGCCACATCTATGGCCTGCTGAGCTGAGATGATGTGCTTGGAGGAGTTCCACACTTTGCTCATACCAAGACACCAAGATGTGTCACCAGTACAATTTCTACTGGGGATAACTAATGCTGTTGCAAGTACCCAGCAAACTGCCTCTGTGCTTTTGGCTGCCCCAACAACTTCAGCTGCTTGTCCCAGCTGTGGAGAACAAGAGGGAGTGATCTCTGTGTTTCCAGACAAGTGGCAGTGCAGAGATTTGCAAACGTGCATTGGCCTTCAGCAGCAGCCAAAAGAAGATGGGGACTGCCCAGGTGGTAGAGCAAAGGTGCAGCACAGGGTCGTGCTCTCAAGCACAGTGGAGAATCCCTTAGTGTCATATATTACTGAGGGAGCATAAATAGATTTAGGAAAGTCAAAATGCAAGGGGACCCAAGCTGCACTCAACATGCCTCCTTTCCAAATTCAGCATTGCAGCTGGAGGCTGAGGCTCTGTTAGGAAGTGGGTAGGAAGGGTCTCACACTTGCCCTATCTAGATGCATGCATAGGGTGGGAACAGACCTTGTGCAAGACAGAATTTCCCCACCCTGGCTTAAGAGGTAACATCTCATGTTTCATCTAGATTTTCTCACATTGCTTTCTGCTTTGATTTTTATTTTCTTTCCTGCTGCTCTTGTAGAGCTGGATGTCTGTGAAATAATATTCCAGCCAGTCTGGGGAACTGTAAATGTTGGCTAATTAGTTCATAGGTTGTGCTCTAAGAATAACAACATTTTATCAGTGTCAGGCAATGTGACTTTTACCATTTGGAGGATAGGGAAGTCATATCTATCTGCTCTGCCAGGCATTTTTTGTGCCATGTTGAACAGCTACAAAGGCACACATTTTTACTAGAATCATGATACTAGATTCTGATTAAAACTGAAACACATCAGGAATCATCAGATTTTGTTGCATAAATATTAAACAGGATTTTCTTAAAAATAACCAAACCAGTCACATCCTAAGTGCTTAAAATGGGACATGTGATTTCAAAGTGCTGAATGCTGATTAAAAAAAGAAAGGGGAAAACATTTTTACACTGAGAAGTAGATTGTGTGCCCTCTCCAACATTAATTTTCAATTTTAAATGCAAGGCAGATTAATATTTATTTATGAGTGGGGTCTGCCTGTATCATGCAACTTCTTTGAGCAGTTTAGAGATAATTATAGTAGTTCAATATTTTCCATTCTGTCACACATTCAGTCTTTACATTTCTTGAGGTTTTTCTCCTTACCAGTACATAAGTGAACACTTCTGAGCTGCACACCACAGGGGACATACAATTTCAAAAAGGGCAGAGACAAATGGAAAATGTGGAGTTTCAACCTTTACAGATGAGAATGTTTGTCCATTTAATAATAATAATGAAACAGACACCCAACTCAAAAATATTTTCAGAAAATTGAAGTCCCAAGAATAGCTTGCAGGATCTACAGGGCTGTGAAGTATTATTCTATGACCAGCAACAAAAGTAATGGCCCAAGAATCAAGCTGCCACTTGATAGCTTTATACAGACAAAGGGCCAGTGCAAGGCTCAGGTTTCTCTGAGCTGCTTCTTTACAATGAAGGAAATCATTGTTTAATGGAAAAAACTATGAACTCAAATAAAACAGAGAAAAGGGTAAAAGGAAACAAAGATGGAAAAAGAAAGGCTAGGGAGTTGAGGGAAGTTCACTTTACTGTCACTGAAAAGATGTGTGGAGAAATAAAAACGTCTCTGCTGTCCCATTTACCAGTTTGTATTTCTCTCCTCTCTTTGCATAGCAAACATACCTTAAGAGTGGTTCCCTAACTTTGGTTTCTATTCCCTTCTTGTTCTTGGGATGGCCCTGGATGAGGCTATACTGTACCTGTTTCCAGCAAGTAAAATAGCGGTGTTTCAAACTGAATTTGTTAGCTCAGAACATGGGATAGAAGTGTAAGTGGAAGAAAGGAGTCACTTTAGTCTCTCCTGGTCTCTTCATTTTTGCCCCTTGCTGCCTTTCTGTTCCCAGTGGCATGAAAGGCTCTGCCAGCCTCAGTGATCTCACTGACAGACTGCAGTGGTTTTCCCACTGCTGGGGAGTTTTTCAAACCTGCGGCCCTCCAGACACAGTCCTACTTCAAGAAGCTGCAAAATGCTCACTGTCATCAAGCTCTAGAGGCAGAGACAACCCCGGAGGCCCAGTGATTTCTAAAGCTTTACTGTGTCATGTGAATCACTGGAGTGGGTTTGCCGGCCAGCAGCTTCTGCTGTTGTTTCTAGAGAGAGCTGTAAAGGCATGAGAGCTTGGGAGAGAATCAGTGCTTTTGTGGCCTGAGTCTTAAGGCCAAACCTGCAGCAAACTGCAGGTTTGCTGAAACAAATTCACCCTCAGAAGATGGGGCACTTCTGGTTTCGCACTAGAGCACAGCCTTCACACAAGGCCATGCTCTGGTCACATCAGGGTGCCTGTGGGAGCAAGCTGAGGGGTTGTAAGTAGAGGCATCTCTGTGGGAACTGCTAGAAAGTTTTGTCCTGTGTCCAGTTCTACTACTTTGGACTTCCCGCAAATATGTTTTTTAGAAGATGGTAGAAAAGACCTATCCAGAACTATTTCTCGTCCACCAAACCAAAGGCGAGAATGTATTTACCTGTCCCTTACCACTTCCCATCTCTCACTAGATTTTTCCATTACAGTCTTCCAGTAGATCTCCTTTCTCTCACTGTGGCTTTTTCAGCAGGATCCCTTACAGTCTATCACCCAGAATGTGCCCTTCCTTCCATAAGTCTCAGCTTGCTCTTCTCTGTTGCTACAATTTATCTGACCTCTACTTACTAATGTAAAACTAAAGACATAACTTGCATTACATACTCACGAGAAGGCCTGTAAATTCTATTAAAACAATACAAAGTTGGAAAAAAGATGGAAACAAAGAAAAGAATTTAAATGAGTTACTTAAAAGGTTTGTGAAAGTGTGAAAAGATTTACTTTGGTCATCCAATATTTGTCATTCATTTAATCAATTAATTTACTTCTCACAGCCAAAACACTACCATTAAAAAGGCTTACTCAGATGCTTTACCCTGTTCATATTGATTCATTTTCAGTGAAAATATCAATATCTTTGTATAGATCTAGACCTTAAAGTTACTTAATTATTGATTGAGAAACAGTTGCTCAGACTGAGGAGGCAGATTTCTGCTGTGTTCAATGATAATAAGAAACCAAGCTTTGCATGAACAGATATTGTGTAGGACCATCCGTTTTCACGATATTACTTGTCAGAGGGGAGCAGAAGTCTACCAAAATGACTTTTCTGTGACCTAGTGTGATCAACATTTCCCATTTCATTCATCAACTATTGAAAACTAAATGAGAGAACTGTGTACCTTTTCAGTAATTGTTTCTTACTGTAACTCTGAAGACGGAATGAACTTTCCTGGTGCAAACCGCAATAGTAAATAAAACATTCAAATCGTGTTGCTTTTCTGGCAGCTTCTGAGTGTAGTTTTGAAGCATGTGGACTGTAATATGTTGAGATACGATTGATTTAAACATTTGGGGGTTTTGGTGGTTTTGGTGGCCTGTGATTTCTGCTGAAACAACTGGTAGTAAATCTTTGTAATCAGGAATTGGAAATTATTAAGTTTGGAATTTCATGTCAGATTCTATAGGTAATTTGTTGGTTTGTAGGAAAAGTTAGTATTTTGAAATTATGCAGAGAAGAAAAAAAAAGGGGAAAAAAGGTTTCTGTTGACCATGACTGTAACTGAGGAGCATGAAGCTGGACCCTAAGATTTCCTTGGGCTAGGAGGAAAGGGGTTTCATTCCTGCTGTGAATGAAAATGGGGTCATTCTGTAGACATCCCGAACAAAGACATAGCAGAATAATTAGATATAACCTAAGTCACCCAGTCCTCTGTGGAACACTTTCTAAATCCTAGACTATTGCACTTCACAGCCATGGGCTAAATGATGAGTTGCAGACACTGTGTGACAGCCAAAGCTGGCTCAAAGCTCCTCAGCAAGGCTGGCAAACTTGAATGTTGTCACCCCAAGAACAAGGGTGTGGGGCAAGGTGGCAGCCCAGTCCCACACCCCATAGAGGTAGAGGAGCTGTTTCTTTGGTGGCAGCAGCAGCACAATCCTGTATATCCAAGTATCTGCTGTAGGGTAGTCCAGGTACTGTCAAGGATCAGTTTCAATGACCGCGGGTTTGCAAGTGTGGTGCCACAGCTGGTTGCCATTTCTGTCCATGGCAGGGGGTGACCTTGTGGCCAAAGCCTAGAAATACAGAAACAATCATCCTACATCCACCATGTCCTAACTCTGACCTGGGCCAAGAGCAGATGTTTCAAAGGAGGTAAGAGATCGTAGCATGAACAGCACGGAAGAGTCTGCCCATGGTGATTGGAGTGAGAAATAACAATCTTTAATTTGCAGATACTAAGCCATAGCATGACTTGGGTTGGAAGGGACCTTAAGGATCAACTAGTTCCAAACGGCCTGCCCCACTAGATCAAGTTGCTCAGGACCCTATCAGTTGTCGGTTACGGAATGATTTCAATGTGAAAAAAATTAATTCTAGTTTTGCTTAATTTTAAAAAAAATTTTTAATTAGTGTATGAAAGACCACAGTTGATTGACTCAAAATACACAGACATGCTTGTTGTCACACAAGCAACACACAAGCATTTTGCAATAATGCCACACTTGCAAAATGCTGCACCTGACAGTAACCAGACTTTACTGTCTCTCTGTGAAGGTATCATTTTCAGTAGTTCTCAAAGTGAGATGGACCAGTCTGAAAATGCTGGAAGCTCTACAAGACTTCACTGCATCCAGGATGAACAGCAATGGAACTTTGGTCTGGAAGAATTCAGGGAGGTGAACCAGAGATCAGTTCTATTGATGTTAACCCTGCCAAGGTCAATCTGTCCTGACCCCATGAGTCACTGGAGAACCCAGTCACTGGTTACTAAAGGCCAAATCATCCTCATATGTTTTAGGTCCTCAATTCTGCAAAAAATAAACTGAGTAATAAATGGAAGGCCCTTGATCTGACATGTAAACAAGAGCAATGTGCAACTGGTCACATGAAGTTTTGAGCTGATGGCGTTTCCAGCTGGGAAAACCACCACCGTTAGCATGGCTTTTCCCTGGATGTTCTGCAGTTTTAGAGTTTTGACAATATTTTGTTCAGAGGCATGACAACATGAATTTAGGTAAGAAAAATGTAGTTTAATAACATTTAAAATAATTTGTTTGCCCTGCAGCATATATAACTACTACAGCTAATAGCATATCAAAAATAGAAAAATATGAGGATAGATTTATTCTGCTTTTCCATATTCTACAACTCTTTATGAAAAACAGAATGTTTAAAATGGAAAACTGCAAAGTGCTAAGGCATCAGATCCACAGGACCTGATCTTGCATGAAATTATACTGTTTGTTGTTCAATTGTTAGGACATTCATAAAAAAAATCCCACTATGATAAAGGTATCTGTGTAAAACTGGCATGTGATCAGAGTCAGGCCAGGTTACTCTATACTGCGAATCAGCCAAGAACATGGTAGATCATCTCTTTTCACAGGTAAGGAATGATAATTGTACAACGCAAAGGATTGCTTAAGACATACCCTATATATATGTGTGTGTGTGTGTATATATATATATATCAGCCTGGTTACAATATATTTTCATAGCAAATCCTCCATTTCAAATGCCAGAATGAGAAACAGAGATTAAATGTGTGCTTTAATTTGTTTTGAGTTTGTAATGTCAATTTTCTATTGATTTTAATTACATATCATTGAATTGTGTGTTGCAAATCACTGGCTCTGGCTGTGTGAAGGGCGCAAGGCATTCTTTTAGGAGGATCATACTCTACTATGCCTGTTCTCCATATCCACTTTTACCTGCACATGCCTCTTTTCCCCATGGAGTTCATACACAGAGTGATGTGGTACTCTGGTCACCCTTTGTTAAGCAAAAACATTACAAATATGACCTGTACTTTGACATCTACATGGGTTTGAGGCAAATGGAAATATCGTTGACAGGGCACACAGAGGAGTTTCTTTTTAATCATGCCAGGGAATAACACTCATTTTAATGAAGAACGTGCACCTTATTTTACCCTATACCATGCATCAAAGAGGAAGCCTCCATGAGCATATCAAGCACAGGAAGTAATTGGGTTTAGAGCAGTGTGTGCAAACTGCCTCAGCAAAATTTTCTTAATCTTGATGACTTCTTCTTGCTATTGCTGGTGTCTCTGGAGAGTATATAATTTTTTTTATTTTTGCATGCAAAGATGAGAAAAAGTGATGGGAGACTTTAAAAGAAGGAACTAACTGCCTGTACTCAATAAATTTGCAGTTATTCAGAGCTGGGAGGTAGATCCAAAGCACAAAGACTACTTCCTGCATGGGCCCACTTTCTCCGTAATATTCTAGGAGAAGCAGACCAGAGATTAATGGAAAGTTTAAATTGACTCACATTTTGCAACACTGGCCAACTTGACAGAGATGGCCTGTTTTTGAAAGGAAACTAATTTCTTCATCATTAGCTGAAAAATTGTTGCAGTGTCTCCTTTTTGTGTCACATCCATGTACTCTGGTTGCTCGCCAGGTTGCCTGAAAAATAATTCGTTAAGGAAAATCTATGCAGAGAACAATCAGTTCAATTTACTTATTTTTACTTAGTCTTTATTTTGAAAACTCACAGAAGTTACTGAATTCCCATATGGTTTTTTTTCTTTCACTGTCAGTATGCTGGTGATCCTGTGTCTTTTTTGGCTCTGCTCAACAGATGAAGCAGCAGTGTCCGTACCCAGACATTCTTTCAGCAGTGATCCAGAAGTGAGAAAGCCCTGCACAAACCACTATATTCTCCTAAAATCCTTCAGTAAGTTGAATATTTTTAAAAAATCACAGCTGTCTAAACAGAGATTTCACATGCAATGAAGTGGCGGTGTTCCTTATATCTGGAAGGCAGTGGCTGCTTGGAAGCAGGATATTCTTAGGACCTGATTTACAGATAACCTAGGTATGGAAAACATGAGTCTGCTGAGCATCTAACTTTTATGTGACTCCAAATGCTTATTTGTGTCTACAGGTACCTTACTTTGCACCTGATAGCATTCTAAGGCTGTGTATAAATTATGAGCAAAGTCATGCATCTGTACGTAAGACTTTAACATGTTTACTGTTCATTGCTATGATGAGCATATTTCAGCTAACATGATGGATTTTGCCTCAGATATACTTATTGTTGTTTTGGATGTTTTAAAGCTAACTGTTAAATCTTAAAAGCCAAAAAACAAACTGAGTAAAACTGCACAGCTCCCTGACTTCAGGAGAGGGAGTCTGATTTACACCAGCTGAGATTCAGATTGTAGCTTTCGAGCTATCGTAATTGCTTAAGTGAAACACAAAAAGTAATTGGTGCAAACTAATACAACTGATGGAAAAAGATTCAGTGTTTGTCAATACCAACTATGCTATGGAGAACCTGATCAATGAATTAGTCTATCAATTAATTAGCCTAGGCAGAAAATGACTCCCTGTACTGTTAGTCCATGAAAAGATCAATAAAGTCAAATGTCTAGTTTAGTGTTTCTCACGTAATGATTACATTATGAGAAGAGGAATAAAAACAATGTTTATACTGTTTCAATTACAGTTTTCAAGTGTTCAATTAACAGAAAGATAGCCAGATAGTCCTGTTACAAAGATAAAAAGCACAAATTTTAGGCTTTTAATGCTATAAAGTTGATTGTCCTCCTGTCTGTTTAAGCTGCATTTTCAAGGGACTGATATCCTTATAAAGAAATGATTATGTGATATAAGGATTCACATATGCTGAGCAACCATTTTGTCAGTTCTATGTGGGAAAACGTGGCAAGAACGTCTGGCTTTTAGGGCAAATCCTTCATTTTGGCAGGGACTAGACTGAGCCACATCTCTGGGATGAGTTTGGAGGTTCACAGCTGTTGTTGTGTCATCATCAGAAACACACTGGGCGGAAAACTGAGAACTCAACCTTTTTCTGTTTTAATTGGCTGCAGTCTTATTATTTCTGCTAAGTGTGGCCTGGTCACTCACACTTTGAATTTTGCATATTTATAATTGACTTTACAGCAAAAATAAGCAAATACATCTTCTGTTACAATCTGGTAAAGCCCCTAATTATGGAGCCTTAAAAGTCTGGCTGTTTGCCCTGTCGTATAAAAGAGAAGCACCCGTTCTTGCTTTCATGCACACACATTCGGTGGTTATGAATTTTAAAAGTGTGCTTTGCACTACAGAAAAAAAAGAATTTTAAGATATCTCTGTATAAAATGCAAGAAGGGATAATCATGTGGAAACTGAAGTAACTGGCTGTTAGTCATTCTTGGAGGCTGATGAAAGCAGATTTTAGAAGGGGGGACAAAAAAAGTCCAAATTACATGAAAATAAGATTTTACTGAAAGTAAAAATATGTTGCAGTAATCCTGTGATAATCTGCAGTGATGAATAATAAACATACAGCAAATATCAAAATAAGACTATCTACAGTCAGGGAATAATTATTGCTTGGAGATGATCTAGGCTTTGGTGAACATGTAGATTACTTTTAATGTTGGAAATAACCTTTTACCTTTTTCAGTCTGTTTCAAGACTACAATGCTATCTTTAAAAGCTTAGTCTTTTGCAGAACAATGATATGTTATTTCATGTTTCATATTCCAGTATCAATTTTTCTATTAAAAATAGATTCAGTTTTAAGTAACTAGCGATGATACGTTCAATATGAGTTAGCTGGATGAAAAATTAATGTTGGCAGTACTCCTGTTTTGTAGGGATTAGCTGAACTAGCCAGAGTAAAATTTAAATGTGCCTGCTTTTCTCAGTTTCAGCATATTCTGCCTAAAACTTGCACTTTGTACAGGTTTTAAGGTATCAAAAATAAAATAATGCCTCACTTCAGTGTAGGGGATGGTCGCTCCCAAGCTGTTGCACAGAGAGTCATAGGAGATATGTGCCCAGCCTGCTTCGTGTCCTCCAGAATGCCTAGTTTTGAACAGGGTCCTATGCCTATTGCCACTGTACAAACACGGCGGGGTGTTACCTCTTTGCAGAAGATGTCTGAAGCCTGCAGAACAGCCTCGCAGCAGATGAAGAACTGGTGAAGAGGAAGTAAATATATTTAACCTATTTTTATATGGACAACTCTTCTGGGACCAAGGTGATAAAGATAGACAATCAGATAACCCTTTCTTCCAAAATTCACAACATAATGCTAGTGTCATGTTCCTAAAATACAACATTGTCTCAGGGATTGACTGAGTCAGGATCAGGCAGTAAACTTCTGCTTATCTGGCTTATTTCCCTGATGAATGTCCCTAAAAGGGCTTTTCCCAGTCCACACCCAACAGAGCATGGCATGCATTTCCTGACAGTGAATATCTGCAGGTTAAGAAAAACCCTTGATGGATTTACATGGCCTCAATATCCCACAGCAGTTCCTGTAAGAATATATTAAGGGTGGAACTTTTTTTTGGAATGTGAAAGAACTGGCTTCTTTGAGCAACATTGTCAGCAGGCCATTTTTAATGCAGATGTGGCAGAGGTGCAGGTCTAGGGATCATTCTCTCATAATGGTCCTTTGTGAGGGTAACCCATATTTATTGCTGCCAAATCTTTAATTCCCAGTGTCACTAATCCTGATGTGGATTATCTGGGTAAAATTTTAAGTGGTATTAAACCCCCTGATGAGGGTATTACATTTTCTTAACAACCAACACATTCTAATGCAGCTACAGATAGGTGAAGTAGACATACATCTTCATTTATAATTTCTGCAGCTGGTGGTAAGTAACACCAATCTTTACATGGACACTTCTGGAGACACTGACTATGTGGAAAGATAAGAGACTATTTAAAAAAAAAAAATTATCAGCAATAAGGTGAGAAAGAGATGGTTTTTTCTGTGTGTGAATCAGAGTAAGAATCTAACTAAACATGCCTAAAGCCAGCCAGAAGGGCAGGCAATCTGGCTGCAACCCCTGATCATCCCCAGCACATGCACACATCTATCCTGCTTTTCAGAAGAAAAGGATACTCCTCAACTGTTGGTAAAGAGGTACCTTGAGAACTCATGCAGCACATTAATAGAAATCTAGTTTTCTCTATTAGTGGTCTTTTGCTTAGGTCCGGGACTTCCGCTGTATGAAACAGTAGAATGATGCTTCACCAGATCTGAGCAATCCCAGAGGTGGTTTAAGTAGCAATGCAAAGGAGTTCAGCTTCTTCAGGCTTTGATATTTAAAGCCAGCCTGTGGCAGCTGCAGAGTTGGCAGCTGTGGGATGGTGTATGTGATGCAAATGTTGGAAAACATGGGCCCAGCTCCTTTCCTGGTTCAGGGAGACTCACTGGTGTCACTGTCATGAGTTTGCACTGCAAGGGAAAAGGATTCCACACTTGGTTCACCAAACCTTTCCAGTCACTCTTCATATTAAGGTAGAATTTATGTCCAGTTTATGGACAGGGACCAACTTGTGCTTAACACTGACCATGAAACTCTGAGTCCCAAAGAGCTGATGGCTGTCTGCCAGCCCATGAAGAGGGCAGCGGGGCAAGGAAATGTGCTCAGCTCTGATGGTACAAGAGAAAGCCTCAAAGCCTGCAGTCTTAAGCATGCCAGCTCTCTAAACATCTCTATCTCTTTTTTTGTTGTAATAGGCCAAGTAGAGATTTTTAAGGAGGAATTTGAAGATCAATAAAGTAACTTTACTGCTGTTTACAGAGAACCTTTCTGCAGCCTGACCTACCACCTGGTAGAAACCAGAGAGTGAGTAATAATACCACAGATGGAGTAATTCTCTTGGTATTTATGATTTTGTGGGGTGGAGTGAGGTGGGGGGTTTTGGGCTTTTTCTGGGGGGGAGGGTGGTGGTGGCGTTAATGCTTCTGTTTAAATTTAGAAGAGTTTAGAGAGTACAAAAGTCAACCAATACAGTTCCGTGTTCTTTTCCCTTAGATAATGCACTTACTCAAGCTAAACATGGGGACAAATGCCTGGTGTATTATCCAATCTCACATAATATTGTTAAAATAAGGAACTGTAAAAAAAAAATATGACAAAAGCTCAGCATAGGCAGACTATGGTGTCATGTTAGTTTTGGACTCCAGGATCTTTTTGAAAAGTGCCTGATGGCCTGTAGGGTCCCATGTGGTTTATCCCAGGTGGCACCAAGCCTCATGGACTCTGCAGCCAGGTCTCCACCAGCGGGGGATCTCCATGCATTCGTGTCCACACAGAAGCTGGCAAGGAAGCAGAGCCAGCTGCTGTGAGTAGTGCCCTGCTGCCTCTGCCTGGCTGTGCCACATCTGGCCCAGCAGGAGCAGGGGTGAGTGATGCCCTCCAGATCCAATTGGGTGCAAAGAGGACTAGTGCTCACCAGCTGATAAGGCTGGCACAGCTTTTCTCACTAATGTTGAATAAATCCCCAAAGGCTCCGGATGCCACTAAGCAACTACAAGTTCTAGTGCTTGTCAGAGTCATCCCAATGATCCACATCTGTTGGTTCAGCAAAATGGGGCCTAGAAATATTGTGAGAATAGGATCTCTCCACAGAGGCCTGTAATTCTGCCTCCAGTCTTCTGGGGCAAGAATCAAGGTGAATAAAAATGGGAAATATTCACAGGGGGAGACATTTCTCTGTAATCACAGGAGCTTTGCATAGAGTGTCATTTTTAACCGCAAAACATTTATCTTGGTCCTGTTTGTATTTTTTACTGAAATATACATCAGTTTTTCCCCCCACTGTAGTTCTTGCAAAAATAACAAGCTCTAAAGCTTGTCCAGTATGCTTCAGCAAACCAAGCAGTAACACTTACTGCACTGGACTACGACCATATGTACATGCAGGGCTGTCTTTTTATTTTCCATTCCCATGTTCAGACAGTGTCACAGTGTCTTTGATACAAATGATTTCATTGACTTAATAGTTGATTGTATACCACAGAAGTTTGCAACAGCCTTGGAGGTCATGTTTAATGACACTGTTTTGCAGAGCCCAGCCAGTGCCTTCCACATGCACAACTATCCATGTTCTTTCAGCTGTACCATAATCCTCTTCTTGCCCTAGATAGCCCATAGCCTGCTAAGTGCAAGAAGCCTCAGGAGGGAGTGTCCACACAACCCCACTGGAGACAGGGATTTTTCAGGCAGGTCAGTGGGTACTTCTGCATTGCTTTGTGCCACTGGAGCTGGTAGAGTTTTTACACATTGTTTTTCACCCTTTTTTTTTTCCACCCCCAGTGCCCAGATAGCTCAAGCAGGATCTAACAGCTGCCACAGAAACAATCCTCATGACCTATCTTGATAGACAAAGAGGTGAATCCACTCTGTCCAGGGGCCTACATATTCCAAATCTAATGTCTAATCTACTAAATCAGCTCATGGGTAGCCTGTTGTTGTAGGAAAAAATACGTGATTTAAGTGCTGATTTTTCACGTATTTCTTGCATTGAACTCTGTCTAGAACTTGACAGTACTCATTGGGGAGACATAGGAGGGAAATTTCTGTAAGGTGGAGATATTTGCTTATAACTGGTATAAAAATTATCTGGTTGAAACTGTGTTTAGTGTTTCATGCCAAAGAGTCTTGAAGAGTCAATTAGACATGCACAAACTAACGAACTGCAAAAAAAGGCTTTCCGTCCATTAAATGCCTCTCCGTAATCATCAATATTCTTAAAAAGTGTAATGATTTCTTATCAGTGCTTGAATGAACCGTAAAACTACCTTTTGAAATATTGATATTTCCACAATTTTGAACACAAGAATGTTTTCCCTTCTATATAGAAGCTGACAGACCATGGACTTGCAGTATATTTTATTCCTGCTGGAGAACCTACTGTACAATGCAAATAGGTTCTCACTTAATATCCAACATTTTTCCCCTAACAGGTGTATGAGGCTCCTTTGTTTCACATGCTTTAGCTCTTGATTTAAGGCTTAATCAAGGCATTCTCTGCATGGGGTGTTCTGTATAAGTAACGGAGATAGCTATCTTCATCTTTGAATCTGAAAGCAGAAACGTTTCACAAATGGTTCATGATCACGTTTGGGAGGATGCTTTATCAACATCAGATCTAAGGGATGATCTTCATCCTGGCAAATCATGGCAGCTCAGTTAGTGTCAGTGAGCTGCAGTGATTTACGTAGCTGAATGTCTGGCCCTGCAATACCTGGTATCACAAAGGAATAACAGCCACAGATGACAACAGTGATACATGTGTTATACTGAAGTTTCTTCTTCTACAGTGGATTATAGGCACATTTGATTTCAGAACTAATGTTTACAGTTAAGTATCCAGCTAAACAAAAGTCAGTGGGATATTGTTTTCTTCAGAAAATGCACTTCCATGATCTCTGAAACTGCAGAATGCCAGGCTGACTTCCCCAACAACCCGCATCAGTCAGAAAGAAATATAGGGGTAGCAGAAACTCATTGTTTGTCAGACAAATTGATATCTATGAAATATAGTATTTCAGTTTTTGCTTTCAAAGTACTCATGTGTGGTTTATTTAATGCCATGTTACATTCTAGATAAGAAAACAATTTAAACATGTAAAATGTCAAAAGTGATTTGAGATTTCTTTTATTTTCAAAGAGAAATTTACTTTCATTTTGGAAGAAAAGATTTTGAACCCTCCAAGTCCTGCATACAGTAGATTTCACCCTCTTCAGCCTGCTCTGCTAATGGCACCAAGTTGTCTCCCTGTGTGTTTTGGGTTGTTCGTTTCTTTCTTTCTTTCAAGGAAGAAGGCATAAGTAACATCTCTAATTACTAAAAATCCCTAACAATGGAAGCAAAGAAAATGATGATCTGGGCAAAGAGCCACCCCTCCCTGGTGCCTCACAGTGGCTCCCTGAGAGTGGCCGTGCCCTGGGGGTTCCTGCTTCCATGCTGCTGTGCCTGCCCCTGTGCCACAGTCCATGGGCTCCTGGAAGGTGCCGCTGCAGCCGTCTGCGGAGCCATCCTGCAAAACGAGTAACCAAAAGGACTGGATTTAAAGTTACCTTTTCTTTTGTGTTCTGGCACAGACAATGGTGTACCTCACCCCACGGTAAATGTCTCAGGGCTGCAGTAGATTTTCTGCTGTCGCCACCTTTGCTGAACTTGCCCTAATATTTAAAATGTGTTTGAGGAAAAAAGCTGGTGCAGAAACACCTGTGTTTCTTATCCCAGTCTGGACTGACGAAATCTGCCAGTTGCCTAGAATACTCATTTAATTGTAGACATACCTTTATCTCTAGTCTGCCTTCTAACTACACGACAGGAAAATGCAAATCCTTCACTATGCTACAATTTAACAGCAGGACTCACTGAAGCCTTACAATATTTATTAGATCTTTTATTTATTGTCAGTTGCCTCCTTTCAAGTATGGCATGGACACACACAGACACCTACATTGTATTTTACTTATATCAGTAGGTGTGGATCATTTTCCAAAACTAGTAAAAGGATTTTAAAAGGTGTCTGTCATCTGCAAAGCTTTTCATTATCCAGTGTCAGCCACTGGAAATTATGTACAAACTAAAGCAAATGGAACAAAAGTTAATTATCTAGTACGGCTATTGTTATCATGTAGAGGAGCCAGCCCCTATTGATTAATGAGTCAGTGCTATGTTTGCTCACAGGAATATTAATATCTTGTGCACAAGAGAAGTCATTAAAATGAGCAAGGAAGACCTTGACTTTAAACTTAAAGTGCACATTGCTCTAGTTACGTGAATCATTTTGTCAGGTATAGCATCATAGTTATAAATTATTGAAACATGTAGTTATTGTAAAGGTAGTTCATATAGCCTGTTTGAAATTAAACAAGTCGATATTCTTTTCCCATTATGCTCTTCACTGTTACAATTAGGAGACTTCAGGTGGACAAAAAAAGAACTAGGAGATAGGCTAAGACTCCAGTGTGTGAGCCTTTGCCTCACCTAACCCCTCACAGCATGAGAAAACTGAATAATACCGTGTCCATACTGAGCTGATAGAAAGTGTGGGATGGGTCAAGAGAGAACTCGCATAAAGTGACTGCAGAGCATTCCAGATATCCCAACAATAATTAGCAAGTAGGTATTAAGGTATATTTCAGAATCCAGATCCAACACATACCCTCTTCAAACATTCCCAGAGCCACCAAATTATGCACTGAAAAACCTACATTGCTATTTTTTGAAAATGTGCATTATGGCTTTATGAATATAATAACACTTTACCGGAAATAGAACTGTACCTGCTTTTGCATCACGCTAAGACCTCAAGCTTAAAAAATCAAAATGGATCTACAAAGTTGAGGTCCATGATTCATTTACAGTAATGCTACGTTACATCACTATGACAGAGCAGAGGGACATTTAGGTGGGAGTATATTTTATTATATCTAATTTACATGCTATTATCAAGAACAAGCCAAAAGCAGTCCAGGTATAAATGAGAATTTGGTGTCATGTAATTTAAAAAGAGAAGATATCAAAAGGGAATATAATTTAATTGCATTAATGTATAAATAGAACTAGGAAAAAAACCCCTAAAATATGGGAAATATTAAGCAGCATTTGGGGATTTTTTGTAGGTATATTGTAGGCAGTTCCTGTTTCTGTAAAATGCTGGCATAAGTTTGAATCTACACATTGTGTCTCCTTAACTTTAATGAATTATTCTTGTCCTTCCTGGTGAGCATATGTTGTGGTCTTGCCAGAATGTATTGATCAATCCAGAATTAAACCCCATCCTTGATAAAATGGATCTGTGGGACCAAACCTGTATCATCTTTCCTCTAAGCCTCTACCAACCTCAGTGAGCACCAGAACTGTCTCTTTTATCAACATAACTCATTTCCAGGACCAACTGTTACCTTATTTGGCTCGTTGTGACAGCAGAACAAGAGACACATCTCCAGAAGTAGCTGATGAAGATGAAACTGTCCAGAGGATAAGAACAGAAACAGACAGTGGTCTGGAAAACATAATCTACTTGGGAAGATTGAATGAGTGGTGTAATTTAACCCAGAGAAAGTGACTAAGGTGGTGTAACAGACTTCAACAGATATGCAAAAATTTATGGGAAGAAAGGAGGAAATTATTGTGCTATGTGTTCAATTCATATAAATAATCTGTTCTCAAGGGTGGATAGATCAACATGTAATCCATTTAAACTGTTGCTAGGAAGATGTCAATTAAGAGTGCTTGGAGGTAGACTGCATGGTGAGGCTGAGGCAATTCATCCTCTGTTTCCTTTTGTGTTCCACTGTTTTAAAGCTTTTTCTTCATGCTGGTCCTGCAACAGAAGATGTGAATGGGTTGTAGGAGGAATATAGGCTGTCTAGAGAGTTGCAAGGTGGAGGGAATTTGGCCTCTTCATCCACTTCCCTCTCTGTTCCAGCAACCTCTTTAGCAGGGCCTGAGGCAATGTACAACATTGCTGTTGCTGTGCCACGAGTCTGGATATGGCTGACCCAGAGAGCCTTGCAGGATACAAGAATTCAGCAGGGAGACACACAGGGGAGAGCAGGAATTATTTTTTTAACTGGAACCTCAGCCAAATGTCAACAGAATTTCGGGTAAGGCAGCAAAGCTGCTTCTGGCCATGAGGATACCTCTCAGTGCAAGAGAATTCCCAGCTGCAAACAGAGGGAAGATGAGAACATCTCAAAGTAAAAGTTACAGAAATCCTCTGTAATGGAGCCTAAATCCAGAGTACTTGTATTCCTTCTGTTCTGGATCATGGCAGCATGGAGAGCCAGCACTCCATCCTGGGTCTCGGCTGTGCGACCAGGTGCATGTGTGTGTACATAGCACCCATGAGAGTTCTGCTACTCCTGGGCCCCAGGACATGCATCAGAATGGGCTGGGCTGGCACTGAATTCACTAAAGGAGACAGTAGTCTCAAGAGACAAATTCTGCTCTTAATTAGTTTGGCCCACCTTACTGACCTCAATTTGTCCCAGCATTTCCCTGACTGTTGATGAGCTACTGTCTAAATAATTGCAAAACAAATGTTTCAGTGCCAGTCACAGAGCCATAAAAAATGACAGCTACTCAGAGGACATCTTTAATGTTCTTGAACTATATTACAGATAGAATTTTGGTAATCTAATAAATAAACATTTTGGGTTGAATTAAGGCTGGCTTTAGCTTTTTTAATCATGGGTGGATTTTTGTTCTCACTCTGCTAACTTGCAAGGAGTAAAAGAAATCAAAACAGACGTAGTAATTTCAATTAAACCTCTTATATTTTTGTATTTTTTTAAAAAAAACCTATCAAATTTGCACTGCAATGTTTTAAGGTTAATAGATTACCTCTGAACCCCTAGGAAATCAAGCTTCTTGTGCCTACCTGTCATTTACTGGAGTGGTTACTTATCTGTCAATATTTCTTCCTTTTTTTTCAAGTCCCAGGCCTACTTGATCTTGTCCATTTGGCACTGCTGGAGGAATAACAAGTTTCTTCCCATCATGCACCTTTCTGGGATACATCATGACAGAGAAATCTCAAAGCCCAGGTCAATTATAACAGAAGATGTGTAGCACCTCTGCCCCCACAGCGTCTTCTGGGGATCCACTTGGCAAAATGATATAAAACTATTTTTGAAGACTTCCCATGATCTGGCACTACTTAGAACTAAGTGACTGGCAAAATGTAAGGAAATATGCATACGCACCTCAGCTCATCTCCCTCTGTTTGCCAAGGAGCCAACTAACATTACGTGTGAGGAGGGGCCTGAGGCTGGCAGAGTCCTCACCGAAAGGTAATTACTTTTTAATTAGAATTCCTTGAATAAGAGATAGATACCTTCCATACTTTCTCCCACTGATGATTTTAATATTCCTCTGTCACGTATTATGAGGCAGTAGCTGACAGTGAGTTACATGAAGTAATCCTGTAGCTGGTAGCGACTTACATAAAGTAACCAACTTAACCATTTGTCTTAGGTAAAATATGATCCCTGTCCTCCCTTTTTTCCATGGAGTCTGTCACTGGCGTGTTGATGTAGTGTTTGTTTACTCTCATTCCTGCAGGAGGAAATATCATAGTTCATGTATCAAATTACTGTAACTGACTGGAGCATTTCTATTTAAAATAATGCATCATGATATATTTTCATATGTCAATGTATTTTCAGGACTTCTACTTTTTACAAGTATATAATCTGGATATCATTTATCTAAGTGTGCAATTGTAAAATCTGTGATAATATCTGATCTCATTATGGAAATCAGCACTTAAGTAACTAGACTAGAGTAATAAATCTCAAGCTGACTGGATATTTGTGATATTTTGATAGAAATAAGAAAGAATTTCAGGTTTTTTTCTTTTTGCTGCAGGGCCTCTAAACACAATCTGACATGTGATGTATTTTTGAAGTCAAAGTTAATAATTCTCTTTACATAAAAAATAAATACCCCCTATTGAATACACACTCTAAAATTAGAATTGCATATTTCTAAGTAATATACCTAAGGAAAGTGATTTATTCTAATGCAATAATGGCATAGATTTACAAAGCTTGAGTGATACAATGTTTCTCGTTATGGTTGTAAAATATTTGTTGCCACTGTGGGATTTTCTAGATCATTATTTTAAAAAAGGAAAAACCTACTTTGACAGATGAACTGGGGCCATTCTGAGCAAATCACAGATACTTCATATAACAAGGCCTCCAAAGAGGGGAGCACAGACTTATTACTATGGCAACCCAGATCAAAACACTATTTTAGTGGAGAGTTTCCAGTTTTACAATGCAATGATGATTGTTTATAGTACTATTGAAACCAGATTCAGCAAAGGTTCAAGAAATGAGCTGACAAGAGGAAAATCATTATAGATAAACTGGGGATACGTGAATGACATATTGTGGAATCTGCTATTATTTGATCAAGTGATGAAATTGTGGCACAAACATAGATAAATAATGGTAGATGATACAGCCTGATGGACTCTATTTTGTTGGTTGTGTTATATTGTGTATCTGGAAGATAATTATTAGTTCAATGCTGCAAAACCCCAAAACAGGTTTAATAATAGAAATTACTGACCTTTGCAAAAAAACTGTCTATTAATTCTCCCATATATTTTATCACATTTAATTTTAAAAATGCTTTGATTCCCAAATCATTTAGTAACACCTACAATACTATCTATTATACTACCTATAATAACAAATCTACTGTTTAGACAGCACCTCTAGTGAGGTACTTTTTTTCTGAAAGTACATCAAATGGCACATGGACTGGATAATACATGCTTAATCCTATATCAGCTAATCAGTGCTTGAAAACTGTTAGTCCTAGAGCAGTGAACCTCTTCAAACCTGTCTCATATCTGCAGCAGCAGAACAAGTTGATGTTTTTCCTTTGTGGCAGTAGCCTAGGAGCAGCTCTGGGCACCCTCCAGCTGGTTTCTGCTTTGTGTCTGCTGGCTCAGAGAAGTGAGTTGGTTGTTAGCCTCCTTCCTTGCTGTAGTGGTACTGGTCTCAATATAAGACCCACGGGAGTCTGGGGACAGTGATCTGTTTTCTGCTTAGGGTTATTTCTCAACACAAAAGCCATGGTGAGCTTACTTGTTCTGGTTTCTTTCCCAGTTCATGCCATCCTTCACCTCAAGATGTTCAGCAAATCATGACCACCCTCACCAAACTTCTTTCTAGCCCCACTTTTCAACTTTCTCACATTAATGCTCAAAATTCTGAGTTCACTTGTCCATGTAACTGAGGCAGTGTGGTCAAAGTCTCCACTCCCACAGCATGAACAGAGAAAGCTCCTAGTGACTTCTTTAGGGGCTATAGAAGCAGCTCCTGTGCAGGCAGAGAAGTTCACAGCCTGAGAAATAAAGCTGGAAAGAAGAAAGCTGAATGAAGACTGATTACAGCAAATTTTCTATACCTGTAAATAGTCTGATCATTCCTGAGCACGCCTCTGGCACAGGTCTTCCCTCTGCAGGATGAAACTTGCTTCCTGGTTTGATGTTTTGCTCTGTGGGTATTGTTTTATCTTTTGGGTTTTTTATGGCTGTTTCTTGATCTTAAAAAGTCCCAAGCCCGAGCCAAGAGACTGGACACTCCNTGTGCTTTAGTCTCGAGTTCCGAAACTGTCTGGCATGGCTCCAGACCCCCCTGTACGATCTGAGGAGTATTCTGGGCTGCCACATGTGGGACTGTCTGAGGGGACAGGTCTGAGAACAGCAAGGCCCCAGGACCTCCTGAGATGTATTCTTACCTGTCCGTCCCCAGAACAGTTTTCTTATGGGATCCTCAAGGTGAAAGTGTCTGTGAGCTCAGGGCAGTTTTGTTCCCTGAAAGAAATAAGAGATTTACTTACAGAAGCCCTTAATCATTGGACTGAAAATACAAAGTGGATGAAATGTTTTCAGAAGGATGATTTACTATGTAGTTCGTATATTACTGTGGATGGAGAGGTTTTAGCTCTTCATGGAAGTTTGAAGCAAAATTTTGCCATACATTTGGTATTTCAGATGATGCAGGGAAAGCATTTTCTGGTGTAGTCATACTTGGACCAGAATACAAAACACATCCTTTAGTAAACTGTGAAGCTTTAAGTTGTTCAAATGACACTTACCCAGCAAATAATTTTGAACTTGGGAGCATTAGAGGGGTCACATTTTTACACGGCTGATCTGGTGCGGAGCAATCTTTTTTAGCCATTAAGAACACCCAGCCTTTTTTCAACACCAGATACCATGCCTCATCCCAGAATTACATTTTCCTGAGTTTATGATGACTGTTTCAAGGAAAATGAAGCCATTCCATTAACATCTGAGACCAGAGCACCCTTCAAAAATCCAATCCAGTAGAACACTTGAGGGTATTTATTGCTCTTCCCTAACACACTTGTATTTTCTCTGCCATGTGGGGACTATTCAGATGTCATCATACAAGTATCAGGAGTGTCTCAGCTCCTAAGAGATGCCACTGGCTTCACACACGGAGCAATTATAACCTAATAGAGTTCCCAGAACACAGGTTGAGTCACCACATAAGTATAAGCAAGGGGTGAGTGCTTTGCACTGACTCCAGGATGTTCATACACTCTTGCCTTTTCCATCTAACCTCACAAACATCTGTCTTCAGCCAAGAAACAGTAACAAGGATGTCAACAGCTGTTCTGCTCAGCCAAGTACAGTGCTGATGTTAAAGTTTTCCAAGATCACTGATGTCCTACATTATTAATCAAGGGCCTCAGAAATAATTCTGCTGACAGACTACTTATGAAATATGTCTCCTGACTTCAAAGTATGGTCAGTTCCCTGTCATATAGCATGGAGCATGGATGAAGGCTGCACAGCTGAGATTCAACTGGTGAGAACTGTGTTAGTCACTTGGAGGTCTTAAGAAGCATCCAACAGAAATGGCCATGGTAACCACAGGTCTCTCATTGCCCCCTGTATTTTTTTTGGCACAGTTACATTTCTTCTGGAATGTTTCCATTAATGCAAATCTTCAGAATTCGTGTCACAATAATGGCAAAGAACATTTATAGCTTTTATTCACCCTCGCTTCCCAGTACTGACTTGTGTTTATCCAGCTTACCTGGTTGTCCTGCATGGTGGATGCCCTGTGTGGCCAGTAGTAGGCAACATCTCAAGAATATAATCTCATTTCCTCAATATTTCTGATAGTGCTTCCAACACTGTTCTGTAGAGGACACCAGAAAGATGGTTTCTGTCTTCTTGTGAGATTTCATGGTGACTAAGACAACCAAGACAGTAAAGACAACAATCTTCCTATTTAATGTATTGTGTCCACCAGCACAGACTCTTTTTTTACCTTAGGGCCTATTCAGTCAGACACTTACATTCTCTTGGTCTTCAAGCTCTCTATCAGGTCATTGTCTGAGGCCTCTGCTGGATGTGGGATGGTGAAAATAACCTGAGCCTGAATTTTTCAAAATCAATTTTAAAAAATCTGAGAATATGAAGTGAGCTCATCATTTTGATATTAAATAGAAAAAAACTTCAAGGGGGAAAAAGAACCCCATCTAACACCCCAGTGATGACCATTGCATGGAACCTGTAATGGACTGGGCAAAGCAGCAACAAGAAAATTTTGAATATGAAAATAAATCCACGAGAGAGAAACAGAACAACCTCCTGACTCAGAAATTTCTCTGTTCTCCTCTTGGTCATCTTCTTCAGCTCAAACTCTCAGCAACAACTTCTATCAGTCAGAATGTCTTTAGCATTTTATCTCCAGTTCACAGAGCAAGTAAGACCTTTGTTAAACAGCAGCTTCCCAATAAAAAGTATCTCATAAATTTGAAATGCAAAATGGCTCTTACGTTTCAGAGAGCTGGCAAGTGAAGATGCCTCTGTGAGGCACAACAGTGGCTCTGGGGAAGATTGTCTCCAAGGAAGAGCAGCACAGAGCCAGGCTTGCTTGGATTTCTGCTCTCCATCACTCACATATATGTTAAGAAATAATTGCATAACCTGATCATCTCCATGCTTAGAAGTCAGCACACCTTTATTCCTAACCAGATCCCCTGCCGCAGGATAAATCCTCTCCATCTATCTCATCTATCAGTTTTGTGTAAGTGCTCCATCCAGTTCTCAGTACTGTTCTTATCAACAAGCACCGTCAGGTTAAAAAGTGGATGACTTTCCTCCCCAAGCGATCTGAAGAATTCAGTGCCACAGAAACATGCTTAATGCTGGATAACCATCCACCTTTCCCAAGTGAATTTTTAATGGCTGGGGCTGCCTTACATAGTGTGCTGAGCAGAAGGAGCTGTGATTAAGCCCCACACTCCGTGATTTCCATCCAGAATTTTCCGCTCAGCGGTAACAAAATCTTATGTAGTTTTCACTAAACTCTCCTCCAATTTCCCACTGGCTTTTAGCATGTGCAGATAATTCAGAATAAAGCCCCTTGTCACAGTAATATGTATTCTAGCGTAGCACAGAGGAGCTGTTTCACCATGTAAAAGCCATATTGCCAAGCTGTATTATGCTTTACCTGTCACCATGCCAGGAAACATTTAACAAGGAAGGAAAACAAGGAGAGTGCATGTGTTGCCAGCTATTCAATATAGGCCATTTACTGCTAAACTGTGGAAAGGTGCTGGAGTTTAAATGCACCCTGGTTTTCTTCTGATACTGGTAGCAAAAATCTGAAAGGTTTTGCACTGTTGACCCACTATTCAGTGCCGCTAATTTGGACCTGGACTGTCTCACTAGGTCTTCATGGTTCACTGGTCTTTTCTGAGCCTCAAGGGGTTTTTTGGTTTGTTTGTTTTAAAAGAGTTTATGCTCCAGAAAGTGAGCGTTCGGCCTAGTAACCACTTTCTGTTTCCGTGAGAAAGGGTGGCTCAGACTGCTTGAGCCCACTGATTGCAGGGACAAGGCTCAGTCTCATGCAGGAACTAGGACAACTTCTTAGGTACAAGTGTCCTGCCATTGTAATGCCTTCATCCCCCCGACAGTCCAAAGCCCTGAGGCTCCTACTTGTGTTCCCCAAGCAAGAAGCATTGCCTTTGAACAGTGCTAACACTCACCAACAGAGGACGCTGGAAAATAAGGGGTAGCCTAACTCTTGCCTTTTGGGGGAAGCTAAAGTGTCACCCTTCAGCTCTGCTCCCTGCTGCAGGCACTGTCTGTGCCGTTCACATGAAGCACTAGTTGGGTGACAGCCATGGAGCTGGGAGTGTAGGACATGCCCTCCCTTTAGGTAAGTGCGAAAAACAGCAGCCTGTAGTGTGCATAGTCCCAGCATCTGGTAAATCAAACTTTGTCTTGCTTTCTAGAAAATGGAGTGGCTTTGGTAGAAAGAATCAGATGTGCCTTCAGCCACAGCACTGCTCTGGACAGCTCGGGGTTTGCAGAAGGGCAGAGGTCCACCTGCAAGTTACCGCAGCAGGAGAGGGGACAGGCTCGCAGGGCAGCACTCAGTAAGAAGATCTGGACCAAAACACCATGCAACAAGTAAGTAGCTGTGTAGTTAAGCTGTGACGTTATGGGTATTTGTAGTTTGTATGACTCAATGCTTTTATTGTTTTAATTGTTCAGTTTCCATATGGTTGTTGTGGGTTGTTGGAGCACTAGCAGGTAGTTACAGTGTGCTTCTGGAGTAAAAACCCAGATCATGGATGCAGAGTAGTGAAAGAGTAGCTCACAGAGAGGGCCAGGCTTTGACCTGAAGCATGGAGCTGTGTGCCTCATTTCAAAATGTCCTGGAGTCTGGTTTAAGCAGTGCACTGAAACCCAGAGAGACCAATGACTGTTGCAAAAACAAGCTTGATGAGTGTTTTGCAACAACCTTGTTATAATGTGATCTACTGCGATCAGGTGTGTTATTCTGTCACTTGAGCACGTGTCACGGTAATACAGTTTGAATCCAGGGCACAAGGGGGTTGAGGTGCCCTCCATTTACAGTTGTTTCCATGTAGGAACCTTGAGCTACAGGGAGGAAAACCTGAGCTAGGCAAGATATTATACTCTGAGCAAGACCCCGTGAGGACCTTGTAGTGCTTAAAATGTGGGAGAACATTGCAAGTGTGGCTACACAGCAACTCTGGGCCTCCCTATAGAGGCTTCACTGGGGGCTGGGGGAGAACAAGGCTGCTCTGAGTCACACAAGCTCTAAGGGAAGATGGTGAGGCTGGTGTTGATGGCTGTACCTGAGCTTTTCCTTCCCCTGCTGCTTCTGTAAGGACAGAGCAAGCCACAGATCTGACTGATCCTCCCATTCTCAAAGTGCACTGAAAAGATGGTTTCAAAGTAGAAATAAAAGGCTTACTTAGATGCAATCAACAGCTCTGTGTCTCCTTCCTCTCCCCAAACGGTGCTGCCTCACTGACCCTGACAGTCATTTTATTAGTCCCCTCTTGACCGGCCTCTAAGTCTCCCCACCTGGTGCTCCAGTGCTAATTGGTACAATTAGCCTCTCCCTCCCTGGGCTAATTGCTAAAGACTCTCTTTCCATTCTCATGGGGACCAAAAGAAACTTGTACAAGAGGGAGGTCTGCAACCACAGAGACACCAAGGGGAAAGTGGGGAGCTGGGATGGGCTGGTTTGCTGTTCTCCATTCTTCTCACGTTCACTCGCACAAAGCACATAACTCTTTCTCTGAACAACACATAACATTTCTCTGGTTCATACTACCAATAAAGTAACAGGCTGTGCGGCACCAGGGAGCCGGTCACAGGATCTCTAGGGCCCTACATGGCATTCGCGCACGTGGGCTGCTAATATGCACAAGGTAAAACTCCTCAGCTGTCTGCCCAAGGTCTTTGTAAGACACAGTTTATGCAAACACCTGTCTGGAGAATATTGTGGGAAGTTGCTCAGAGGCTTGCAGTAGTAGAAAAGTTAATATCCAGATTGTTTAAAAGGAGCTGAGAACAAAAGCCCTATTGGCTCTTCAAAAGAATAGTGTGATCTCTTATACAAAAAAATACATGCTCTTGAAACTTCTACATGTTTAATATTAATACAAGTATTTGTTTGTGACTGTATTTGAAATGGCTTCAGATGACAGGTTGTCCTCTGTTGTCCTCAGCAGATAGCTGAGGGAGCCTTGGTGAGAAGAATCTGATTAGAATTAGAGAATAGATTTATAAAAGAAAATATTGAAACTGTCTTTTCATACTGGGACCTGACAGTATTTAATAATACCTTCACTTTTCTAAAAATACATTATTTAGGTCTGTAAATTACACTATTGCTCATAAATAGGTTTCTCATCACGTGCCATTAATGTAACTAGGATCAGAGTATGATAGTTGGCTGAAGCTGACCACTAGACCTGCAGGGACATGTGCAGCATCCCTAGCTCTCAGCAGAGGGCTTAGGGCTGTAAACTGAACTCTTGGGATGCAGGCAAGATCTGCACACAGGTGCAGGGGTTTTGTCACTGTGTGCTTTGCTTGCATAGAGGTGGTTGGGACATTCCAAAGTACAGTGAGGTGCCCTCAAACAGTGCACACGTGGGTGCAAGGTGACAATGTCAGAGCAGACCTGCCAACAGCAGAACTCAGTTATTTTCTCTTAAATGCAAGTAACATTTATGCAGTGAAGTGTCAGAGTCCAGATTTAAAGACAGCTCTACAGCCACACTCCGGGGGTAAGAAGAGGAGTAGATAAAAAATCATCTTCTGATGGGTAAATCATGTGTAAGCTATCCTACCTGAAATCAGTAGGTGAGGGTTGAGGGGTGTGCTTAGGGATATGACTTTCCAAATACATGGATCCAGGCAAGGCCTGGGGAGCTTTCTCCCATGCATGTGTGTAGCTCTTGCCATGCTGACAAGTGAGCCTCGCTGAGCAGAAGACCAGAGTCAGCTAAGTGAAAGATCAAGTTAAACCAGGGTGGCAGCAGAGCTGGTGTCATTACTCAAAGAGCTTTGCCTGCATGAAAATGATTTTGTGTTGGTTTGGCCAATAGAATAACACCCTGCAGGGAAAGTGAGGAGTGGAGAGGGAGTCCCTAACAGTTTGAACTTGTCAATCTGGAGATCAAACCCCTGTAGACGATGCCATGTTAATAGGTACTCTATTCTCATGTAGATACTCAACATATCACTTGCCAGGCAAATGAAGTGATGTTTAGGGCAAAAACAATGGGTTTGTTGGTTTAAATTCTCAAAAAATACTGTTGAATGTATACTCTGTGTTCAGGTAAGAGAAACTAAGGGAATTAGAGAGAAAAGAGATGGCTGTGCAGTTGATTTTATGGACTGACCCTTAAAGAAGAAATACCTGTAGATGAGGTACCTGCTGTTGTTAAGATGACATATATGAATGACCAGAAGTTAAGCTTATGTCAAGCCTGATAATGTGGCTGGTGTTTTCCAGGAGTTACTGCATTCTCCTAATGAAATGACCTCTATGAGATGAGACAGTGTTTATTTCAAGCTAGATAATGTCTTGCACTACCCCAGCTTTTTCAACCTTCTTCAGGTTTGACCTCAGTATTTCAAGCTATGTTCCTCTTGTAAAGCTACTCATATATCTAGGCACAGGCATGTACATCAAGACATAGTCTGTGGATAGACACTGACACTTAGAAAAAAACCATCAAACCAGGAAAACATCTGCCATGAACAAAGGTTTAAGGAACTATTCTTATCTCATGATGAAGATGGATGGATGGTGCAGGGCGCTTCACTGGATTTGCTGTGAGCCTTACGCTGAACTGCTTGTGTGGGGAAGGCTATGCAGTGAGGGGGGCAGAGGTTGGCACAAACAACCTGAAGCAAGAGGGAGGTAGGTTGGGCTGCAGAAGCACTCAGTGCCCTTGAGTAAGTGGCTTGACTTGCTCATTCCTTAGGGTGACCTTGGACAAGTCTCTTAAAATCCTTTTCCTCAGTCAACTCAGCTGGCGAATTTGTTTGGGGGTGAAGAAACACCAAAATGACATTGAAAAGCAAGCTGTGCCCCTGCATTGCCCTTTCCAGGGTAAACAAATCATACCCCAACATCCCCCCCAGTCCGCCATCGGGAGTTTTCAGTGTGTCCTTTGTGGAGCCCTGTGGAAAAGCCTGGATGAAACATAAACTACAGAAATGGTACACTTGCATATTCAAATATAGTGCAATGTTTGTTCATCTCTCAAAACGTGTGTACAGTACTGATCACTGTATTATCTGTGTGCGTTCTGCTAATTAGCAATGCAAATATAGAAAGATTTCTTCTCCTTTCCTCCTTTTTCATAAGCAGGGGGGAAAAAAGCATTACTTTTTGTGCTCTGGTACCTTTTCCTTCATTAAAAAAAAAAAAAAAGGCAAGCTAGATATAATAAACCAGTGTACTGATATCTATTGGAAAGATAATATTATAAGTGTGAAAGATGGTTTTCCTGAGAAAGGACAGTTTTATTCATTGGCTAACAGAAAGCATTACTTTTACAGTTCAGGGTAGAAACTGCTATAATTCTGATCGTATTGTTTCTTCTGGCAGGGAATAAACTCTCTCTCTTTTTTTATACCTAGAGGTGAGTTTTTACTCTTTCTCTTTGAATTATACTGGTGGTCATCAGAGTGGTGGTGGAACAAGAGTGTGATGTTGCTGGAGTACTTCAGATGTAGTTGCTCAAAGCACTGCCACTATAATTCAAAGTGAAGAGAGTCAAACTTGCAGCAGGCGCTCCAAAATGGAGGACACCGAGGTCTTTGTTTACTGTCCTTGTCCTCCTTCCCTTTGGGCAAGAGCCAGCGTGTGACATCTGCGTTGCTAGGTACATGGAGTTACAGCCAATTACACACCGCTGCCGCCGAGCCGGCTGCGCTGGGGACGAGCAGGGGGACACGCAGGACAGGGCCAGGCAAAACGAGGGGCCCCTGGGGCCGTCTGGGGACATGCAGAGTCACTGGCCAGTGCAGGGAGCAGGGACTGCTTCCTGCTGCTTATGGGCACTCCTCAGCACCAGTGGGCTGATGTAGGAAATAAAGATTTGAAGACACGTGTTCTAGACAAAGAGTTGCACACCTGTGATCAGCAGTGCTTCACTACCAAAAACTGCTCGGGGCAAAAAGAAAATGTGAATGTGTTTCCATGCTTTTTTCACCCCTAACCTCACATTTTGCACTTTCTACAAAATATTTAAGCAGGATTGTGTTTTTATAAACCTTACCATAAGTCACAAAATTGTACTTTGTCTATATTGCTAGCAGGATGTATATTTTTATGTAACGGATCTGGGTCAAAATTAGGGACATCTAAATCCTGAGTCTTCAAGACATTTGAGCATTTGTGATGCTGTCATTTGCAGCTCCCCTTTGTGTATCTTCCAAGAAGGGATTCTGAAGTGAGTCACATGATTTATTGTGACCGTTCCCAAATATATCACTATTCCTCAAAATTCCTCAGTCCCTTTTCTTTATTCACTGGATGGTGTGGATGTTCTCCCCATGGAGCTGCATGCATGCACTTGGCACAGACATATCCCAGCACATAAAAACAGTGACCTGGGCATGTACAGAGCTCTTTTGAACAGCTGAGCCCACTTTCTACTCATTTCTTGAACTGAAACCAGATCCCATCACTGGCCCAAGCCGCGATGTGCAGCACCTGAGTGGAGCCAGGAAAAGTGTTCCTCTGCCTCATGCTTCACACGGTTCCTGTCTGACCAGTGAACAACACCAGTTCTGCCCAGTGATACCTCTGTAGATGAGTCTGTTCCTAGCCTAGGAGAACAATCTCTCTGGGCACATATCAGTATGATGGCCCTTAGCAGTGTGTATGCATATGCAGAGCTTTGTTCCAGTCAGATGTTCCTCTGTTGGTTTTTTTTAAAGGCACTTTTTAAAGTGGAAAAATGTAAACTTTTCTTTAAGGATTACCTGAATCTCTCTGTAATTTATGGCAGCACTTTGACATTGGAAGAAATTGCATCACATCCCCATGAAAAGAAACAACCCAGCAGAAAGAGTGAGATTAGACATAAACTTGCAAGCTCTGCTTATAATATGGAGCAACAATACATGAACATACTGTTCTTCTGCTGCTACTCTGGAGAAAGAACGAGGGTAAAACGTGTGAGAGAGCCACAGTTAAATTACTCACTATTAGCCCCTACAGTGTGCTTCCAACCTGCACTGATATATATATACAGAGAGAGAGAGAATGTCACAGTTAAATTTTTTTTACTAGTATAATGAGGAAAGAGACCAACAGAAGAAGTTCCCTTGGCTAATTTTCTAGCCAGCAGCCACTGCAATGTTCCCACTAGGAGAGACTGAAGAAGTGAGAGAGTGATATAATAAATAATGACTGGCTCTGCTGGTAAGGAGAAATTATCACTGTGCTTGGGGGATCTAAGTATGTGCTCACCCAAGATACAGGGAGGGGGAGGGGGCCAGGAGCACTCCGTCGTGTCTTGAGAAGAACATTCAGCGATATTCGAATTTAAAGGGATTTCAGCCACTGCTTTGTCTGCTAAAATGGGGATGGGAACAGCTGGATGGAGTGGTTTACTGTATCTCATGCAGAACTGGATGGAGCAGTTCTGAATGAGATGCATTAAAAGTGTCAAAGGAGTTTCCAGTCTAAGCTTCTGTTCTAAATCTCCTCCCTAAAAACGGAGGTGTAAAGCAAGGGTAGGTTCATAGCCAGGCTCAAGGGTGTGAAGTCCCACAGGTTCCCCTGGGGAACACAGGTCTGTGCCAGGGGCACACACCATGATAGATCATGCCCTTGGTGGGCTACTTGCCCTCTGGCCCGAGGCTGAGTGGGCTTGAGCCACAGAGGAGTTCCCTCTCGGAGGAGACCTGAGCAGAGGCCGAGGAGGCTGTGTGCAGCTTGGGATCTCACCACAGCCATGGCTAAGGCTGCATTGCTGGGATCCATGAGCCATTCTTGTGGGAAATAGCACTAAAATGCTCCAACTCTGGCTATAATGCCTCCTCAGGCAAAAAAATTAACTTCATATTCTAAAATCTGAAAGGCATTTTTTCTTTAGCATAGATTAAAAAGGAGAGCAAACCGAGAAAAAGTCACATCAGTAAGATGAACAGTGTGTGCTTGTGCCTCTGTATTTGTATTCAAAGCCCTGTCTTGCAGTGTGGCACTTGCCCCTGCAGGCAGGAACAGTCCTTAGAAACAAAAAGGTGCAGTTCAGAGAAAAGGTCTCTTCTTACAGGAAAGAAAATAAGTGTTCTGGCTGAGCCAAACACCAGTTACTGGGCTTGGTGCAGGGCAGTTGGGTATGGTGCGATGGGCTGCGATGCAGATGTCAGTTCAAATGGTCAAATGGCTCTGCCTGCCCTTAGGTTCTATTAATTAAACTACACAGAAAAAGTCATAGCAGTTGGGTTTGCTAAAATCTCTTGACCTTCAATGGTAAGATCAGCTATTCTTGTGAGATTTGTCTTATCTTAGAAAAAAAAAAAAAAAAGAAAAAACTCCTTAGAAAGGCTTGGAGAATTTTGGAGCCATCTGAGTTAGATTCTGGGCTCAAGCTTGAATTGCAGCCCTTAGTTTAAGCCCCATAGCTAAACAGGGCCTTCTCTCCCATTTCCAAAAATAGTACGCTACTATCTACATTTTGCCACATGTGCTGTTTTTTATACAGAAATAAATAATCTGGGATTTACTATGATTTAGTTTGTTTAAATGAAAGCAACGTTCACATATATAGTTGAACATTTCCTTCCTACATTTCAAGCTTTTTCTCAAAAGAAAAGTAGCACCCTTTTTTTTTTTTGTGCTCCAGCATCATGAAAATCTGCATGGTGAGATGCATTTCTCACCACATGCCGACTGCAAATTGTATTTGAAATGGAAAATATCAATTAAATCAGCCTTTCTGAACTGCCTGGTGACAGCTGCCATGCTGCTGAATGTTGACAACACTTGTAATATCAACAGATTTGGGCCCTTGCACTGGAGAATATTAAACACTTTCTAGCCATCTAAATACAGGTTTAGCAAGCAGATTAAGATCATAATTTCCATCACTAAGGACAAAAATGTTTACTGGGAAATCCTTTTCTTTATGAGCACACTCAGTAGCATCTACTCTGGTGCTGGTTTTGTTCAATGGTTTCAAAACCCTGCACAAGCTCATGGAGGCACACAATGAGGTTGGTGTGCTGGGTCAGTGGAAGGCTGGGCTGATTCCTCAGATAAGAAAAATTGCCCTGGGAATCCGTAGATTTGAGGGTCTGGAGACAGATAAGGGAGCCCCTCAGCTGGTCTAGTCAGGAATCTTGCCCTGGCTTGGGGGACAGGGCTGCTCCTCACCCACTTAGCCCCAGCACAACAGGAGGCAAAGCTGGATGCTTGGAGAATTTGAATGTCCTCTAAAACTAAGCCAGTTTTCTTTACAAAACACCCATTTACTTAAGCTAGTTATTCTTTGGAATGAATGTTGGGTTTGAGGGAAGCTGCCTTTTTTTTCCAGGTTGCAGTGCCTAAACTGAAGTGAAAGATGGCAGATATGCCAGGGGAGAGAAATCCTCTGGGATTGTCAGCATCCCTGGCAGACAGTGTGCCTGTGGAGCTGCTGGTTGTTGTGCAGTTGAGTTTTTGCCCTGTGGGTTTCTTTATTTTGCTAAGTTTATAAAATCTTGTATTTAGTCCAAATGAAAATACTTACTTTATTTTAATTCTTTAAAATCTGGAAGCAGATAGAGGCATTTTTCAGAGAAGCTGCAACCTGCAGTAAAAGGGAGATGTTCTTAGAGTGTATGGTACATGGAAAAAACAAGTAATTTAGCTAAACCAAAACTTCTTTGTCATTCTTGCATGACAAAAAATCCCATGTAGACATGAGGCACAGTCTGGTGTGCTTCTGCCAACACAGAATGTGAGCAATCCAGCTCCGGCAAAGTCTCATGGAAAACATGGCCTGGGTGTTGCTTTTGTGAATAGCAGATGCACTGCATTTTTCATATGAGCCCTGTGCCTAATCATGTATAGTGTATAGTACTTAGGTTAACAATATAAACTAGACCCTGAGAAATATAGCTATTGTAATCTTTTCATTATTTATCCATTTTAATCTCTATTAGGAGAACATGTATAATTTATTTTTTATTTCTGCAATGAATAATATAACTAAGATCTCTTTATACTTTTTATTTGAAAATTCTGTTTTAAAGCACTCTGTTGGATAATATTCACTATATTTTCCTTTTTTTGATAATAAAAGTGAAAATAATATGCTAAACTTTTGTACCGCAATGCATATTAAAATGCCCTTAATGCAGTGATGTGCCTGGCACTCCAGAGATTTGAGAACTGCTTTAGCTGTGCACTGAGACCTTGGAGTTGTATGGGCCAGCACCAAAGTCCTGAATATTCATGCTGAATTGTTGGATTTCTGTGCTTTTAAAATCTTGTTTTAAATTTCTTCTCCTCCTCAATCCTATTCAGATTTTGGCCCCCTTAAAACTGTTGTTGTCAACATCAGAAGTGCTCTTTTTGCCAACAGTTTAAATGATGATTGGGCACAGACCTTAATGCTGCAACCTGGCATAGGCAAAATCCCAGGCAGGGAAGGGGTGAGTAAGGGGTTTTGTGCGCAGAGAAATGAGATCCATACACCATGGCTTTTTGCAAGCATGTCCTTTGGCAGTGTTGAGCACCTTTCTCAAGCTGTGGAGAGCTTCCCAAAATGTCCAGTGTTCAGGGATTTTCTCCACAGAGAGGTTGAAAGAGTCTGGATGCACATGGCTTTCAAAAAAAAAAGCTCCTCTTCAAAGATGCAAATTGCTAATTATTATTAATCATAGTCTGAGAGTCTCCTAAAAAAATCCCAATGTATTTTGGGAAAAAAATAAAAAGAGTTGCCTCCATCAGCCTCCTTTCTTCAAGGGAAGGGGGTCAAGGGTCAAGGCAGAAAGGCAGAGACAGAAAAATGTCACCCAAGTCTCAGTCGTGATAGACGTATCCCTTGAGAGGCCTCCTGCCAGCCTGTGCTAGAATCCTGGCTGCCGTGGAGGAGACAGGTCCCTGTGCTGCCCACTGCCATCAGCCCGCATCCTTCAGGAGAGATTGGCTCTGATTTTGGAGGTACAGTCTCAGTTCCCCACAAGAGATGGCAAGCATAAAATATGCCCCAAATCTTCTCCTAGAGTCCCTCCCCTCTTCTAATCATTGCTGTTGCTCTCACAGGTATTTATAAAAGGAGTGGGGAAATTCTGGTCCCATGGGGTTTATTTACTAAATTAAAGGATTGGTACGACCTGTTAAACGAGTCTTGTTGGTCTAGAGACACATGATTGCCAAATTAATTTGGTGTACAATAAGGTTAGCTTTTTTCAAAATTCTCCACGTGACTTTGAAGAGATAGCATTGGTCCATCTTATTTCAGGTTTAAGATTCTTCAAGAGGTACTGGTTTAACTCCTCTGGGGTGTCCCTGCTGCCCTCCTCCCTCCACTGAAATTCGAAGCAGCAGCAGCAGCATCTACAGTAATGGAAATCAGCTGTGTAGTCTAAGCAAAAGCCAGGGGTTTTGGACACCACGAGAACAGCCCTTCCCACTCCCTGCCTCATGGAAGAAAAGACATTGTGCCCATGGATGTAGGGCCCTAGGGTGGTTTTAAATTAGCTGAAGACTTCTGCATGAAGTTTGACTGCAAGAACAGTGTGGTAAAACACATATTACCACTTTCCTACATTATTGTTAATCACTATTTTCTAGAACAGTTAAACTGCCATCCCCTTCCAGAGAATAATTACTGCTATTTAATTGTATTTATAATTTAGTATACACCTGAAAAATATGCTATAAAATATCAGGGGGGTTCCCTTTAATACTGGTGTTCCATTTACAAACTGTCACATTTATAATGCGTCTTTAATCTTCTGTGGTCTGCTAGAATTTTATATTAAAGTCTGCTTTGTGCTTTAAATATTAAAGATTCTGCAGTACTTCAAAAGGTGATAATGCCTGATGCTCTGGTGGTGCTTAAATCTCAACAGCTAAATATATTGAGGAATGTTCGGTGGCCCTGGCTTAATTAAACATGTATGTGTATTTTCAAATGCAATCTTTTTCTGCTTGTTAGGTTTTT
This sequence comes from Platysteira castanea, assembly GCA_013397175.1. Taxonomy (NCBI): domain Eukaryota; kingdom Metazoa; phylum Chordata; class Aves; order Passeriformes; genus Platysteira; species Platysteira castanea. The sequence continues at coordinate 48,197 of VYXC01002872.1, forward strand.
GACAAACCTCCAAACAGGTCCAGGTGGAACAAAGCATGTAAACAAGCTTGTGAATGCAAGCTTAAAACACTCAAATTAGCACCTTCCTACAATTAATATGCAAACCCTGGGATCTCTGTTATTGATAATGCCATTTAGTATTATTTGCAGCTGAGCTTTATATTCTAGCCTTTTAATTTTTCTAAGCTGTGTCCACTTTAATTATGTGAAAATGTACTGTTAGAGACAAGTCATCCAATGAGACCCTATTTACCATGAGCAACTTACTCTACCCTGTGTAACATAGTATAAATTACAAGGCTGTGGGAGCATTTCAGTACATCGTTTGCTTTACAGTGTTTAATGGTCTCATTTAGCACATACAACTAAACCTGGAGCCATCGAGGTACGCACATAGGTTAACACGCAGTCTTTTTATTGTTGCCATTGCTGGTTCCCCACCCCCCGTGGGTTAATAAATTCACTTATTGCATCTTCTCCTAGATTGGATTGCAAGTGCTATAGGGGACCCAAACTCTCTCTGGTAGGAAGAGGCATGATACCCACTGATGAGGCTCTGCTCAGAGCTGGGGAAGGATGTGAGCCCATCTCAGCACCCTGCTACATTTATTAGGAACAGACTTTTTTATGGGAATAAAATTGCTCTGACTGCGGTGTCTGCTCTTGCAGGTTTCTAGAAACAGAAGAATTTTTCAGAAGGATTTTTTTTTCTTTCCAAAATAACAGCAGCAAAGCCTGACAGCCCCAAAACATGCAGAGATTGTGCCCCATGGCTGGTCTGTTCATGCAGCCACTTTCACTGGCAGTCGTGTTGGTCTGACTACTCTTGCTCAGTTAATTGGTGCAGTCAAAGACAGTGTGTATAGTTAAGGTCTTGTGTTAATGACAGGCTGTTTCGCCTACCTTAAAATAAGTCCATATCCAAATGACCTGACGTGTCATTTCTTTTTAAATTTTGCACTTTAAATTACAGGTTTCCTTATTAAGTGTTTCATACTTTTAAAAAGACAAACATGTATGAACGCAGACATATTAATGCATAGGCATATGATTTGATGCATATATCAACAAACCAAATAGCTCTGCATGTGTGTGGGAATATTGCATTCCAGCTCTGGATAAATAGAGGCTGGCCATCATTCAAATGGGGAAGGAAACATTTCGTACGTGAAGAGATATGGGGAATTATTTCATTTGTTTTGGTGCCAATATGCAGCAATTGTCTGCATGCATTTGAAATATGATGAAAATATCTATGCATGCACCCGAGAAATGTTCTTTTATTCTGCTGTAATAGGTAAGGCAATGGCAGAAACTGGGGAAGCTGAAATAGATCTGCTGCAGTTTTACAGGTGAGGCAATGTTAGCGGCAAATGACAAGCAGGCTATAGTTATTATAATACCCAGGGCAAATCAGCAAGCATGCACAGTGATAGACAAATCTAAATTAATCATAGCAAAGGTGGTGTGGCATTTTAATGTAAACTTACTCTACTGTATGGAAACTTGTAAGAATATTGTAAAATAGGTGAAATACCAGTCATCATATGTGACTAACAATGTTTTTTCTAGAAAATACAAATGCAAGCTGGACTACTGCAGCTGCCTATTTTTAAAAGAACTAACTCTTAAAAATAATTTTATTTTAGCAACACCTGAAAAGCCTAATGATTGCTTTTGGAAAACATAAGACTACTATAATTTTAAATCTCTCAAACAAGCACCTTGAGAAATCAAGCCCCCCATTTTATCTTGCATTTTAATGTTCTCCTGTTCAGACAGAAGGGGACTGGTTAGCTAGTTGTCATTAAGTCCTTAGGAGTGAAAACTGTTTGTTTCCCTGTAGAATTCAGCATGTTTTCTCAGCCTGTAACCATCACCTATAATTAAAATGTCGTCCTAACAACATCAAGGTGCAGAGAGTAAAAGAGTCAGTTCACCTCTGGAACTGCACGCTTTGTGGGAGCTCCACAGCACCTCAGAAATGGAAGCTCGGAGAAACTGTCTCTGTGATCTTTAATGGATTTTTAAAGATGACAAGAAAGGAAATGGGAAACTAAAGGCATGGAAGACATAAATTCCCTAAAGGTGCATTCTGAAGTAAATCAGAGCAACTGAAAAAGTGAATTCTTTGAGCCCTGGGATATCTCCCAGGTTTTTCAGCTGGACACTTACAGCTTGTCGGGTCCCTGAACACCTCTGCTCTGGGCATGCTTTGACACAGTGAGTCACAGAAAGATGAACAACATCACCTGAAGTGCTGTTTGAGGGGCAGAAAATTGCTCCCATTGCACACTGCTGCCTTTACTCTAAATCACATGACTTATTGCAACCTTCCCTCTATAAAAGAAGTGCCATTTAGGTATGTTAACTTCTCCAGCTGCAATAGGCATCCTTCTCTCCTTATTTCCACAACAGTTAAATGCAGTCAAAGAAAGAGGTGAAGATCAGGTTTTATAAAATCAAATTTGAATTGTTCTCAGGGCTACAGCTGCACGAAAGCTAAATAACATCAGGCAAGAGCAAGAAGCTTAAAAAAGCTCTGTGCTACACAATATATGTTATTTAGATATGTCTATTTCTATAAACTGGTAGGGGAAAGATGAAAATCAGTTTGCCTTCCAAAGATAATCTGACTACAGTTGTGCTTTGTAGTTCTCAGTGACTAATACAGGCTGAGGCTGAACAATGTCAAACTCTATGGAAGAAAAGAAGACTATTTTTAGGCAGTTTCATTTATTTATTCAATTTATGAGATCAGGTAATGTGTATTCATCAATCAAATAGAATTTGAATATAGGGTCTACAGGCAAAATTACAGTGTTAGTCTCATGTCTTAGTGATGAAAATATTTTAGTGTATGAGCAAACACATGACCTGTATATATGTTTGAGTGGGAATGGGGTCTGTGCGCTGAGGACTCAGCCCTGCTCCCGAGGCTTTGCTCAGCACGAAGGACACAATACACTCTGTTATGTTGGGGAACTAACAGGACCCAAATCTGTCAGAACAGCCACTGGTGTCTGTGTGGGTGTTTTCAGCCTGCTCACATCATACCAGAGCTTTACACTGAAACACTGGAGGAATTACTGCATTATAGGACTTAATTACTTCGGACTCTTCTGGATGTTCATTCTTACTGAAAAAAAAGCATGCCCATTTTAAAATTTGACCTCTTACCTCCTATTTGTCTGCAATCTACTGGTAATCATTTGGATTAACTGTGATTCTTGAGTTCCAAGATCACTTTGGAGAAACTATAATTACCACCTTTTTTATTTTTTATGTGCAACATATACGTTGCATTTCTCTCTCCTTCAAAAGTAAAAAAAGCCTTCTATAGAGTGAAAAGAGGGATAGTGGTAAAGATGGTGGTGAATATTGCAGAAGGCAGTATTCTGATGATCTGTATACAGGAGCAGTACCTGTAGACTACTCTGTTTGGAAGGTGTTATTCTGGCTTTCTTCTCTGGTGTGGATGGGTCCACAGAAAATGTCGCTCTTTTCAGTAGGTCACATTTTTACTCAACTACCATAAATAATACCAGTCAGAGATGAGAAAAGGAAACATTTTCTGTTTCCATGTTCTCCAGCATTGTGAATCATTGATTCTCATTTCAAGTGTGAGATAAAGCACTCAAGGAAAATGACTTGCTCAAAACTATTAGTATTATAAACCTAATATTGTGGCCTGGAAATCAGTTGTAAGGTTCATGTAGCAGCATCATTCCTCCAACATTTCAGTAAAATTTGTTTGGGGAAGGACAAGGAGTTTTAAAAATAAGGTGTTATTACCAATGTGAAGCACAGCAGTGTGAGAGGTCAGAGGAAGCTGCTGAAGGACGGGAATTCAGTGTTTGCTTGGGCTGAAGGCAAGATGTGTAACTGCAGCTACATCCTTTGGCAACAGGCACAGCAGCGTTCTCCCCCAGCAGGTAAAGCAGCAATGCAAAGGACTTTGGGTGCAGGGCAGTACAACCTATCCCTCCACAGGTGCAGGTTGAGGCCCTGCCAGTAAGTCCACCTCCCTGTGCAAGCTTTGCTTGAGCAAGAGGCAGGAGCCCCTTAATCTGAGCACCTCCCTGTTACAGTAGGGTCTGGGTTTATTAGCTCTCTAGCATTAGAGCCCTATTGATTAATGAGCATATCTGGAGACTCCAAGGAAGAACAAATGAGAGGGATAAGATCACATGCTACCTGATACTGCACATGGGGAATGGCAACAATCATAGTGAGAATTCAGGGTAGATATCCTATGAATTTGTCTTAAATCACCACAGCTCTCTTCTCTTTTTCTCCCTTTT
>VYXC01002872.1:55000-114178 GCA_013397175.1 Platysteira castanea
GCGTAGGTATAATTAGGGAAGCCCCTCTGCAGAAATTACTTCATCAGCTCCTGTAATTGGTTCTCATCTCTGCCTTCCCCAGGATGCTGGTCCAGTGTGTAAGTCTCACCTTTGTTTTTTCTGGGTGCCAGCAACACCTACTCACCCTATTAACTGAAAATCACACTCTGCTCTTTCAGCTTTGCACACGATTCATTAGCAGCTATAAATATTCAGAATCAGAAACATCTCAGTCCTGTATCAACACTGCATGAGACAAAACACAACTGTGCTGTTCTGCTGTGTAGACTCACAGTTCACAGCTTAGCATTAAGTCCTCCATCACCTCTCCTTAAGCACTCGCAATTAACAAATAATTTGAGGTACATAGGAGTTGGACATGAACAGGTAAATAGGTACATCTCTTTTTTTCTTAATTTCCAGTCATTTGCCTGATCATAACCACACTGTAATGCTGTCACAAAAATGTGGCTTCTGCAATGAGGGGGTACCAGCCTACTGTGGTGGAAGAAAGGAGACATTTTGAAAGGTCAGTAATAGACCAGGTTTTACACTTTAACTTCAGTTACCCACACCCAGGCAAGGCAAAACGTTTGTCTGGGTTGGCACCACCTCTCTGAGCTTCCCCTTGGGCAGTGCCATCCTCTGGGCAAGGCCTTACCCTGCGGTCACGAGAGCATGGCCAAGCACTGCTGGCGGCAGCCACACTGAGCACCTGCTCAGCCAGCAGCCGCCAAGCTTTCCCCCACGAGTCCCCAGTGCAGCTCAGCACAGGGCATCCCCCTGCAGACAGCACCGGTGTTAAACCTTGCCTGATAATTTAAAGCAAAATCCCCCAACTGATTCAGAAGCAATAGCCCCACAGGGGTGAGCAGATTTACCAGCTGTCCAGCTTCTCTCGTGATAGATCTCTAAATGTTTGATGTTCGATTTGCTTTTGCTCTCTTTTGCTCCCTTTCAACTGTGAGGCCATTTGCATTTGTGCTGTCCTCTACCCGTAGTCTTCTCTCTTGGCAATGGGCTGGGTCTTCTCTCCATGATCCTTTTCTGTGTTGCAGATCTGCAGTAATCTCCACCCCAACCTTGTTACCATTTGAGCTTGGAGTGGGGCAATTGTGGGGAACCAGACTGAAAATAGCCTAAAAGGAAGAGTTTTGCAGTTTGATTACTTTTACTAGATGTTTTTTTCCTGCATTAGAGCTGCCTAAGGTTTTCATTTGATGTTAGGCATTGTGTGAAAACCTTCACCCAGGACATCTGATGTGGCTCTCAAGGTTTTGCTGTGGCACGTTACTACTGAGGATCTGGCTAGGGCCCCGTAACTGCACAAGGCCTTATGAGTGTGATATCAGGTGTCTGGTGTAGGCTCCCAAGGAGCACGAAAACCAGGTAATTCCAGGATATCCAGAAACTGCAAGATGCTGCTAATCCCCAGAGAGGAGAGTGTACGTCTACTGAAGAGCCTGTTGGGTTGCAACTATTTGTTCATAAGCATTTTCTCCTAAAAACCTGCATCTCTTTAGTGAAGTTCTCAGAAATTGCTTTTCAGAAGTGCTTGCAGTTATAGAGCTTAGGTCAATATCTACATTTCTTACAAGTGAATTTGATTAAGGTATCTCTGTTAGCCACTCGTTGGAGATAAGATGGGTACAGCTGGATTAGTTGGGAAAAAGGTTTCCCTATAGTATATAACTCAGTGGGATTACAAAAATCTTGTTCTGCACAGTAGGAGCATGGATCTCCTCTGGGAAAAGGGGGTGAAAGGGAGAGGGGCAGCATGGAGGAGTATTTGCAAGGTGGTCTGCTTCCTGGGAAGACCAGGTCCAGGTATCCCACACCCCAAGCAGGGGTTCCACAAGACACTGCCGATGATGGGTTAGTCCCCACTGGGCTGGGAGGTGGATGATAACCTCACTGATAATCTCCCTCAGATTTGGCTGGGTGGTTCTCTTTTGGATTTCAGTAAGATGTCATTGTTAATATTAGTGTGCCTTTCTTAGACAAGTAGTTTTTATTCCTAAAGCTCATATCAAAAGATTTGGTACCCAAGGAGCCAACGCCCCTTTTCAGACCCACCAATTTAATTACCTGGCTAATAGAATTCTCCATCACAGTGAGACATGACAGCAGAGTATGACAGGATTTGCATTCTGTTTTGGGGGGTGAAGATGCGGAGTCTTTGGCCTGCTCTGAGGTCTGGCTGTCCCTAACTGTTGCCCAAAATGAAGTTGTTCGCTAAAGGCAAACTATATTTTAAATAGAGCCACCAAACAGAAAGATATCCTTGAGAGATCTTCTAAGTATACCAGATACTGTCTTAATGCAAGAAGTTAGAGAAGATGGTCTACTTTTCTATTCTTTATATTTTCTTACCTAACATTTCTTTACTGTTTTTCTTTTCCTTACATTTTTAGGACTCGATATCATTTTCTCTTCATCACACAACCAAGTCAGGCTGTTTCTGAGTGAGAAGGAGGGCTGCCATATAGCTGATGAGCAGGCGGGTTTCTGCTAGTTTCTGCGGGTTTAGCAGCAACACTACTACAGTGGTGTTGGTCTTCAGAAGACATTCTGTCTTCTGATTCCTATCCACTTGGGGCCTCAAGAGGAAAAGGACCAAATAACTGTAAGATCCAGAAGAAATGCTGCACACAGTGTTTTAGCTTGAGAGTTTGCATAGGTGAGATTTTTCTTTTCAAAGCAGACTTTGATTGGCGGTCTGTAGACTATGAGCCACCTTGCTCTGTCTCAAAGAAAGGCAGTGCCACACAGTTTTCCATGGAAAAGAGTTGCTGTGTGTGGGTGTTCATGTCTCATAGCAGCAGTATGACACACAGCTTGCTGAAGCATATTCACAGATCCAGAGGTAGTCTAAAACGCATGACTATTTCTAAAACAATATAAACCATCATGCATTTGATGGCTTTCCATATCCAGATGGACATTACTTACATGGCCAATCATTAAAGGTAAACCATATGGCCACCTCTCCTTCTTTTATTGTGAATTTCTCTCATATGTCAGTGTCTAGAATACATTTGGAGTACTTGACTGGAATAGGGGCAGAAGTTTGTCCTTTCCACCCTACAAGCATTTTACCAGCCAGTGAGCTCTAGCTGGCTGCAGAAAGGCAGATTCCGTATGTTTCCTTGCACTGGGTCTCCTTTTGTAATTCCGCTATGCTCTCTCCAGACAGTGCCATTAGAGCATGTAAAATTTAATTTCCATCTCATCAGTGTCAGAAGCTGATCAAAGATTACTCACAAAAAAAATTATTGTGCTACTGGCTGCATCTAGAACATATGGGCATAGCATTAGTCACCACGGCCTCCACAGCTCCTCCAGCAATTATCAAGGAGAAGAGGCATGTCGTATGCTTTAAAGGCAGACACACATTTCCCTGTATGTTTCCTAATAACAAACACCTCTAGTATGGCAGGATAAGTCAGAAATTGAGCCTTATATAAATCTGTAATGTAAAGAGTTGACCTCATTGTCACCTAAACCACAGTGCCTGGGGCATATGTGTTACCAGCCACGTGTGTGTACTTTGTCTGGGGGCAGCCCTCCAGTGCGAGCAAACACAGCTCCTGCCTAGGGCAGCGAGGCTCATAGGGTGGCAAGAAACAGCAGAACTGGGATTTTTCCTCTTCTAATACCGGCTTCTTTTTTATGCCATAACGTACTGAGGAATGACACATTCCTTACACTCCTCACACCAAGGGGTATTTTCTGTTGGCTAAACAACATAGTGTGTCATTTTACTTAACCATCTTTGTAATCTCAGATAATGAAGCCACCAGGCACATATTAAAATTAGCATTGCTACCCCAAGTAGACAGGGCTCTGGGTAGACTTCTCCCTTGGCTTTGTTTTGAAAAATGCTCATTAAAGTGCAGAAATGCAGTTTATGGGAAATGGCCAGAGCCTTTACAACACGCTCAAATCGCACTGTTTTCTGGGGAAAGCACACATTGCCTTTCTCCTCGAGACCCTGGGGGTGATCTTGACAGTTGTTTTTTGGCTGTTCTCTCATCTTGGCTACTACAAGGAATGAAATGCGGTGAGGTGCTGTTGATAGCCACCCCATTGAGGCACAGGAAGGACCACTGGGGCCCTGGAAATATGCTGAGCCACCAGCTGGCAGGGAGGAGAAAGACATCTGAGGGTCCTGTCACACTCTGTGTTCAGTATTAGCAAACTTGTTAGTGGCAGAGGTTTGTTATTTTTCTTGGGCAACTGACCTCAGTGTAAGCATGGCCCAAAGCAAAGCCTGAGTCACTTTTTGGAGCCCTCAAGAACTTGTAGGGCACAAGGGCCTCACCTCCAAGTAGCCACTGATCACTGAAAATAGTATGCAGAGGAATTTTCACATCTCATCAATTCCATGAGGACTGCAGAGATAAGAACAAGAAAACTTGCTGATTGACACACAGCTTATTTGAAAATCACTTGAGGATAGTGCACAGACATGCAGCTTTTCATACCTCCTTGTCTGTCTTCATGTAGACATGCATCCAAAATGAAACCTCCTCCTGCCATATCTTGGGTGCTGTCTTCTCAGGAAATTCACCTTGACTGGATTTCTTTTTCTATGGACTCACACAAATCCTGCAGATAGTCTATGATTTAAAGGCAGGCACACATTTCCCTGTATGTTTCCTAATAACAAACACCTCTAGTATGGCAGGATAAGTCAGAAATTGAGCCTTATATAAATCTGTATAGCCTGATAGAAATCATTTTGTTACTGTTTGTTATAAATAACCATATGTATATGAGATAAATATGTAATTGTTTTTTGCCTCCTCTGAGTGCAAAGAGGAGCGAATATATCACTTCCACCAACTGACTCTGTTTCTGTGATGATGAAGTTGAGAGTTTCCATCCTTCTGCTTTATACCCTCTGAGATAGGGACATGCTTTGAATTATGTTCTTTCTTTCTTTACTCCGTCAGATGATCTTTCAATAGCTGCTGTGGTTGCCTTTCTGTCTGTCCACACGACAGAAAAATACAATACAGAAACCTTCTACTTTGACATTTCCATCAGAAATAAACTTCCCTGTATGCCTGCCCTTTGCTAACTTCCCACTTGTGTTTGAGTTTGCTTCAAAGAGTAAATAGGGAGCTGTTCCCAGAAGCACAAGCTCTCTTTGTGAAAAAACACTCTACAAGCTAAAGGTAGTTTTTGAATCATGCCAGATTATAGTCTTTTAATATAACAATGAACTTTTTTGAAGTATTGCCATGGTAAGTTTAAAATTAGTTACTTGTCTGAGAAGTATTTAGGGAAGATGTGTCCTTAGGAAACGTATCTTCTAATTTTATTTTTGAAGCAAGATTCTGTGCTATAAATTGAACCAACTTTCTCTCTGTTGCCTTTTTTCCAAGTGATTTTCAGATTCCCTAAATCTTGCATGTCATTTTAACAGATTATATTGATCACAAATAATATGTGCAGATACAGTCCTTTAGCAACCTAAATATATTTTCTTCTAGAGAATTACAATAGAAAAAGGAGTGTTAGGAAAAAAATTCCTTCTGTGTATTTTCAGGAAACTGTGCTTCAGAAAGGTGAGAGCAGAAGTAGAGGATGTGATGTGCTGGGCATCCTGTGCCTTAAGACCAGATGAGACTCCTCCAAAGGAGAGGTTTGCTTATTCCCATGCAGTGGAGCATCTAAAGCCAGCAGGACAAAGTGAATCAGGTCATAAATGTACAGTTTGGAGGTTATCTTGTTTGAAGCAGTAACTGCACTGCCCAAAACTTGCTAAGAAGGTGCTGTTTGCACGGCAAATATTTTGTATCAAGACATAACTGGGTTTGTTATGAGCTGTGGACACATAATAAAAAATGACTACAGTAATATCTTGATGATAGTCCCTACACTGATCAACTGCAAATGATCTGATTAACAGTCAGCTGCTGATTCCCAGTTTAATTAATCCTGATGGGCTATTGATGCGCCGCAACTGTTTGTCCTAATAATGAGGTTTGAAATTAGACTGCGACAAGCCACTTAGACAGCTGCCAAGGAAAATAATCATTTAGGAAGGCGAGCAATGGAGATGGCAGAGGAGGAATGGCTGCTATTTGACAGAAAATTCACATGGCTGTGTCACATGTGTTTTATTTTTACATTTGGAGCACATTAACTGTACCAGCAGTAAGTGGTGACTGCGAGACACATAACTAGCTTTACAATTAAGAGTGCTACTTCTCATCAGTATGCAAAAGCTAAACATGAAACATGAAGTGTGTTAATAGCAGAATATATGTAGCTACAGACCATTGAACAATTTAGGTCAGTCCTTTGCAATGTTTAATTAGACTAATATATCTGTTTGCAATTAATAACAGATGTGACAAGCTAATGTGTCCATGTACTGACAAATTAACCTTTGCCCATCAGCTGCTCGGATCTGTGAGAAAAGTGCCATGTTTTGCCTCTGTTCAACTGAACCGAAATAAAATTGCAGGATAATTATAAACATAAATGTTAATAGAATGTGCTTTCCATGGGAAGCAGAGACCAAAGGCAAGTATTTCTCAGCCAGGTCGTCGTACTGTACTTTGCCACGTGTCAAAACCTGCAAATTATATTTTTCCATTTGTCTCAGTGCAATTAGTGTGTGGTTTGACAGATGCTACTTCGATAGTCCTCACCGCCAGTGGACCTGGGACATACCAGAAACCCTAAATTAATAGCCAGGGTAAGAATGCTTCCATAGTCATCCAATCTTTGGCTTTATTTGCTGTCTGCAAGCACATGTGCCCTCAATTTGTGACAAGCCTTGCCACTGAAGTGACGTGGCAGACATGTCTGTCAGGACTTGGGCTGAGGCCATCAGCATATTCCAGATAAGTAATGGGAACATCTCTCACCCCCTGGGCTGGTGGTCTGTTTGCATTTCCAATATCACCTCTCTTTCATTCTCTTTCTTTCTCTCCTGCTCCCTCCTCCATATATATATTTCTTTTTTTATATGTATATAAAAAATAAATATTAAAATTATAGGCACCTTATATATATGTTATATATACATATTGTAGGTATCTTTCCCTGCTCTGCATTAAGCTCTCCTAATAAAATCTTGTAATTGGTGGGACTTAATAAGATTGTGTTTTTTAATAAATATATATATATGTATGTATGTATCCATGTGTGTATATATGTATACACATTCATACACATATACATACACATAAATGTGTGGGTACATATGTATACACATACACGCACCTGTCTATTATTTATAGAAAAGGTAGTTGCAAATAATATTATAAAATTCAATTAAGTGGTTATTTTTCTCTAATTTTGATGGAAACTGCAACCTTTTCATCTTCAAGGTTTCAAAAGCGAGAGGCATGTTTGTGTGTTCCACATCTCCATGCTTACCACTTCTGCAAAATCGACCTTTTTGGGCACATTGATGTTGGCATATTAGCTTCCTTTAAGTTCTCTCTGTTAGTGGATTTCAAAGACTGGATACTGAGCTAGGCAGGCCCAGCACTGCCACTCTTGAAAGTCTTGCTCTGCATTTTTGCATGCATGTTGATTAGAAATTAATAGCTGGCATCCCCGGAGGCTGCCTTTGTGCTGAGGTGGTATGAAACCTGTTATGTGATTCAACATGGCATGTCCTTGGGAGCAACCAAGCCTGGGACTCCCCCTGGGACCCAAGAGATGAGGCTCTCCAGTGCTGGGCACTTTGGAAGAACTTTCGGCACATACTCTTGATAGGTACTTTCCACTAATGCCTCAAGTTTTGGTCCCGCCATCAACCCCATCTGAAGATCACAGTTACAGCATCACATCTGAGACTGAGTAGTATCCAGTCATCAGCAGCCTAGAACTAGCAACAGGATTTGAAGAAAAACCCATAAAAGTAGGGCTACATTAAAACACAAAGGAGCTATCAATTACATGTGCTACTGCTCCTTTGGACACATGCTTTGTGCTGCTCGAATATACACATAAGGACTAGGTGTATACCAACATCCCTCACCCAAATAAGTGTCAAGAGGTAAACCATTATTATCTCTCAGCCATAAAACCACAGTCTCCACTCATTTTCCTCCTAAAGGTCAGACATTCGCAGCCTGCATGTACTGCCCCTAAAATGAATGCCACACTGTCATCAGCATTCAGGACCACGGCTGCAGAATAAAGGGAGCCCAGCCAGCCACATGAGAAAGAGGAGATAAAAAGAAAGCAGAAAGCAAAAATAAAATGCCTTAAGTCTGTGCAGCAGACTTCTGCCCTCCCTCACTAATCAATTGTCCTCCTGGTGTTCGTTCTTTGCACCAAGTGACTGGCATGTGGGATGGGCTGTGCAGAGACCAGCAATCACCCAAATACACAGCGCAGCCCTGGCCCATGCAGGCGAGAGCAGCAGTGAGGCACCCTGCAGCTCTTCCATGCAAAGAGCAAACAAGTGCTACTTCCACAGCACAGAGGACTCGTCCTCCGTAGCTCTGAGAAACCTTGAGACCCTTGTTCCCTTTCACTCAATATTAGTTTTGTTTTACAGTGAAACGTTCCTCTGCAAAAGCTGTCCTTGGCAAGGGGAGTGGAGATGCAGAGCAGCAGGAGCCATGGGGATGGCACCTCCCTGCTGTGTTAGGCTCTGTTGATAAACCCATATTACTGATGCAATTTATGCAGAGTGGACCTCGAGCAGGGTTGTCACCCACCGTGCTCATCAGTGTTACAGCAACAAGTCACAGAACATTCCTACATCTTAAGGCCAAATATTCTATCCTGTAAACTGTGTCTTAAATCAAATTTTTAAGTGAAATTACTACCTCGCTTGAAACTCTGAATAGGCATTTTTCAATTCTACCTTGGAACGATATTTTTGGTTTGATTTTTTTTCCTTCTTATCTATTAGGAATATTCATCCTTCAAATTGAAAATAAATTTAGAAAGGTATGTAATCTGAATCAGCCAACAGCTTGGAGTGCAGCCTATTTTGACATATCAACAATCCGGGAGGATGTAAGCAATGCCGATCTTTCCCCCGAAGCTCTGATGTGAGGGCAGTAGAAATGAAGTAGAAGGAAGAGACTGTGTGCTGAGAACGCCAGTGTTACAGCTGGACATTTGCATAGAAAGGAACAAGCTCTACGACAGAAAATGCTGCCCTACTGTTTAGGTACAGCCTATACGCATTTTTTGTATTTATGGGAGTTTAAGCTTATGCAAGAGGCCTCTGCCTAAGCAACAGCCAGAGTTTCAGGCACTTGTTTCCCTTTCTGGCCTGAGTTTTGCTCTGTGTGTTTGGTGACAGGACAATACAGGGCACACTGGCGTATGTTTCTCTTTCCACAGCAGCAGAGGGGAAGAGTTGCTCCATGCTCAGATACTGAAAGTGCCCAGAGCACAACCTGCAGGGCGCCTGTGCCAGCTACACTATGGACTTGTCTTTTCAGGTTTGCTTTTAATAATTGTACAACAGCTCATGTGTTTGAAGGAGGGAATAGATTTTGAGATTACTCCTGCCCCCTTTTTGCCCTGTGTATCCTTGGGAGCATGGCAGAAAGGTAGCTGCTGGCGCTCAGGGGAAAAAAGAAGTGTAATGGATTGGAAAAGAGTATACTTTACTTTGAAAAGTTCATCCACATGTTTCTGGGTAGTTAAAAAAAAAAAAAAAGAAATCTATAAATGCTACATAACTTTTTAATGAGTATGGCCTTTAGCTAGGCTGAATTTCCAAAAATGGGTTTGGACTACTACAATACTGTATCCTGATAGCTTCCCGTGTAAGGAAGCCTGTGTTTGTGTGCTTCCAGGAAACCACTGTGACAACTGTATATGAACCTAATAGCAGGAGATACAGAACCAGTAATTTCTAAATGATGTGTGAGACTTTGGAGTGGATTCATCTTTCTCACCCCAGTTCTGAAAGGCTCCTCACCAAGGAGTGAGTGGTTTACTGCCTTGTGTGGGGCTGCTGAGCTGAGGGATGTACCTGTGCCTGTTTCTGCAGGAAGCCAATACAAAGTTTTGGAAAGATGGACACTTTAAAGCTGAAGGCAGTTCCTGTCCTTTGGGTTAGCAAGTTCCTGCCACAGCAAATCTCCCCACAGAGATGTCAGGATCCCAGCACAATGCCCAGCCCACGTGCTGAACACTGGATACTCTCTTCTGAGTATTTAGGTAGCAAAGAGGAAATGAATGAAAATCCAATATTCAGCATATATGCAGGCATAACAGATAGGATGGAATTAACTCTTTGTCATTCTTGCTATTTTACTTTAAAATGTGAGGCTTTTTATTATTTCTTCATGTGCACGTCAACTTTTTTGTCTCTCATTGCAAGACTCACTTCGTTTCTCTGTAGAGCTGCAATCAAAGGATACATGTATGAGGGGCCTAATAATTTTCAGAGATTTTTATTTCAAGCCATTAAAGCTGAAATACATTAGTCCCTTTCCAAAGCTTTCAGAAAATAAGCAGATGAAAGCTCTGGGCTTTCTGTTGTTCTTGTTCTTCCACTTGTACAAATAACACATAATAACACCTGCATTCAAAAACTGGGGTTTTTGCCCTTCATATCCCAAAACAGTATAAACTGATGTGGTTCAGATCAGCTATTAAAAATTTCTCTCTACCTTTGCTTCAATTTATAGCAAAGCAATATGGCTCTGGTAGGCTGGTATTATGAATACATGGTATTACTGCATAACCTATCATATGAAATTAGATTCTCTATCAAAAACAAAAGTTTTAGCAGGATGAAATTATGATTCTGTGAGCAGGTCTCCTGCTCTGGCATCAACATTGATGCAAAATTGATGAAACTTCCAAGTGAAATTGCATTGTTTGATCTTCACAGTCCTGGAATAACATAGCCTAAAGCTACAGTTTCTGTAAACTTACTTTGCACAAACGACTTAGCCAGTACTGATGTATTGACATAGTGTGCCCATGAATGACATTAGGGCTACTTAGAAAAGAGACAAAATAACAGCAAAAGAATGCAGCAATTGGTTCTGAAATTACCTTTTTCCAGGGAACCTCTCTGAAAAATTACCTTTTTCTGCTGAGTCTCACTCAAAAATTACCTTTTCCAACTGAAGCTCTCTCAAAGTGCCTTGATGTTAAGCAATATAGTTTTTTAGTTGAAAATGTCATAAGGCCATGAAAAGAAATTGATAGAAAATTTCAGGGTTCCTTGTTGATATTTGAAGCAGCCTGTGGATTTTTGTTCTTTAACACAGATCTTCTCTGCTGTGCTACCACTTTGATTTCTGTATTGCCCAAACCAGCATGTTTCTAGGCTTAATGGCTTCACCGAGAGGAATGTGAAGGTGATTTAGTTATTTCTGTGAAGGTGATGTTACCAGGAGGAAATTGGTAAACAGATGTCTTCTGAGCCCTTTCCAATCGCATACAAGGCATTGGTTTGCTTTTAATCGTGAATTAGAATAAATAATATCTCTCAATAGCTTTCTTTTTAATGCACATATAAATGCAACAGTACTCTGATTATCTGAACTACTTAGGTGAAGGTGTTCAGATATTTGTCTACATATGTGGCTGATAAGAAATAGTGATCCAGAGCTCGTAGAAATCAATGGAAGGACTCCCACAGCATCAACAGGCTTTAGTTTTGACCTGTAACTGGAAGTTAAGAGACCAGGTGACTGTCAGCAGGAATTTAGAGTGGAGGATTGCACAGGCAGGGATCAGGTTTTTCTGTACTTGATAAGACTGAAGCCTCAGGCTGTTCATGCAGGTGGATCTAACACCTGTACACAGCCTCAGTGAACTGTGGCAGGCAAAAGAGGCAGTGTATTAGCAAAACTGGGAGCCAGCAGACACCAAGATTAAAGGTATGGGCACCTGAATAAGATACCAAGAGACAGCTAGGGGATGGTTTTACAGTGCAATGGCAGTAATTGCATGTGTACAAGTTCTTACTGCGGTACATGCAAGGTGAACTTTCTCTGAGGAGTAAGGTACTTTGTGTTTACTGAGGACTTGGGCGTGGATGCAGGCAATTACTGCAGAGGAGCCGGCTCTCTGCTAGCTCCCACCCTTGTAGCGAGTTCACGGGCTCATCACGTGGGGGAGAATTCATCTCACTTGCAGCACTTGGTCTAAAACAGCAATTAAGGTTCTCTCAGTAGCCAGTGGAGACAGAGATTCCTCCAAGTCCCTCCCACTTGGCCTGGTGGAATTTTCATCCCTTCCGATCATAGGTCTTTAGGAAGTTGTGGGCATTCCTGCTGGCTGCATGCAGTCAACTTAGCATGCACAGTCCTTCACAGAGGTGGCTGTGCAATACCAGCTTTGTGGTTAACCTGCCATCTACCTGGCAGACCCAGCACTGAGCCTGCTGTGCACTGCTGTCCTCTTCCCAACAGCCTGTGTCCAGCTCCTGAAGGAACTGCCTTGAGGCAGCTGTCTCTTCCTACTGATAGTGGAGGGACACCAGAGACAACCGTGACTGGGTGGGGCAGCTCCATCACGAAGATGTGAGAACAAGGGCTGGCTGCATGGGTGCTCTGGGCTGATTTGAATGAGCTGTGGATATGAGATTAACTTTCCCTCTGAAACAGAGTGCAGGTCCACCAGATTATGGAGACAGTGAGCAATGACCTACCGAATAAAAAGGGAGAAATGCAGTCTTGGAGTGTTTAACTCCCCAAATGACAGTGTTTCCAGCTGGATTTTGTGGGAGAAAAGTTGTATACAAGTTGTGATTTTAAACATGAATTGTTTAAAACAGACAAACGATAAATAGATAAATTAATTATAAACACAAATCTATTAGAGATAATTTTAAGAAAATTAATTACAAATCCCTTTTGGCTGTGTAATGTGCTACAAAGGAAACAGAACAATGCATTTAAGAGAGGATACTTGAGCATCAGCTATTACTGGTCGATGAACACTGCAGGATCAGCTTTGAAGTTTATATTTAATTAATATATTGAGCAGATTTATCCAGATAAAAGTCTACAGGAGGAACAAAATACTCCTTGTACAAACGTACATCTTGTTTAAGTTTTTGAGGCACTGTAGAATATGTTTATTACAAGCTATGGCATTTCAAACTGATGCCCATGAATTTAGGGAAAACATAGTATTAACCGCAACCCTAAAAAAATGTGAAAAATCCACTGCTTCCCTTAGAAAATCCATCCAATACCTTCATTAATGTCATGTATATTGACTTAAATCATCGCTCAATGCTTTCTGCCTTTGGCTCTGACATTGTTACCAGGATTGTAACTACAGCTGGCTGGAAATAGACAGTTACACACTGTGAAAGCATTTGAGGTTTCAGAATTTGTTATCAATATCTGCAAGTGCAGAGGAATGAACCCTTCCGCGTTACTGCATTAACTAAAGCTTAATGAAACTGATGGAGTCACCCTAACACATTTTGGGCTGGATGTATGTGCCTCACCAGAAGTGGAACAATGCTGTGGTCCAGCACGTGCCTGAGTAGGAGTGTGCTGGCTCCGAGTGCCACCTGGGTGGTGGTAGGAAGGTCACAGATACCTGACTCTTGAAGTGGTTTTGCATAGTTTTGGAACTGGTTGCTGCCTTTGCCAGTCCTCCCTTAGCTCATGGAAGGCTCAGGGGGCTTTTCCAGCAGGGATGGAAAGAAGGATGTGAATGTAAGTATTTATACTCACAGTATAACAGTAATTTAAAATACGCTTACACAGTACGAACATTTGGCGTGGGGCAAACCTTTCTGGTAGTGGATGCTAACTTTTATAAAAATCCTATTTTCTTGTGCCAGTCCAAATCCTTCTGGGTGCAAAGAGTTTTCCAGGACTGATGTGGGGAAAGGGGACGCACCTTTCTGCCTGTGGCTCAGGCAAGGAGTGCTATGAAGCCCTTCAATCCACAGACAGCAGTGAAGGGCCTCGAGGGTGATGCCAGCACAGGAGGTGCAGTTACCTGTGCCAGAAGTGAGTGCTCTGCAGAGCAGCGTGCAGTGACAGCCAGGGAGCTAACAGAGGGAGGTTCACAAGCAAATCCTGCCGATGACAGCCTCTGCACCGTGTCAGTGCCGGGGAAGCCACATTGTGTCTTTCAAAGCCCACCCTCTTCCTATAAGTAACATCCTTCAGCAGTTCCCTCTTGAGGTTCTGGCATAATACCAGATGGAGGTGTAACTCTTTAAAAGGCCAAAAGGGCAATTTCTGTGAAAGTCTCTCGCAGAGTAAAAAAATGTAGCTACACCCCTTACCAGGCATGGCAGCAAATGTCCTACAGTTTTCCTGAAGGAAGGAGTACTCTGAATCATTTCATTTAAAAGACATGGAATGTGTCTCTTCCCAAATCAGCATCCATTTCAAAGGAATCAGCTCTGGGACCCCACAGCCCAGCCAGGTCTGCCTCTGGGTTTGCCTCTGCTGAGCTCAGTTTTTGGGGCTGCATGTGGCCAATGTGCCCCAACAACTCCTAGAGGAAAGCTTATCTGTTGGAGGAAATGTCTGTTTGTTAATCAGGAGACACAGGCCAGCTCTTTTAGCAATAATTAGCATGGTGCACTCGGGTATCCTGGCATAGAGAGATGAGGTTTTAACACTCAGCTACATTTCATGCTGAAACGAATCTATTACAACCTTTGGAATTTTAATTGTTGCTACCTCATTAACCTGCTAATGGGCACAGAATCACAAAATAATCTGAGTTGGAAGGAACCCAGAAGCACCATCAAGTCCAGCCCTTGTTAATGGCCCATACAGGAATCGAACCCGTGATCTTGGCGTTGCTGGCACCATGCTCTGACCAACAGGGCTCTCCTGTCTATAATTGTGCAAAAATCAAGGGGAGAAGTGTGATTCTGTAGATTTCAGAAATCCATTTCTAATAAGCAGGAGCTCTTTTCAGGCACTAAATTTTGAGGAAAGCTGCATGCTGAGGGATAAGTTTGCTGTTATTTTATAAAGATAGGTTGGGACTGAACACCTTGCACATCTAAACCTCAGAGTGGCTAGGAGCTGGAGATACACAAGAAATGTAGGCTAGAGCAGTGGAGGTCCCCCTTGCAGAATAGATTAGGTAAGTACATTTCTATTTGAAATTTCTACAGGGTTACATGGATAGGAAGGCTATGATATTTCCTGTCCCATTATAATTTTATGTTCCTTAAAAATAAATATGTGAAGTATAGATTATAAAAGCAGGACTGAAGTCATTAATAGGCCAGATAGGATACTATCAAAATGTCTGTGACTCCCCACATACATTAGTGGTGGAACTTGCTTTCCATAAAGAGCCCAGTAAAATAACTGCTCTCCAAACAAATCCTCCTAAAGAAAATGCTCAGGTTAAAGTCCAAATCCCCCAATGACCTTCTTTCTTTTAACATCACATATATTTTTAGTGTTCTTTCAAATGTTCCTGATGTTTTTTTCCACCTTACGAGATCCCCAACAACGTGTCACATGCCTTCATCCCCAGTAGTTTTGGAGGCTGTCTCAGTGCCTGGGCAGAAGAGACGCCTATTTGAATTTTGGTTTCTCACCTGTGGATCCAAGCTCCCACACCACTTACGTGTGAGGAGAAGGAGAGCAATGCCGAGGAGTTCAGCCCGACAGACGCTGAGGTTTGATCCCCGTGCCGGGAGCGGTCACCCCGGGAGCCGTGCCCCAGCCCGGGGCCACCCTGCGCGGCCCCGGGGCGCCGGTCCCGGTGCTGTTTGGGAGCCCACCACTAGATGTCCCATGGATTAACCCGAGGGAAGGAGCGCTGCGCTTGCCTCGCCAGCCTGACCACGAGGGTTTGCACGTTCAGCGCCGACGGGCTGAGAGCAGGGAACCAGGGCTGGAGCGAGCATCCCGAGTGCTGTGCTGAGAGCAGGGAACCAGGGCTGGAGCGAGCATCCCGAGTGCTGTGCTGAGAGCAGGGAACCAGGGCTGGAGCGAGCATCCCGGGTGCTGTGCTGAGAGCAGGGAACCAGCGCTGGAGCGAGCATCACGGGTGCTGTGCTGAGAGCAGGGAACCAGCGCTGGAGCGAGCATCACGGGTGCTGTGCTGAGAGCAGGGAACCAGCGCTGGAGCGAGCATCCCGAGTGCTGTGCTGAGAGCACACCGGACCCTTCATTTTAGGGCACGGCCATACACACAGCACTCCTGCTGCCAGACCAGGCTGGGGTTAAGGTTTCCGCCACCTCTCAGCACACAGAGCTGCCTGCCTCGGGGTCAAGCTTGTCCTTTTTTTTTTTTTTTTTTTTAAGGATGTAAATTTTTAATAGAAGCAGGTGTCCCATTTTTCTTTTACAAGAGGAACATGAGACTGTCCATGTTGATTTCTAGGAAACTGAAGACAAATTGGAGATCATTTTTATTTTCTGTTGTAGTCTGGAGATGTCCAGGGTTACAAAATGGACAGCCCAAAAGCTCAGAAACATGAAGTTGGCACTACCTTCTGCAAATCCCTGCTGCACATGAGGGATCTAGAAATCCTTTTTCATTGTGATGTTCCTTAACATCAACACATATATTTTTTCAAATGTTTAGACCAGGGGAAACAAAGGAAGCATTTATCAATATTTCTAAAAATCCATTTAAAATATAGAAATAAAGTCTAAAACACTGCACTTCTTTCCAGGGCCCCTTAAGGAGAGCCCCAGAGAGACAGATGTATCTTGCTTGCCAGAAATATGGGGCTGGAACTGGGGAAACGAGCAAGCTGACATTACACAAACACGTGGATTAAAAAAATCAAAAAATTAAAAAATAAAATAGAAAGAATAGTCACCTGGAGCCAATTGCCACGGACTTTTTATGTGCTGGAAAACCTCTGACAATACATAGCTGGCTGAAAAAAATCAGACTTGATAGCAAAAAATATGGAGCTAGTATTTATGTCTTGCTCTTCATGGGAAAAAAAAAAAAAAGGAAGTATGAGTTATTTTGTGATCATTTATATATTACAGGGAATATGAGACTCATTTGATTAAAAACTAGCTGACAGAATAAACCTGTTTAAACATCCCAGCAGATTAGTTTATATAAGGCCAGGGATTAAGGATATCTCCAATGTCATTCACCTTTTTTTTGGTGTGCTGTGTTATGGCAACCTTGAATATTTCTGTCCTAGCCATAGGCAGTGACATCCAGTAGTGAGGGCAAAAATGAGCAACTACAAACTTATTTTCCCACATCTAAATTTACCTGATAAGTAGCTCAAAACATGGTTCTCCTCTGTGACCACTCTCAGGCTGCTGAGCACTTGTAGGCAAAATGCCACCCAGCCCTTCACCCAGCAAGCAGGGAACAAAGCAGCAGCAGCAGAAGACTTAAAGGATTGCATATTGGGATTTATTTGGGGGGGTTGTTTATTATTATTATTGTTGTTGTTGTTATTACTACTATTGTTATCATCATCATTATTATTATTATTGAAATTTCTGGGTTTATTGCTATTAATTTGATTTTACCAAAATCCCAAAGGAGACAGAAAATGTAGTTTTAAACCTCGGACCTTCAATACAGCAGCAAAGCCAAAACCCCTGCAAACAGCTGAACTCTGGGCTGCTGCAAAGGGTGGAAAGGGGAAAAAGGTCGAGTCGTTCATGATAGGAGGGGTCTGTCAATGACATTGGCTGTTGTGCTTATCTACACTGTGTGAAAACCTTCTTTATTTAACAAATAATGTTCCCCTCTGCGGTGCACAGAAATGTAAAGCCAGTGACTCAGAGCTGGCTCTGTCAGGGCCAGCTGGCCAGGGGTTACACTGGTACCCTGGAAGTCTGAAAGCGTGAAACTGCAACAGCCCAGGACAAACACTTCTGGAAAGCAGAACACAAGGTGGGCTTGGAAAGGAGTTCTGCTTTCTGCTGCTCTACTGGCTTTCCCAGAGACAGGAAATGTTGGATTTGAAAATGTCACTGAGGAAAAGGGAGGACCAGGAGGAGGAAGCCTGTGGAGCAGTTCTAACCCTCTGGGTTAGGGGGCTCATGAGACATAACAGCCGAACAAGGTTCACCATAAATCTCACAGTGAATTACCATGTTGGTATGGATGCATTGATGGCTGATGTCCTTTGAGTTAAATAACAGAATAAACATGAATTTGTACTCTTAAACCCCCTCCTGCTGAGTTTAATGAATTTTTAGTTCAGGATGTACATAAATAATCAGGCAAGTCAAATAACAGGAATTACATTTTACAATGAAAAATAATTAAACCTAAAGTATAGACTTAGTCTCTGTTATACAAAGAAATGTAAATAACCTCTGCCAAAAAGTACAGGAGTACACTTACTGAGCATTAACAGTCACACACACTGACAGACGAGAGGCTTATACAAATATTGTCTTTTATTATGATGTGGAAAACGTAAAGCTGTATCAGGAGTAATGATAATTTCTGAAAGCTATTGGAAAGTACCATAAATTCCTGCATTCAGCAATTACTTTTTTACATAAATAATAATTTCAGTTAAGTTCATTAGTTAAAATAAAAAATAGTTCATTAGAAAAACATAATTAAAGTGTGCAGTGTGGAGCAGAATATTCTTCTAACTGGGACATGAAGCAATAGTGAAACAGCACTGAGTCACATTTGTTATTGCTCCTCTGAAAACTCAAAAGGGAAAATTTTCTGTGGCTGAGACTTGATACGCTAAAATGCCGGCTTGAATTCTGCTTTGTGTTGGTTTGTTATTTTTTTGTGAGCATACTGTTATTTCATACTCTTTTTTTCATTCCTCTGTTTAGAAAGAAAAAAGTGAACAAGTGAAGCACAACCTTTGGTAGACTGATCTGTGACACCCCATAATGTTTTGATACTGCCTTGATTTCTAATTGTGTTTTTCACATTTTTAGCAAAAGAAATATGAAAAAATCTGAAGTGTAACCTATATTATTATACTTTAATGTGATGTTCTACTTTTCTGTTTGTAGTTCTTGAAGTTTTTGTCTTACTTCATTAAACATTTAATAAATCACTGCCAGTTTTGTGACAGATTTTAACCATAACACAAACAGCAGGAGGTGTAAACTCAGTTCAGTTCGTATAGGCATATAATATCCGTGTCGACATCATCATCCCCTCAAGGCATATTGGCAAAACGGCCAATGGAAGCTAAGCTTTTTCCGACAAAGCTTCGAAAATAAAGTTTTCTTCTTTTATCTTACTACAAATCAATTGGAGCCCTTACAGCAAAATCCTATAAAATAACTTCAAACACCGCTTCTTAGTCTAAAAATTTGTATTATGGCTAAAACTCTTTGAAGTTTTATGACTGAAGTTTGGAGAAAAATGATTTAAGTGCTATCTGCTAGACATCAGAGTGTCAAAATTTCTCTCAGTTTTCTTGACACATAAACTGCTACTTACTGTATGTTTTCTAGAGTTTTTTTCTTTCTTTTAACCACCTAACTGAGGTTGCTTCATAAAAGTTACTTAACTGCAGTTTATCCCATTGAATTAATACCCTTTTAAGCTTTGGCTTAAAATAACTGATTACTTTATTTTTGATTTTCAGCATCTCTGACAATGCAGGTGGCAAGGAGGTGGGGAAAAGAGCTGCTTTGTAAATGTCATATTGATTTTTGAATAGAAAAGAAACAGGTAAGGTGACCAAAACAATATATCTGCAAAATGCACAGCTGAGTCCTTGCTTTGGGGCAAATGTTGAAATAAGGTCTGTTGTGGTGAGCTGCTTCTCAAAGGGGAGAAAAATTCCCCCTGCAGGAAAAGCTGCAGGGTGGGTGGCTCACAGAACACCCAGAAATGCTGGCAGTAACTGAGGTTTCATGCTGCTCCCTTTGGAACTTGCCAGTTAATAGACGCCACCTCCAGAGCCCCTTGCATGCTGCAGCCCAAGTGGGCAATGGTTAACCAGGTTTTTATTGATCCTGAGGTACCTAAAGGCCTGAGGAGGTCAGGAGCAGGATGTATCCTGTCCAGCTGTCATCAGTCTTTTCTGTCAGGCAGAGTTTGGTCCTTTTAACCCAGGCATCCACCAGTGCCCAGCACCAACATGCTGGTCTGTGTATAAACACCACGAAATGTCATTTGGAACAGCTTTATTTGGTTGAAATTTACAGAGTGCAAAAACCTGAGGAAGAACTTTGAAACTAGGGGCACAAAAATAAGAATTTATTCTAAAGTGTACTTTTTGTTTACTTTTCTGATTTAATTTAAAAAACCCCAGAAAATAAAGTCAGAAGTATTCTCCATAGAGGAAAAATGATGTTGCATTGACAGAGTTGCATCAAAGTGACATGTCAAAATTCAGTAAAATAGTTAACCATACAAAACTTAAGCAAGGAGCATGATATCTGCAGAGAACAATGGCAAGAAAATGTGAAAAAACCCCAGACCAACAACTGTGTCATTCTGCATATTGCAGCCTTGCAAAGGTTTATTTACCCAAGATGAGTGATTTGTTTTGATGGGCAAGAAAAATATAATAATTTGAGGGAAGAAGGAGCAAGAGGGAGGGGGTCCATTATCATCACCTTGGAAAAGGGTGGATGAATAGATTTTGTGCCTGAGCTGGTAAATTCGTAGTACATCTTCGCATGGCCGGAATAATATAATCAAGTGACTTAAATATAAATGCCATTTAAGAACTACTCCGTAGTGAACAGTTAAAATTATGGCATTCAAAAGAACTTACTCAACAGAGCCTGCTTTTGCTGCTAATTTGCTGAAGTAGATCTGCTGTCTTCACTCCTCCGTTGCTCTTGATGTACCCCAAGGCACGCTGGGGGCTCACCCATCATGTGCTGGCTCATAACAAGTGAAGAAGAGGGAGCTCAATTGTAGCGTACAAGAAACTGAAGTGTAGGTCCGAAGGGTTGCAGGAAACCATCATCTGTTTAGAACGGACGAGCTGGAAAAAGATCTTGCAAGGAAAACATTGCGTGAAGTCAGATAGCATGTTCCCCCAGAGCAGCCATGGAGAGCACTGCGAGCAGCGGGGAGCAGAGCTGCTGGCGGGCAGGGCGATCCAGAGCACGCTAAGGACAAAGCCCTCTGGAAGGCCACATCATGCTTGATAGGCTTTTAATGCTAAGCAATTGCAAATTGCCATTAATGCTCCAATAGGACACAGATACACAAGCCTTTTCCCTTCTGTCATGAGGCATTAGGTCATAAGAGTGGATAATAACAGCAATATTAGTCCCACCAGAGACCTGGGCTGACACAGGCTGCATTGGACACGTGGGCATGGGTTTTGGCACTTCAGGCAGTGCCATGATCTAACTTTCTGTCTCTCTCATGTCACACAACACATGGCGTTGAGCAGGCCCTGGGCTCTAGGAGGCAGCTCTGAAAATGTGCTTTGCCTTTTCATGATCTTTTCACTTGGCCTGTTACGACACAGTAGGTAAAGGAAGACTAAGACATAAGAAAATGGCTGGGTAGGTATTAAACCTCCAAACAGTTTAACACACTCTTCCCATACTGATTCTCCACTATAAACCACCAGGCTGCAATGCAGATGATAAAGCTCCATCTGACAACAAAATCCTGACTTCACACTACCAGTCACATCGATCAACATCTGAACTAATGTCAGAGTCTTCTCTTACTAATGAGCTGCTGCACTGAGATGCAGCTTTGCTATCAGTCAGATACCTGTAATGAGGCAGAATGAATGGCAAGACCCCTCTTCAGACGCTTTCTCTCATCTAGCCACAGAGGGGCTTCATTGTTCACTTATTTTTGGTACAGACAAAGAGTTTCTTCCTGAAGGTCTCTACCAGTATCACACAGTTACTCTAGCACCTATTTTATATGTCAGCTGCAGCTGTTTGGAGAATTTCTACCAGGAATTAATATTTTTTCCCCCTTCTAATCATTTGCAGTCCCAGTGCTTTCATGTAAGGGTTGTAGTCCCAGTGCTTGCATATAATGACATTTTAATGTACACTTCAAATTCAGATGAAAGTACCTCACCATGTTCCCAAGTTGGACATGTTCATGTAGCACTCTGCTTTCCTTAAATTATCTGGCTACAAGGCACATTTGTCCAGGTGTTTATGCTTTGAATTTAAGCCACAGCTACCACGCAGTATCCTATGATAGGATACCTAAGTGTATCCTATTTACCCATCCCTTAATATCACAGGAGGGATGTGCTCCAAATCCATACCTTTCCATCAATGTAAGACAGCCACAGTAATGATTTCTTTATTTTCCTTTGCCTGTCATGCTACTCCTGAATGGTCTGAGCTAAAGTTTCTGCCAGACCCAGAGGTTCTGCCCAAGTCAGATCTAAGGCAGTTTGGTGATTTACAGATGCAGTGATTGAAGAAGCACCTTTAAACTGTAGTAGAGGAAAACTCAATGAACAGTAAGGAAAGCTCCAACATTTGTTACAGTCACTGTTTAGTTACTAAGAGCAGGGTGGTTTTCTGTACTGGGATTAACTCTCAGCACAGACAAGTTGGCTGTTATTTGTTACTCCTATGAAAACAGTCATTACAGAAAGGCTGGGCTTGGGTTTGTGTTGTAAACTGAGGTTGTGGCTTGTATCTTTCTCAACTTCCCAAATATTTCAGTCAGGTTTTGTTTTTCTTTGTCTTAAACCAACATCTTTTGTCTCTCAGTCGCAGGTCCCAGCATGCAATGATTTATGCATGTCTCATTCCATGCCACATAAGAAGGGTTATCAAGTTTGTATCTTTAAGACTAATGACTGTTGGTTAACACTTTTGAGGCAATTAACCAGCGATATCACTTCTGTCCACCAACAGAGATATTGTTGCATTCAAATTTCTCCACAGGGCAAGACATAGGTCTGGATTTCAGCCCCTGCTTGGTTGCCCTGACAGAGAAGGCTGCAGGTGACGGGCAATGGGAAGCCATAAATGACCCCTCTGCCTGGGCCCTGATATGATGGTTTATGTGGTCTCTGACATCAGCTGATGATATTTTGGGGCAGATAGGTTAGTGGAATTCAGCAGAAGTGTTGCGTTTGTTTTTCCACACATGCAGCCCCTCTCAGACCAGTTATCAGAGCATGGCAGCTTTTCACACCGCCAAGCACCTCTCCTGCTGCCTGCAAGGGACCCAGCCAGGACTTCTCAGTGCCCTGTCACTGTCCGGATGCTGCAGCAGTCCCTCAGGGCCAGTGGCATCTGGCTCAGGCTAAAGCCACCCTTCAGGCTCCTCTGACTGCTGCCAAGGGACCAGTAAAGCAGCCAAGATCAGGGCAAAGCAAATAATCTTCAACAATGGTTTTAACCATTATCTTCAACTAAGCATACACAGGAAAATCTGATGAGGCTGTGATGAAGTCTCCCAGGCTGTGTCTGCTGTGAAGATGCAGACTTCTATTTTCATGCCCAAGCAACTACAGGGAAGTAACCTGAAAGGTGCAGAGTTTTCTTCTGCCTTTAAAGCACATGACTTCAAAACATATGTTTTTATTTCCTGAACAACTGAGATTTCTTGCTGTGAAATAAGGTTTTTCTGTGAAAACACTAACAGTTCCCATGCATCTCATTGAAACTAATTTTTTCTGCTTCTAAGATTACTATTTAATTTGAAGTTTACTTTGTATTAATAGAAAGGGAGGGTCTCATTTTTCTTTTCAAATACCTCCTTGTCAAAAGACCATTTTTTGTCACAGTGCACTTTGCAGAAACCTTGCAGACCCACTTGGCTGTGGGAGGAAAACCTCTTGGCTCCCAGGAGCAGCAGCCCCACTCCAGCCAGTCCAGCACACACATGTGTCCTGCAGGTGCCTGCGCTGGACACGCAGCGACAGCTTCTGCTGGGAGCAGTGCTGGGGGCAGCGTGGGAGGAACAGGAAGGGGCTGGTCCCTCTCTGGGGCAGAGGGGCTGCCTGCAGTCCTTCCCTGCTGGAAGTGTCACGGCCCAGCACTGGCTGGCTGGCAGCAGAACAGGAGTGTCTGCACCGACACAGCCACCACAGCACCGCCTCACCTCAGGTACAAGCCTAAGGAGCTCTGGTTTGCAGCCTGGACTAAGCATCCTTCCAAGGCAGAGGACAAGTGTAAGCCCTCAGCAGCAAACACAGCCTTGCTGCACGCGGCAGGCAGTCCCTAAGGACACACGGAGTCAAAGCCATGGTTCATCCTCCTTGATGCACATCCTGCTCACTGGATTTTGCTGGTAGAAGTTCGCATAATCCTGGGCTGCACCTGAGAGAGGGATTCTGCTACCTGGACCGTGGCTGCCATTCCCTAATGGTACAGAAAAGCACTGGTGGGAAAGTGTGGCAATTCTAAAGATATTGTAAATAAAATAAATCCATGAGGCTAGAGGGAGGTGATGTTCCACCTGAGATTCATATGCAAACTCTGAAATATTAAAAGCACCCTGGTGAAGGCATTGCTAATTAAAAGGATAAAATGTGCAAGCATAGAGAACAAATTATTTAAAATATAAATTATTTCTTATTAAGATAAGTGTCTAACTAAATGTTGAAGGAGCTGGATAGTAGTTTACACTGTAAAATGATCTGTTAAATATGTACCTGTTAACATCAATACAGCTATTGACAAGCAGATCCAATTTTGCTTTACTTTCAGAGAGCAGACAATAGCAAGTTTTACTAGTGCTATCTTATTTTACAAGCATTAATGAACAATTAACCAACACTAGCACTCTTTCCATCTGTAATCCTGTAGTAGGATCACTAATCTCCACCACTAGCAGCTAATGATGAAGGTCTCTTAAGCTTTACTTCTTATCTCAGCCAGTTCTTAATACTCACATAAGTATGCTTTCTGAGCAGGGCGGCCCCCTATTGCTCTGCGACTTGAATACAAAAGACTGGTGAAATTTTTGAAGGGTTTTCTGTTCAATAACACTTCTATACTTATGTTTGCCTTCCTACAACAACAAACACAAGTGATCAGCAGAGGACTAGCAAGGTCACTAAGGGCTCTGTGTTTCCATACTTGTTCTAATACTTATAAGAATGTATTCATGCCCTATTATATATATTCCCTGGCTGCTCAGGCAGAAGCTCTAAACTAAACTAAACTGAAATGAAATAAAAGGGAAATACCAGAAGACTAAAACAGTGTTTACTTCACGAACAAGTCTGCTGTTTGTATCGAACAAAAGGAAGTTGGAAAGTGGCTGCCATTAAAAATACATGCAAGATAAACTGAAATTTTTATAGTACACAGTACACATGACATTTTCTAACTTCTCTTTCAGAGTGTTCTTGTGTATACCGTACACACGAGATCTGTGTACTGGGATGGCAGGGGAATTCATGATTCTGTTAGGCTTTTCTGGAATAGCTAAGCCAAGTAAAGCAGCAACAACTTGCCAGACAGGAAACTGAGTGGGTTCAGTTCCAATCCCCATCAGGAGAAGGTCCTCCACAGTCAGGGCAGTCACCTCTATAGTAAAATTTGCACAGTTAAAAATGAGGTACACGGTCCTTCATCTCCTTTCGCTTTCAAGAAAAAGCGATGAGCCTAAGTAAAAGTAATATATTTTCCTTAGTCCATTTTGTTTATTCCATGCACAGTGCTTGAACATGTTGGCCCCAGCCCAAGCAGAACTCAGGACAACTCAGAGGTTGTTTCCTGGCCTAAATGAAAGCCTTGACAGAACAACTCCAACTGGGCCCAAAACATCCACTGCAGTTGCTGAGATTGTTGGAGATGGGGAACAACAGTTGAGTAGCAAAAGACTGATTCCCATCAGGGAGGTGATCCAGTTCCATTAAAAGCTCACTCTGACCCAGCTTGCATTAAGCTGTGTGGCTGATGGAGAATCAAGTTGCCTCATCATGCTTGTAGCTGGATGTTCATTATTAAATTGCAACAGATTACCAGGAGCTGAGAACAAACGTATCTCGAAGCCATTCCCAGAGATGTTTTAGCAATAACCTTCAGCATGAGGTGTTGCTGAAGAAACATTCTTTATAAGCAGCTAAAAACTGAGAATTAATGTTCCTAATACAATCAAAAGCTGCCTCCTTGCATGCTCTGTTCCAAGGTGTGTTCTCCTCTAAGGCATAAAAGAAGCCAAACTCACCTGGCACCCATGGCTGAGAGATGTCTTGGAAAAAACTTCTACCGGCACCTACGCAGATACAGCCTGGTTTTTTGTTGTGTTTGTACAATGCATATCAAAATGCTTTTCCTTCACCAGGGCTTCTCAGCACAGACAATAAATAGCATTATTTAGAGGGAAAAAACCCCACTTCTGTACCTCTGCAGGAATCGTGACTAATAGTTGCTTTTACCACATTTTTCCGTGACTGCTCATCATGGCCCAGGTGGCTGTGCAACTTGGCAGACACGGAGGAGGAGAGGAGTGCTTGCTTGGGTCAGCCCAGCTGCCCTCAGAGGGGTAACTTTCCGGCTGGGACACAGGGGCAGGCTGGCCAGCCTTACCTGAAAAGTAAGGTGATAAAGTAGCCCAGGCGCATGTGGTAGAAGGTGTGGGGATGAAGGCAAGAGAGGCTCTGGGACTACTTACAGTCTTTATTCATTCAAGTAAAAAT
This sequence comes from Platysteira castanea, assembly GCA_013397175.1. Lineage (NCBI taxonomy): Eukaryota > Metazoa > Chordata > Aves > Passeriformes > Platysteira > Platysteira castanea. Next base: position 81,444 of record VYXC01002872.1, read on the forward strand.
TGTCTAGAGGAATTTTATCAAAGTGAAGCCAACCAAGACATCAGAAGCAGACCTTATCAGAAGGCCTGAGAGAGATGTGAGTGAAATGGTTGCTTATGGACATATAACCAAGCATTAGTGAGGAAAGAAAAAAAGATTTTCATATGTTTCACCCAGCCTTTCCATTTTTAGGCCTTTGCTGTTTGGCTTCATATCTGATGTATGGAGATTTCCTTGATGTGACAGTCACCTGCAGTGTGGGTTGATAGCTTGCTCCCACTCCACTCTGCAGGCTTCAAATCTCAGCAATGACTCCAGGTGATGATGGCAGGATCAGAAAATGGGGAAGAGCTAAGTGGGTGGAGCTAATTTCATCTTGACAGGTACTCCCATTACATAGGATACACTTTAGTGGGAATATTTGGATCACCTGTATATGACTGTGAGACTCACCTGCTATCCTGATTGCGCAGCAATACCAGAGCCATCTTCAACCAAGCTCTGCTGTACCGGTACCAGAGAGAAGCAATTTAAATCTATTTACCTACAATTCTGTACTAAAAGGGCAAATTATTCAGGGCAGAGGTCTGGAGTAACACAGTTAAACCCACTCTGACACTTGACATAGAACCCAGGTCCATATTTTCCTGCACTGCACAATATACTGTCAGCATATCAGGGAAAATGTTTGGAGTAGAGGAAGAAGTTCAGCCCTGGAACATCTCTCTGTCACAAGTTCTCTTTTGTAAGTACCTGTCAGGAATCTGGAGATACTTTCCTGGAAAAGTCATGCAAATGTCAACAGCTTGCAAGATCATCCTTGCTAAGAGAAGGATTAACAAGAAAACGAAAATCTGATGTTGTGAAGCATATTCTGGGGAGTGGACAGAGGGTGGCCTATTTGTCATTACTCTGCACCTCCTGCTCATTTGCACAGCTGCCAACCCCAGGGCTGTTGGGAGCGGCTGGAACGGTGCTACAGTGATGAGCTGTTGCAGTAGCTGAGCATAAGAGCAGCCTGGTCAAACGGATCCTTGGATCAAACAGTTTATAGTAACAGCAAATAGCAAATAGTATCTATTTTCTTTCAACTGCTCTCAAAATGCTCATTTACTTTCATTTAATTTTTGTGTTTTCCCAAAGGGATGACATTTTTACTCATACCTGCTGTACAAAGAAGATGTCAGTGTTTACTGCATTGTTTCTATTTTTATGATATGATAGAGGTGAAGGTAGAAGCTAATTAACAATACTGTTTCCAAGATAGCAAAAGAGTTTGTCTATGATGTTAGTGCTTTTTATTAACCAGGACGAAGCCAAAACCTTGCTTCAACATTTCCACTTTATAGATAATATCAGATATACTTCTCCACCCCCACCAGTTCACATATTCATTACCCAAATTGCCTATCCTCAAAGTGATAATATAGTGTGGTACAACATGCCCCGACAGGACACAAATTGACTCTGTGCCTAGATACTATACAGACAGTGTAAAGCAAATATCTCACTCTATTATCTGCTGTCTCTATGAATCAACAGATTACATGGTTCACTGGGTAGCTGAATAACTTTTACACAGTTTGCTCATATCTATTTACACATATTCTACAAAAAAATACATTAACACCAAAGGACAAATGTAAAAAAGTATACCTGCAGAATCCAGATAAATTACACATGTGAAAAAACACAATAAACAGTAGTGCTTAAATTTCATATACTATATCTGTAGATATGAAAGGAGACTCTTCTCTCATGACAGAAACCTGAGTCATGTGGAAGGCCCTAAAAACCTTAAGAGGAAACTTTAATTTGTGACAATTTGTTTTTATGTAAGTTTATAAAGAGTCCTTAGTGTTCCACAGAATAGGGCTGTAACCACAGAGGGTTCTTCACTGATGATCTCCATGGAGGTGCACTTCACCCACCTCTAAGCTGAGACCTTTCAGAGCTCCACGTCTCCTGTGTTCACTGTTGTTCCTGGTCACTGATTTGTAAAACACGCCGTTTTTTGGAAGAGGAGGCAGTATGCCATGTCCTCCCTTTTCATACGTTGTGTGACAATGCAGTGAGCAAAGCCATTTGCCCATGTCACTGTAGAAAGGAACAGAGCTTTAGCAGCTGGCTAACCCAGGGTCTACACACAGCTCTCAAGCTGCATGTGGATACCATGCTCTCTGGGTCACTTGCCCTGGTTTTTCAGCCCCTTCCAATGCCACACTCAAGAAACAAAAGTGAAGATTGTGCAGGGAAAGTACAAAATGTCTATGCCTTGCAGTGCTGCACCTTACAAACCCCAGAATGTTCAAATTCCCTGCCATACACATATCTAGATGCTTTTATTTATATATATATATATACACACACACACACACACACACACTCCAAGTTACATTAAAAGCTATTCTTTCTTTTCTGCTTCTCTCTTGCCCACAGCCAACTCTTCCCTCCCACATACCTTTTAAAACTATTCCCTGATTAGGTCAGAACTCCACCTTTACCTTGTCTCACTCTACAGAGTAATTCTTCCAGGCAGTCACTGGTTTGTCCTCAGACAGTGGCACTAGAAGCTACTACATTTGGCTCCTGCCCTATTGCCTGTCTCCTGTGTCCCTGATAACACCTATCCCAGCAGTGGAAGCAGCTCTCTTCAGCAGAGATACAGACAGTGAGAACTTTGGTCCATCTAGACATCAATTGTTTCTTTCCCTTTTTAAAAAGCTTAGTTTGTCTTGAATTTCTGGGCCAATTATTTCAAATTTAATACTATAATGAAGCAAAATAGTTTAACAGTGTATTGTACCATGTGGAAATTAAGTGGTAGTATCACAAACTTGCAGCTATTCATCCAATTACATTCAACAGAATGGCAACAGTAATTTATTTTAAGATTAAAACTAAAAAGAGGAATGCATTTAACTAAATTTAGTAGCATGCAGTACCTGTTTGCAGGTATGAAATAAACAGTTTTGAAAGAAAGACTTTTCAGTGCTAATTAAGTGGGAAATGAACAGTCAAAACCTGCTGCATATTGGATTTTTAAAAGAGCTTGGGGGTTAAGGGGATTTTTGGTGCTCTGAGTTGGTTAATAATATTTAATTTAAAAAGAAAGATTTTGTTAAAACTGGTAGACTTTCCTTTGTAAACTATGTCTGCTACTTTGTGCAACAAATTCTACATGTTTTTGGTAATGGGAATGCTGTTGCAACAGCCTTTTGTGCATCCTGATTGAAAATTCAGCTACATAACCCTCACTGAACTGTTTATCTTATGTACTTATTTAACTAACATTCAAACTGACAAGTCTCCTATTTCTGGGCTTTCTTTTTATACTTTAATGTATGCCTTATCAGATGAAGCTCAGATACTACCAAACTTTGCATGTTTTTGATTTTGCACATAAACTGAAGGGCAGAATTCCAGTCTATGTCCTCAGTCATTCAATTTTTCAAGATCTTTGAACAAGACTTCAAACCCTGAAAAAATACAACCCAAACACAGACTTGCTTCTCTGTCTGTACAAATACGTGAAAGAAACTGGTATGTCAAGTTTCAATGTAGGCAAGCCTAATTGAAGCTTTAACTAGATTCGAAACAAGAGGCAGGCAGCACCTCCAAACTGCTTTATTCAAGGGCAGGAAGACATTCAGGAATAGAGCTACTCGAATTATTCATTACAAATAAATTATCCAATTAATTTAGGCAATTTTTCTTATCATTAATAATTCACAAACTCCTCTTGATAGTGGTGGATGTGTGCATCAGCCCTGATCCTGACAACACTTAGACACACATTTAGCTTTTCATATTCCCCATTATCCCATTGAACTCCATCAATTTTCTCAGTGAGCTGCAGGTGAGCCTATGGAGTGTTGGTGAACAGCTTGCTTCCTGGGTATTTTTTTAAGGAAAAATAATTTGCTTGAGTTGTACAATATTGTGTCTGCACCTAATGAATGGCAACTCTCCAAGAGAAAACTGAATGCTGAGTAGCAAAAGATTAATGTTCTTGTTAAAGACCTTTAATTTCTTTTCACACAAAGAGGTTTTATTTGAATAAAGCAGCAATTTCACAAACATTTGCGTGAACAAATCCAAATACTGATGCAAATATTCATAATAGTGAATAAAGCAGGATATATCCTATATGAATATAGACCATGGGAATGAAGGGTTCTGAATGCTGTTAGGCTATAGTACCTTACGAAGAATAATGTTCCCAAGAAAAGGTGGTAATACTACAAATGCCATGCATTGGAAAGCACTGTGAACTGCATTTTTTAAAATGACAGCCATTATAGGAAGCCTGTTGTGTAATTTGGCTTCCTGGCCTATGTGTATGTTTTAAATTTTGCTATCTTAAACATACAACAGGTTCCTGTGCTAGCTCTGCACAGAAGCCCTTGCACTTCCAGGGTACTTGAACAGAAATATAATCTCACCTGGCTTCTTCTGTAGTGATCAAGAAAGCTGTGAGATATTTGCTGTCATGCCTATGTTCTCTCCATAATTTGTGACTCCTGGTCCCATGCACTTGTGGGAAGCTTAAATGGTTATTACTTCTAGTGCTTTAAGGGTATCTTATTATGAAGTACTTCTGAAAGAAGAAAATAATTATTAGCCAATTTATAATGAGCTTTCTCATGTGCTGGTTCCTGTTTATCTGTAGGTTCAGGTTTTTTGTACCTCAGTTAACACTCTTTCAATAGAATCATAGAACCGTTTAGGTTTGAAAAGACCTGCAAGATCTTTGAGTCTAGCCGTTAACCCAACACTAAGTCCAACACTAAACCATGTCCCTAAGTGCCACACCTACATATCTTTTAAATACCTCCAGTGATAGTGACTCAGTTGTTTCCGTCGGCAATCTGTTCCATTGCTTGACAATAAATCAAATATTGCAGCAAGCCCCCTGTAAATAAGATGTAATTAAATGTAACAATTCCATTGATGTTTTGAACAATTATGCAAATCCAGAACTGTGCTGACAGCTAGGTATAATGCCTTGCAAACTTTCAATTATCTGCTGCCCACTAACTGCTGTCTCAGTCAAATCAGCATGAATTGCTGATCACTGGGGTACTTTTTCAGGGGGACCCAGTCAAACATAATATGATCCCAGAGTCTGACATAAAACATGATAGCTAAAACACAAAGGGAAACAGGCTTATTTTTGTATCTGATATCTGACAACAAGTTGGATATTGTGAGTATTTGATTCAATTTTGTGTGTCAGATGGCAGTGGAGCAGACAATAAGGTGTCCACAGTATTTATGAACAGGCAAACACCACAGTTCACTGACGAGGCAAAATAATTTTAGGTAGCACTGAACCTGTCAGCTTGCATTAGGTTGGGGCAGATTCTAGGTTGGATAGAAAAGCTGCAATTTATTTTTTTCTTTAACAAAATGCTGATAACCACTCTCATTCCTAGCACAGAACTTAGGATAACTCTGACCACTAGGTCCTTTTGTCACCCTCTCACTGAACTGTTCTTTTAACAGAGACACTCTCATTTGCACTCGGTAAAATGCCAGGCTGGATTTCAATCATGTTGATGCACTGTCCATGCATCATAGGAAAAAAACATTACCTCTAAGGTCTCAAGGAGGAATAACCTACTGGAGTTTCAAATTAGGTGGCTCTGGACAGTGCTGGGGAGGCACAAGCTGATGCTCCACTGCAGGTATGCTCAGTTACCAGTTTCCCTAGTCTTTCAAACAAAGCATATGACTTTCAGTCATTGCTCCATTAAGCATCAGTTAGGAAGAAAATTAACACAATTCAATTGTATTATTAGGAAAAGTCTTCCCACAAGAATCTTCTTGTGCAGAAAGAGCTACCACAGCCTGTGCTGTAGCAGTCACACTGCCCATAGTCCACTGTTGCAGTGCATGCACCTGTGGGCAGACATGGATGCTCCCTTCAGTCTCAGAGAGGTATTTCCAGGAGGGCCAAAGGCAATAGAGCTTTACATATGAAGATCTGTGGCAAGTGTGATACTCTAGCCAATTCAGTGCTCTTATATCAATGCAAAATCTAAATATAAATGATGAACAGATGCTTGCTTAACTGAGAGCAGCAGGTCTATAGGTACATTGAAATTACTTGTTCAGGAGTTAGACATTACTGGTCTTACAGTGCAAAAACTCTTAACATTCCCATTGCTGTGAGGGATGAAGAATTTGGGGAAACCAAATGTCACTGTCAACTGGGCAGCCACTAATATGGTGACACAAATACATGCTACCCAAAGCCTTTGGGTTGGGGCCACAGCCTGGAAAAGGCTAAAAACACCGCGTCTGCCTCAGCCTCCCTTAAGCCCTTGTGTGGAAGGAGCTGCACTGGTTGTTGATCTGCAAAGATGAGTCATGATGCTTTCCTTGTTCAGCAAGGAAATTTTGGCCCAAGTAGGTAAAGGCACCTTGCCCTCCATCATCCCAGGCTCCCCAGGGCATGTGAGGCAGTGGAAAGACATGCTCCTCTGCTCTGCTAAAGAGAAGCAGCCATGGGGACTTCCTGGTGCCATGTCTCACTGCAGCTGGTCCTAGCAGGGCAGAGGTGCCTATCACTGCCCTGGAATCCGCTCCTGCTGCCTCACTGGTGCCTTTGCTAGGAAGCTCTTTGATAGGCAGCCTGCCTTCTGTTAGAGTGATATTTCAATCAGANAGAAAGTTTCGCAGTGATCCTGTGCATTATTATTTGAATCTGACCATATTCAGAAACATATTCTTCCCCAGAATTGCCAGCTGGAGCCAAATTCTCTGCCCTGACTGCCCTCAGAAATTTTCATCCTAATCCCAAACTATTCATCCCAACACTTCTGCTGCCATCAATAGATTTAAGATGTTTTTAATGCCTTCCTTGAACTTGCCTTGTCTCCTGTCAGCCAGCCAGAAGTGGTTTTTATCAGGAATAAGATTCAAAGAGCCTGCCCTGCAGCAATCCCATCGTGCACTTCTTTGTCAGAATCCTAATGACGATTTATATATACTTAAGAGACTATCTCCAGCTGTAAAACTGAAAAGCTTCTGGGGGTCTGTGCAGTTCCCTGACCTCAGACCTATTTTTATATTTTGATCTTGGGGATAGTGCCTCCCAACACTCCGAATCCTCCAGTTATCCCTGCGGTAACAAAGTGCTAGCTTAACCAGTAGTAGCAAGACTTAAAACAGGGCACTCAGGATCAAAGTGGCTAACAAACTTGAGTATTAGCCACTGTGTCAGCCCTAGAGACAGCCACGTTAAACCAAAACATGTATATGGCTAAGTCTCCATGCTAAAACTAAACATCGTGCTCCAGAGGACGTGCATCTTAAGAGCCATTTTTGCTGAGGTAGGTATGAAAGCATGCTCAATTTAACATGCTAAACAGGCATCCGCCACAGACACTCTCCTCCCAAGCACAGAGGAATTATACTATTATGTTTCTTTTAGGCTCCATGGAGCTATTTTTAGGATTTTTCCAGCATTATTTGCTTTTCCTTTCATCCCAAACATTCATAGAAGAGATTTTAAATTTTTGATTCAGAAGAAATGAAGGAATATGAAAGAGTGTGAGAGCACTGATGAGTCTGGATTAAGACAAAAACATAGCCAGGATAAGGTTCTGTCAATGAACTGACACTTCTTTTTCCTTCCATTGTCTGATTACCAGAAGAGCAGTACACTAGCAACAAGGATGATCACATGAAGGCGGGAAAACACAACTGTCAGGCTTCAAGGACAAAGCCTATTCTTACATTGCCATTCCTTAAATCCAGACATTAGAGCAAAAGGAATGAGAAAAAAGCAGCTCACTCATGGATAGCTTACTGAGGATACTGCAAAAGATTATGCTAATCTTCACTTCATTGTCCTCTGCAAAATGTTTTCATACCATGCCTTTTATCTTTGGAAGGGATGCACAACCTCTCAACTCTGTGACAGCGAGCACTTTCTGTGTGGTTTCTGCGTAATTAACACCAGCACTAGACCTTTTCATTTTTGCTACTCAAGCTTATGGCCTTTTAAGGGTACCCACAGGGGAGCATCCCTCACCCCTTTGCTTGCGGCCTAAGTGATAGTCTCAGCTTATCCTTAGCTACATATACCATCTGTTAATAGCAGAAGGATCAAAAACTTTTGGCTAGCCTGCATTTTTCAAAGAATGGGGGCAGGCAGCATAAACAACACATTTGACAAGATTTCTAAGAGTTTTAATTCTGAGTTGGGGCCTAAAGACTTTCAGTTTTATTTAAACTTCCATTGCATTATTGTCTAGATTATGTTCTCATGCATAGTCATCTTAGGAGGTGGCTTGAATTAGATAGAAGTCTGCATTTAAGGTGAAATTCATTCTAATATAGTCCAATTTTATCACATAAGTGTGACATGTTGGATTTTTTCAATCTGAACACAATAAACACTGAACCTGCAATTTTGCCTCTCAGGTCTTCCCACTTCTGACAGTAAAATCAGGTATTTGAGAGTGTATTTGATACCAGTGGCAGTGGGAATTGCATCCCAGTAGTGACACAGGAATTGCCTCTGAACGACACAGGCCCAATCTGACGCTCATAATCAGACACTTTTCTTCCTTATTTACAGAAACGGTGGAATGATTAAAAAGTAAAAACAACAAATTATTGTGGTGTTTCAGCATTAATACTTATTTTCACCAGCTTTCCCTCATGCATGTTTTATCTAAGAGTGGGGGTTTCAAGGGGTTTTTTTCCCCAGGTACATTTTTTCCCTGGTCTGTTTTCCCACCAGACTTTGTCATGCTGGTGCCCTGGCCTGCAGGCACAGACACCCCAATTCTTTCAAAGGCAGAAAGAGCAAGAGCAGCACATATTTGCAAGGCTCCACACCCGCTTTGCCCCTGCCCAGGAGCCTGCTTAGTGGCGCAGCAGCTACACCTCGGAGCAGGGCAATGACCCGCAGAGGCTTTGGCCCACCCATGCAATTCCCAGATCTACTGAGGCTCCATTAACTCATCTTTGTCTCCTGCCACTTTTGACTTTGTAGGAAGGCTACCAGCGATCCAATGAACAACAAACAACAGTGATACTTTGGTGGCATGATATTGCACTTGAAGCTGCCTTGGAAGTGGACTAAGCTGTAGAGAGTGAGCAGACTCCTGCATTGCCTTTCTTGGCATCATATTGGGTAGATGGAGCTAATCTCCTCTATATGTGTCCAGAAGCACCAGATGTAGTTATGTGGTAGGAGTGGGCTAAAAGCACAGCTCTTCTTTCCATTTCCAAGTGCACTGACATATTCTCCCCTCCCTGAGAAAGACAAATGTGCCTTGAGATAGTTTGGCAACATGACAGATGGTAACTACCACTGTGGCTTATTATAGTGCTGCCAATGTCTCAGATGTGCATTAAAATCATACACTGACAGGAAGTCTCAAGGAAATGTTCTACATTTTTCTGCACAAACATAATCCCTTTTCAAACAAAAACCCCGAACAAATAAACAAACAAAAAAAACCCCATGAACATTTAAAACCCTAGCTGTCAGGATGTCCTGCACCAAAGGGTAAATACTACAGAGAAACTTGTGTTCCTGATCTGAAGTAACACCACGTTTTTAAATCTGAAACCAGCTTGTTCACTGCTGCACATAAAGAACTCAAAAGCCTCACAACTGTACCCAGTTCTTCTCCAAACAGTTCAAAGTTTCTATCTACCATACAGAGAAAAAGGATGCAAAATAAGTGCTTGAAAGACAGCATTTTTTAAATCTTACAGGTGGGCATAAACAGTTACATTCACATCACTTCAGTGCTCAGAACTAACAAATACAGTTTATTATTTTTTAAAAATACCACCCTTTGAAATATTAAGACCTTTTATGTTCTCAAGTGCTGTCAAAACCAATGCAAATTCTTTGTGGAAAGTACAGGCAGGTCATGGGATGTTTGTGCTCACCTTTCTTCTTGGGAAATCTGAGCTGAAATCCTGCATTAGGTGGCAATGCTTGTCCATATCTGAAAAATCAAACTATAATTTATTTGCCATTATATCTTCTTTTGCTTAGAGAGGCTGCCAAGACAGGACCTTTAGAAAACTGGGTCTAGGCTGCCAGGATAAAGAAAAAGTGAAGAAGTTTTCCAGCATCCAGTCACACTTTGTCCAGCTCCAGCTTATTCCTATGAGCCTTCTTTTTCATAGGCACTGCCTATGAAAAAGCTCTAGTGCAAAAAACAGCTAATGATCTGAAGAGTAGAATTGGAAGCCACTTTAGCATTCTCTGTAACATAAGTCACTTAAGAGTTGCTATCGTTATAAAAATAATCATCATGTTCTAAAGAGATAATTCCAGAAAGGATTTTGGCTGGGGAATTCAAGCAAAATTCCTATCATTTGTGGTGAAAATCAAACAACAAACTGACCATACAGTGTACAAATTATAAAACAGATGGAAGCAACCATGTAAAGTTAAAGGGCTGGAAAAGTCACATGATAAGTTTTCACTCTTTCTTCTAAAAGGGAAATATCCCAGTGTGATCTCAGTGTATGCAAAAAAAATGCCACCCATCAGATAGGATGTTTTACTTTGGTTCTTACTCAGTTCAGCTGACTTACATGGAGTTACTTCTATTCTGCACCAGTTAAAGTGAAAAGAAAACACATGTTTCTGTCTGAACACTGAAGGCCAGATTTTCAATCTGTGTAGATAAGAAAAATTTAAGATAGCCCCTATGTCATGTGGATAATTTTAAACAATCTTAATAGGACTATTTTTATGCAAATATAAAAATATAACATAACATTTCCTTGTTGCCAACATTCACAGCAGGCTTACAATGCCTATACAATAACAATTCTTGTAAGCTGTCTGAAACTTTGAATGAAAGCAATTTCCTTTCCTACCTTCAGTCAGAATCCAGATACAGTGACACTCCAAACAAAATTAAGTAAGTCTGTGTTTGTAGGAGGAAAACCTTCATTCAGACCAGTAAAGTCAACACCTTTGTCTCACTGCCCGTAACTCTATTGTCTTTCAAAAATTTCAAAAAGTTTCCCATGAGTTAGAAAAAAAGAGATAAATTTGCTAGCATCTCTTTAAATGAGCTTTTAAAAAATCCAAAATGCCACTCTCAGTAGCCAGTCTACTAAATTTTCTATTAAACAGAGAGAAAAAGCCTCACCAGCAACTAATTTTCCTGTAATAAATGCACCAATAATCTAGTTCAAGTTTCATAAAATTCATAATAGTCACAGTTCCTGCAAGTGCTAAGAATCACTAGTTTCTGTCTTAAGCAATGCAATTTTGTGGAATTATATTACACAAGACCTCATACACCTCTCCAAAACAGCATTGGAGTGAAAACACCACTTGCTGGCTACCTAGAGTTTTACTTGCTATAAGCTGTTTAGACCACATGAAACCTGCAATACACTGTTAGATCTTTACAAATTTCATGAAATCTTTTTCGGATATCCAAAAAATCCTGAACTACTTGAATCTTTTGTCTCCCAGCACTGGGGACTGACCCATAATCTCTTTCCCAGCCAGTATACCAAATCTGTAGCCAACCTTGTCACTGACTCCAACAGCTGCTTAAATTCACCAGAGGGGATAGCAGCAATCCTACTTCTAAAAGAACACCACAAGGCTTACGTTCATGATGCCTTGAGGAGACACTGAAAGGAAGGTCAAAGGTGAAGAAAAGATAAAGTGCAGTACAAGAAGATCAGTAAAGTTGAATCTTCTTGATGGAAAACTCATGTCTGCTTCTTCATGATGCAAACAACATAACTTCATTTCAAAAAGCCTCTGGTTTTTGTTGATTTTTTCCCTTCTCTTTTGCTTTGGAGTATTTTGAAGTTTATTGAAGTTTTTTTTCTCTTTTTTTTTAGGTCAGAGCTCTGTGCATCTAAAAGCCTTATTCAGTTGTTCTTGTCACGAGTACTTTGTCTTACACAGGCTGCATTACTCTTGTAAACAGAGGCAGCATCAAAGTGAAAGCAGATAGAGTCACATCAGTGGATTAAGGCCTTCTGCATGATAAAGTAGCTACCTAGGGTGGGATAAACTTAATATGTGAAAGAATGTTATTGAGGAGGAATAAAGTGCCAAAACTCTGTCATTCTCTTAGTAATGTCCTAATCTAATGCCTGACACCAAGGCCTTAGGCCAGTGTTAGTGTTAATCAATGAAATACCCATCTGTGTTCCCTGTCCTTATCGCTATTTAGAACTAGCCTAAACTCAATTATTTTCCCTTAGAGACCAAGATGGGATATTAAGTTGAGTGAAAGGGATTGTGTCTCACAAAGAAATCCCAGTGTTAAAATGCAGAGGTGTCAACATTGCTAACTAAATTTCAGTTAAACAGAGATTAAATGCTAGTTCTTTGGACATGAAACACTGCATAGATTAAATCTGGTTAAAAATCCTTATTTAGAGAGTGGCTAAAAACTGTTAAGCAGTTTAATCAACTTATAATGTAAATTTTGTTCCCTCGTATGCATTATTTATCCCTTGCAATAACCATTGTACAATAAATGTTTGAAGTGTACACTCACTAAAGCAATAGGAAAGCACAGTCTCTTGCTGTTACCCAGAGCTGTGAATGATACAGACATTGCCAGATACATAATGGTTATCTGAGGAGTATGTAATTTATCCCACGAGTGAACTGCAAATCCCATAATTCAAAACTGCCCTAGTCACAAATGAGTTATGGAGGTGTTTTTTACAAGTGGGAATAATCTCACATCCCATCGATACTCATTATTGTATTTTTGGTTCACATCACCAAGATAATATTTTATATCTTTTTTATTTTATTAAAATTTCAAACTTGTTTGGCTTGTCTTTTTTTCCTTTAATTAGAACATTGCAGAGACAGGAAGCTTCTGTAGAAGTACACAGCCATCTTTTCTATATATTCAAGTGGATATATAGAAAAGAAAGAAAGAAACTTCCAAATTAACGAGGAATAAATGCTTTCAACTGCTTTGTAATGAGCACTTTTTTGGGTTAATTTCTAAATAGTATCTGGGCTGAAATCACTATATGCATTTTTAAAGAATTTTCTTTTCTGATTTCTTTTTTAATTGTAAAATAATTGGGAGAACTTTATTACCACAAGCATTTTTTTTCCCCAAAAAATTTAAAGGTTAACAGTCAAAAATGCTACAGAAATGAGAAGCAAAACAATTTTATTCTAAATGAACAGACCTGCACTCTCTTAGGTGTATATAAATTTTAAAAAGGTACTGAAATGACTAAAATCAGGTAAGTATTTCTATGACCATCATGGAAGTGCCAGGGGGAAAAACAGAAGGAACATCTCTTTAGCTCACTTTCTCTGCCAGTAATTCACCATGTGCACCTGTCCTCATGGTACTGGTCTTACTCTCAGTACTACTTTTTGTTTCTCTTTGAATTACCACTATATCTTTCTTGACTGCCAGTGTGCATCTTTGTTTAGTACCTCAAGCAAATTAACTGACGAGAAGGAAATAACATTTCCTTAACCGTGGTAAGCACATAATGCTGAGAGGGCATTTGGTGCTGCGAATCTGTTTTTTCTTCTTAGCCAGAAGTAGGGGCATAAATGCAGTGAAGCTTTCTGACTGTGGGAATCCCTGCTCTTTCCCTCTTCTCTCCAGCAGAAGTTACATTTAGTATGTTCTTTCTCACTGGTAAGCAGGATATACATTTTCTCATTTGCAGAGTAGCCTCTACTTTTTTAAACTTTTGAGTCTTTTTCATTTAAAAAATAACAGATTTCTGTCTTGATTATTTGGGACCCCAGACATGGGAGTTGGTTTTATGTCATGTGCAGTCAAGAAGAAAAAGCAAACATGACTGTGTGAGAGCTTGGGGTTGAGGGTTGTTTCCTTTTTTTCCAAGACAGAGGGATACAATATTTCAAATTATAGGCAGTTGTGAAATTTTGGTTTACACAGTGCAAAAAAATGTAAGTAGTTCTTGGGTCATTTAGATATTTCTCAAGGGGACAGTTGGAAAAGTTAATAAAAAAACATTGTTTGAAGCCCAAAAATGTAATTTGTCAAGATTTACAGGCAGTATTAAAGACTTGAGGAACTAAGGGATTCAAAAATCTGCTTCTAACATAGCTGAGTGAGCTTTAGCTTTACTTTAGAAAGCAGTGTGTCTTCCTGGGTTAGCAGAAATTGTTAATGATAATATAGAATAGAAGGTTGGTGCAAGGGCTTCTCTTAAAAAAAAATATGCTTTTTAGATCAATTCTCCTCTCCAAGGTCTCAGTATTACTTTGACTGAATAAAATTGTTCCTAGAGGGTTGTATTACAAAGGCTGAGTCTACCCTATTTTGATGATTCCCAAACTTAAAGAGAGGCACACACCACAATAAATAAAAACACACTGCTAGTAGCAGGCATTTAGAAGTCCCATACTGGTGAAAATTTGAAGCCAGCTATTCTCATCACAAATCAACTTTTCATGTTCTCAGCAACAAACACTAAAAGAATGTCCTGGTTTAAAATTTTTAATAGTTCTTTGCTTTTTTTTTTTCCTTTCAAATTTAGGGGTACTTGAGTGGATTTAGGGTTACACTGGTGGTTAGGGAGGGTGTCTGAAGAGGTCATTGAAAACCTTGCACTCACAAACCAGGGCAAAGTTTTGTTACTTGCTTCACTCTCCAGACTGGCATTAGAAAGCACTGTGTTATGATGGCTCCCATCTCACAGGACAGACATAAACCTGGAGATTCATCCATGTGTATATAAATAAAAGTCCCGACTCTCTGCCATGAGTTGTATCAGTTTTATTAATAGTGAAGCTCAAATTCCAAATTCATTCTTCCTACTTGAATCCCCCTGAGGTTGTTACAAGCAGTTTACTGGCTACCTGTAATTGCTGGATACTATTTCTGTGTGTGATAAATACATGCTACACTGCACAAGTGGCTTCATTTCAGTGACAGTTACATGCTTCCCTGCTTAAGCAGTTTACAAAAAGTATGGAAGACCACTTGAAATCCTTTTAGGAAACATTGTGAGCTTTCAGATTCTGGTGGTGAGGGAGACTAAGGCTAAACTCTGAATGTTCACAAAAAGCACTTGATACAGCATGGTGTTTTCTTTCTTTTAAAATTTTAGAGGTACAGGGTCCCAGAAAAAATTAGGTGGTAGCACAGATTGCCTTGGAGCATTTCACACACTATCTGAATCCAAATCAGCAATACATCTATAGGAAATTATCTTCTCTTATACTGATGGAGAACTGCTTTTACTGACAGAAAACTGAGACGGGGAACATACCTCAGGCAAGCAGGCAAGGAAAGGCTCCTCAGTCCCATGTGCACCCCATTATGTTTCAGTCATGGGTCAATATCCCAAAACCATGCTAGTGCAAAATGGCTCTGCCCCACCTCCATCACAGGGCTGGTGCTATAAGCTACAAGACAGCCAATCTCATGCAAAGGACACAACCTAATGCAATTCCAACATAAATTATGTATGAACATTGTAGCACAAGACAGTTGGAAAGCACATTGTTTAATTCAGCAATTCAATCACGTTTGTTGTTAGTGTACAGTACTGTACACTATAGTTAGAGAGGGGAACTGTCTCGGAGTCAAGTGGATCAAAAACAGTCTATGAGAGCCAGCTAAAAAAGGCTATTGTACTTAGCTGACTGAAGTGGAGAATGAAGTACTCTCCCTCAATTAAGGGAAGTGTGGTCGAGCTGATTAACCTGCTTGTTACCTTGGTAACCTGAGATTTAGATTGTGAATGGATATGTAAGGCTGTGGATACCTTTTATCAGACAAGAGTCTGGTGAACAGTTTGAGTGAGAGAACTGCAGGGCTGAAAGGTACTGGCACTTAATCTGTTTATGAGACAATACTTAATTTATAAGAGGTAGTCATTACTACTGTGTATGTAAGTCACCAATAAATGGAATGACAGCTATGTGCTGTGCTCCAATCTGCCATGCAGGTTGTGCACGCAGACCTAAACACTCAAAATCCTTCACTGGTGCAGTTCCACTGAGCCACCACAAAAGCTACCTGGCTTTGGGTTGGGCTGAGATGTCACAGCATCCCCTGAAATCACCAGAGCTCCTGCATGCAAAGTGCCCATGCTTTGGGCACTTGTGCACCTCAACTTTCTGTT
Source organism: Platysteira castanea (assembly GCA_013397175.1). Taxonomy (NCBI): domain Eukaryota; kingdom Metazoa; phylum Chordata; class Aves; order Passeriformes; genus Platysteira; species Platysteira castanea. The sequence continues at coordinate 97,539 of VYXC01002872.1, forward strand.
CACTTCATTCTTTGTCTTTTGTGCATCTCAGACTAATGGATAAGACTTCATATTTATTAACATTAAGCATCTTTCACCAGCTCTCCACCCCTTTGTAGAAAAGGCCTGAGGCTACATTCTCCCCTCAGTTACACCTGTCCAATCCCATTGACTTCAGTAAGATTGAACAGGTGTAAGCAAGGAGAAAATTTGGCCCCCTGTTGTCTAAGAATCGCATTATCTGTGTTCACCACTGCCTTGACTTTATGTCGCTGGCAAGTATAATTAATTTATAGTTTGTCTTATTCTCTTAGTTGTTTAATAAATAGATGAAAACAGAAGACTCCTGAGGGACTTACTCCAGTTACCTGTAATAGAAACTCCCCTACTGATACAGCTTCTTCAGGAATATCCCTAATACTTCCTCTTCTTTTTATCAATTCTTTATGAATTTTCATTATCTTTGGATTTTGCAGTTCTGCAGAATCACATTTCTTGTGTGCCATGACATGATTTGTTAGGGGAAAAATGGCAATACCTCCAGCTTCTTAAAATGGAGCTATCTTAAACTGAAAATACCCTCTATTTGACTTTTGCAAAGACCAAAATCTGCACTTAGGTTGAGGAACACCATCAACTAGTACTTAGCTAAAATAAATCACATTGCCATAAAGACTGTTGCTTGAATTAAAACAAAGACAAAATCAGGGAGTATTCAGGGAAGACAGTTGACTCTTTAGGATTAACTGGTTTTGTGAGCCTAAATTGAAGCTTACTGAATAGCAGTTACTGTTAGCCTTAGTTTTCCATCTGACCACCTTCCAAATGTTTCAGCACTAAATCTATTCTTTATTAAACTAGGACTGTATAAAGCTGTGTCTTGGTACCAGCATAGTCAGTTGAATGTAGGCAAACAGTCAACTAAAGCAGAAAAGAAAAACTTCACCTCAGTGAGAAAACCCGTCCAATGAGATCATCATGACTAATTCCACCAGAACCAGTAAATTTAAGGTTAATATACCTTAATCTCAAAGAAAGAAATTAGCAATCCTTACATGTCTTCCATATGGGACTTTTAAACTTTCTAAGTGCTTTACAAGATGCACTATCAGCAACCCTATCTTGCAAGTGTGTCAGAAAAAGGCACATTTAAGCCAAGGTCATCCAGCAGGTCAAAGGCAGAGCCCTCTTTCCAAGGTCCAATTTAGCATGCTGTTCTCTAGGCCAAACCTATTGTACACTACAAGAAGTCAAATGAGTTGAATCCCATACCAATATGCTTGCTTCACAGACACTGAAATCTCTGCACATTCCTGTGCAAAAAAAAAAGCCCTGTCTGACTTGCCCAGTATAATATTTTCGCTTTTTGCATTTTTAAAATACTGTCCCCGGTTTCCTCTGAACTTCTAGCCAAACCTAACCAGTGTTAAGAAGTTTACGAAGTCAGGGTGTTGAATGATTGACAGTGCTTTTTGCTGTATTAGTGATGCATTTAGAGTAATTATTGAATGGCCGTTCAGTCGAGAGCAGGCCACCGGCTCCACATGTGGCACTCTTCTCACCTTCTACTAAATTAATGTCTCTCCTCCTAGACATATGGATTTCCTGTCATGGAAACAATCTCCTTCTAGTAGAGATACAACAGACTATTTTGCCAGCATTGTGCAACTTTCAGCTGATAACTAGAGCACAATGTATTATGCATGCTCTACTGTTCTAATAAATACAGGATTGACTTGTTTACTACCAGAACTGTTGTCTCGATTAGCACTGTGTTTCTCTAGGCCATTATTCATTGGTGAGAGGAACCTGCCTGGTTCTCCATTAATCCAACTGTGTGAAACAAACTGGTTAATTTTTCAGCTTGTGTTGTTTGTTACTTAATGAGGAGAAATCGATTATTTTATTGCTGTCATTAACACCCTATTTATGAAGTGCAACATTGCTTATTTTTCTGCTTTGAGCAACAAATCAGAACGTTTTGTTTCTCCACTGGAGAAACAGGCCTTTTCTCAAAAGTTACCTCAACCAGGCACAATGGCATCCAGAGTCCACAGCACAGTGATCTGGAATAGTCTTCAAGACAAGATCTTTAGGTATGATTAATCAGGAATGATTTTCCCTTCTCATTGCCAGAGTTGATACAGGTTTGGCATCTAGGATCCAGAGCTCATTCACTCTGGTTGCTCATGTATCTCCAAAGATTCTAAATAGGAAAATAACCCTTAATCTACCTAAACTTTGAAACTCCATCCATATTTCTACATCTTATACAGCATCTAACAAGGAATTCCCCAGTGAGACTAAAAGGGTTCTTCAGACTACCAATAAAATCACAACAAAGACTTGCATTTTGTTTAGTGTAGGCAATAGACAGCTGCTAGCCAACGTCTGCAGCTCTGTCTAGGAATGAGGCTGCCCACTTGAGAAGCACCAAGGCCAACCAGACCGCTGGCTATTGTCAGGGTGAGGTGGGAAAGAAGAATTACAATGAATGGGGGAAAAGCCCTGCAAAGAAGTGTCAAGAATGAAAGAGAGAATGGACTGAGAAATGAAGGAAATATGTCCATAGAGGAAGAAAATCCAAGTATAAAACTATAGATTAAAAGATTAGACACAATGTTGGTAAAGCACAGGAGTTAAGACAGCCACAGCTGCTGCAGGAACAAGCTGCTCAAAAGCTGGGTGTATAGGATAGCCCAGGTTCTCAAACACAGGGGCCCCTGGTCTGCATATTAGATCTGTAAGCATCCAGTCTGGTTATGTCAAGTGACAAGCATCCAGCATGCTCTACATAGCCCTCCACAGATTTTAGGCTGCTGTTTCTGAAAACTTAGGTCAACACAGTATCCATTGTTGAGCAGCAGACATTTAATTACCTTCAAAACATTATGGTCATTAAAAGTCCAAGATATTTATCACAGTGCTGCCAACATCATGACTTGTCCACAAACATCTGCTACCATCTTAGAAAGGTATATTCCGGGCAGAAAGGAAGCCACAGGCCTAATCCTGTCTTTTCCAATTCCTTCTGGACATCTCTTGAATCATTGTAGAGATAAACTTTACAACAGAAGTTTTCTGCTATGGTACTACCTGGAATGACCAAGCTTCTGGATGAGGACTAGCCCTTCAATTTTTTTTGCTTGTTTCTCAGTCTGCCACAATTCTGATTCTTTTCTTCATCTGCTCATCTGTCAGGTGTAACATTGTAGAGTCGACCTCTCATCATCATTTGCATTAGATTGCCACCTCTGCTGGGGCTACACTGCAACTGTTTACGGCTGTGTTTTGAGGGCACACAGACCATATTGGAAGGACAAAAAAAATCCACAACAGGACCATTTCTGTAGAAGAAAAGGATTTTAACCCTGCACTTCTTAGTAATCAAAAAATATACATCTCACTTTAGTTTTGTGCGTGTTGGCTGGAAGCACAATACCTGTAAGACTACTCATACTTCAAAAGAAGGATGGAAACTAAAAGGAAAAAAAGTCAACCAAAAAAAAAAATCTACTTTTCCTTCAGATCTGAGAGTCCATTGAGTGTACCCTTTTGCATTGCACTAAAACACAGCAAGAAAGAATATTCTTGTAGCATTTCAAAGAGAAGCCAAACATGCAGGGATCACTGTTTCTCATGTTACTTTGGAGAGAAGGAGGACTGTGGTGGCTGTGAGACTCCCAGACAGCAACAGAAAAATTTTCTTAAAGGACTGACATATAGTAGTGACAACAGGACATCACTGATTCAGTTCACTGGCTCCCTAGAAACCTGAACCTGTCCTTCGTGGTATCATGGGAGGTGACTACTATTGAATAGGATGATATCACTCTAAGAGTTCTTTCTTGCAGTCCTCAGAAGCACTAGTAAAGAGAATCACGATATACACAAAAGTCAGAAAGTTGCTATGTGGAGACAGCTATCTTTTTGCAGAACGTATTGTATCAAGGAATCTCTAATGTAAAGCTATCTTTGCCTCTCTTCAGCTTGTCCTATAGGCTGTCACTTAAATAGAAGCATGATTTTGTTACAGCATGCTTCCCATCTTGTTCAGTTTGTACAGGCCAGTGTTAAACTACATCTCCATATGGTGTCACCAATTCATAAACACAAAAAGACCACCAATCTACAATGAACTGGTAGATACAGGAGGAAAAATACCCACAGGGATTTAATGCTAAAGCTCAGGAGAAAAGCGGTGAGGGAAGAGGTTGGACAATTTTATTTCCAGTTTAACTAAAACCTGCTGTAATTTTTCAGATAAGCCATTTAAGCTCTGTGCCTCATATATGTCCTCTCCTCTGAAGCAATGGAGCTGAAGCAAATCCATTTGGGGAAGAGAGGGAAGCATTACCGCTGTGACCTGGCAAGAATATGCCTGATTTCTTACATGTCGAGTAAGTCTCAAGGAGGGAAGGTCCCAGTCATGACTTTTGTGAAGAACATTGCTGCACTCGGTAGATATAGTCTAAGAATCAGACTGACTTTTGCACTCCAGTGGGGTCCTTCTTCCTCCCACCACCAAGCATGCAGCCAGGGCTGTGAACCAGAGAGCATTAACACTTGCAAGGATCAAAAATAGGAAGTAGGGTACACCTTTAGATCATTGCACAGGCAGATTATCTAAGTACTGCTAGAAAAGATCCTGCTTATTTTAGGAAAAATGGACATTTTCTTGCCTTCTAGTGGTGTTCATGGTCAAAAAAATGTTCTTCATCCCTATAAAGGCTGTGCTCATCCTGGACACGTGAATTATTTTCTCTTTATTATTCTCTATTGTTATTCTCTCTTTATCTCCAGATTTTGAGCACCTATCGCACCACTAAGCCTTGCTGGAGGAGTAATTTGTTACAGTTTTTCACAGTATTTTCTTCCTAATAACATTTACTGTATTGTGCTATTCTGAGAAGTGACATTATGAAAGCAGCAACAAAGGGCTCCATGTTCAGAGAGGCTTACTAGATTCCTAATTAAATATGGTTAAAAAACACCTCAAAGAGCACCAGATATGTAACTTTCATCCTGAGGACTCAAGGTGAGATCTGACCGTCAGCCAGGCTCTCCCTTTACTTCACAGCATTACCAAGTGTTGCAGCTGCAGCACGAAGTACTGACTGACAGCTTCACTGGGGCTCAGAGCTTTACAGCAGTGAAAGATCTGTCCCGAGGGATCTCCTCAGCAATGTTCCCCTAAGCAAGTGCCTCACTGGGATCTGCAGCATCCTCTGAAATGAGCCAGAGCTCAGCCACTGTAGCAAGCAGGAGCTGAGCATTTGGGGAACTACATTCTGGCACAATAGAGCAAGAGCCAGTATAGGGTGCATCCAAGACCTCCTCTAATGACCTAACTGAAATGGTTGAAGAATTACCAAGCCAGCAGTTTGCTTCAGCTTCAATTGCTGCCACAGTGTTGCCAGTACCTTTTTGTGGACTAAACCATTTTAATACAATATAAATTTACCTGGGTGGGATTGCCCTGAAACACTCCAGGAGCTGACACAGGATTTATTTGACATCTGTAAACTGTATTAATCTTCAGCTATGGGGCAGTAGTCAACCAGAACCAGTAGGTTCTCATGCTGCTCAGTCATACCTGCACCCATTATTGCCCTGCTCTGCCCCCTTCATAGGAGTTAGATGAATTTTTTTCTAGGTAGCTGAAAGGCAAAAGTCCTGTTTGAAATACTATTTGAGTACTTTAGGTTTTTATTGTAGGTCATATATGTGATAGAATAGCCACAGTTTCACCTAGGTGGCTACTTCTATTACTTAAATCAAAATAAACTATATATAACACCTGTTTTAGATATCAAAGTAGACAAGTACAGCTACTCATCCATATCGAACTGATTCAGAGCAGAACCACACCTTGAACAAAAAAAAAGCTTTTTAAATGTTAAAAGCAAATAATTTCTTTTCTTGTTGCTGTGCATTTGTGCTCTGTGTTAAACTACTCTGTTTTCTCCATTCCTCTTTACCTTCTAATGGAATCAACCATGGCAAATGCAACCAAGGATACAAACGGGTTCCCAGAAATACATAACTCTTTTTCCTGTGGACCAGCAGCAACTGGTTGGACAGGAATGGCCCTTCTCCCATTAGATATTACGCTCATCCTGCCCATAATATGCTAGAAGTCAGAGTCTCATGTAACCTAAGGGAACTGTTTCCTTTATTCATTTCCCCACCAAACTGCAAACATCACAATAATATATTCTGTCTAAGAGAAATAAAAAGGTTCCTGTAGCTATAGCTTGGGTTTGTGAATGCTGCTGAAAGAGGTCATCTCTGTTAATGGCATGTGAGAAGCATGTATACAAATGTGCTCACTGCTGGGCAATCACTAGCCTTTAATGTGTGGAGAAATCAGCAGAGACTCATATGTATGTTTTATTAATTCTTCCTCTATCTTGGTCTGTGCAGGCCTGGTGCATGCAGTTATTTGGGAATTTACATACCATTGGTTCTAAGGTTTGAGGAAAGATAAGAAAATTGATTAACTACCACACAAATAAATCCAGCAACGTCTTTGAAGAGTCAAGGCCTCCATATAGTCATGCTGCTGTTCTGCTGAAAAACTGTGAAGCAGGAAGCTAGCACCTCTCAAACCAGGGAGGTGAGCTACAGCTCACAGTCACCTTATTCTGACAGTGAACAGAAGAATCACACCCAATTCCCCATCTAGTCCAATGTTTTGTTTGCCCTGTGAATTTTAAAGACAAACAGGAACAAAAAGTCCAACCATTCAGGGACACTGTCTAAAGACGTATACAAAATTTTACTTCCAATACAGTTACTTTCTAGTTGCCTAAAAAAAAGGCAAAAAATACCAAACCCAACACAAACAAACAAAATACCTCCACCAAGGAAATCCCCAAAACTCTGCAGCTTTTCCTACTCTGTTTGAAAGAAGTAGAACATATTGTTCTATGTGTAACTTTTTTCTGGCTTGCTTTCTGGCTCAAGAGCCTAAATTGGGGAACAAGGACAAAATCTCCTTGTTTTCTAAGGGAAGCTTGGAAGAGTAAGTTTATTGCAACAGATGTATGAAAGTAGGTCCCAGAATACAAGGCAGGTGACCAAAACATGGACTACAATAACAGCACAGAAATAGCCAGAGAACATGGCAGTTGATTCTGAAGAAATAACTGCAATATGTGTAGGGCAATACTGGTATTTCAGCTCTCAAAGTCACCCAAAGCAGTAAGCATGATCAGCAGCTGCTCTGTAAGGATCACATAACTGAGAGGTATTTGAATCAGATATATGGGACTGTCCTTCATAAACCAAGTTACATTATGTTCAGGTTAGTTTCCACACTTCTGTACACAACACCATAGGCAGAGAGCTAGATGTGTTTTTACCCTGTACACATTAAATAGACCCAATGAACAGACAACCACAGCTGCTTATGAGCCTTACTCGAGAGCAGGGAAGAGCTCAAATGTTTGCTCCCTTATTCACAAAGACAGTAAGTGTATCAGCATCTGCGAATAGCCTCTACCATCAGGAGAGTCTTTGTCAAGGATAAACTAAATAAAATCTCCACAAAGTGTGGAAGATCAGTCTGACTTCTTATTCTGACAGAATTACGAATAGTCACTTAAATTTTGAATGCCAGCTGTAGTCTTACTCCAAGAAACTTTCCCAAAGCCAAGATGGCTTCTTGATCAAGACAATAACTGCACAGAAGCAGAAAAAAGAAGGTTTACAGTATGTTGTCTTACAAAAATGTAAAGAACCATGTTTGATTGCATAGATACATCCATGGTACAGGGTGAGGGTGAGGCTTTCATGTGAGAGAGACTTGTTTCACATACCTGGTTCTGAAATGTGCCAGGAGCAGACCTATATCCAGTGGGAAGTCTCATATGTAGAGGACAAAGGTAAGCTTCTTCCCCATGCGCACCTCTCTTTTTGCCATGCCCCTGCAAGGCTGTAAACAACTTGGCAAGCAGGCACAGAATGGTGAGCTTCTGTCCCTCAGTCCCTACAGACTTTGCCTGGCAAAGTTCTTGGTGGAATGAGATTCTCTTCTCTTCAGAAGGCCCTGGCCAGACAAGGCCTGCAATAACCTGCAAAACTTTACCTTCAGAGAAGACAAACCACTAGGAAGTGACAAAAACAGACACCTACTTTTTTGGGTACTTAACAGGCACAAATCTCTACTTCCAGCAGAAGCATCTAGTTCTCTCCACAGAGGAGGTCATTCTCATTCACTATCTCTAAGGGATCTGACATCAATGCACAAAAAAAAATTTAAAGATTGTCCATAACTTAGCCGTATTCCATTACATCTCATGGCTCTAGTTGGGACCAAGGACACAAAATGATAGCTTCACTGCCTTCTGGTTAATCCACTTTTGTGGCCGCAGGAACTAACATCCAATAAGGCCACGCTGGTCTACACCATGGCTGAATGGGTGTCTCTAGAAGGCTGTAAAATCTTGACACAGCAAGATATATGTCTCCAGTGAGTCAAATTCTACTCTCAGTTGGAAGGAAATAAACTCAGAGTGATTACATATGGACTCACATCAACACCAGTCCTGAAAGCAGAATTTAACTGACTGTATCTGCCCTAGCTGATTTTACTAATGACTGATATTTAGCATGAGCCACATTTAAATCTCCCATCAGTACAGAAAGAACTCTGCGTAAGTTGGCACAAAACAGGATCTTTTCTGCTCAGGTTAGTGGTGCTCCTGCTGGACAGGGCTGACCTGAAGTTTCCTGGAATCCCAGGCAAATGCAAGTATCGCTATGGGCTCTAGGACCCAAGCAATTCAATGCTGATTAAACCACTTACCTTTGAGAAGGTAGGGCCAGTGGTGCTTAAAGTGGGGTGAGGCTCAATGTTTTGCTGACTGCTGTTGAAATTGGTAACAGACTTTGCATATTATATCACCAGGTTTTTTTGGTTGTATTTCACATGCAGTGTTTTTCTGCTTTTGACTTTGAGGTGTGAGGGGGAAGGCTCTAATCATATGGCCTTGTGCAGATGCTCCATTTGCATTTCTATTAATCCGGGCCCTCCTGGAGACGTTTGAGCATAGGCACAGCATGCTCTGCGTTTGAACTTGTGAGAACCCACACCACTGCTTAATAACTTAATACATATGTATAGCCTCCTTCAGCAGCCCACTAGGAGGCAGAAGCAGGGGGAGGCGCTATTAGTGCAGAGGCTGCAGGGCTCTATGTAAATGCATTTTGACAGGGAGGATACCTTGCCGAATAAAGAACCCAGCTCCTTAGCGCTGGGCTGGTGCTGATCTAGGTCAGAAAACTTGTTTTACCAGAATTTGTACAAATGTGAGCTCACATGGATCTGCTGGAGAATGTTTAAGGTACCTAGCAACTTTGCTCGCAGCACATGAATGTAATAACGATATTTTCCACACAGACTGTCTTACAGGAACAAAAAATATGTCTCAGTCTTTGTTCCCCTCTACTTTTACCTTCACTGAACAGCTCTCCTCAGAAGGATACCCAATCCTATCTCAGCAAAGTGCCACAATAACCCTAATAAGTGGCAGTTTACCACGTTTGAAGTGAATAGTTAATGGCTTAGAGCATCAACCTCTGGATACAACTGGGCTGAGATGTCTTAATAAAAACCAGCCTTCATTGGAATATAGAGTCAAAACAGAAGGCTTTTTTTATAGAAGATACATTCTGGAGCCCATTTCTGCAGAACACTAGAAAAAGGAGAGATGAAAGTCCCAGAGATGTCAGCAGAGATGGGTGTAGCCAGGGCATCAGGACTGCTGCATTAGCATGCCTGCACAGCCTGCAGTCCGTCAACCCCTGCAAACCCCCTCCAATCCCAACACACCCTTATCCATGCAGAGGCACCCCAAAACACTCCCAGCCACATTTCTGCTACTTCTCCCTGGAACATCCTGGTCCAATTCTCTACCTGAAAGAAGCCAGGTAGGGATTTGAACAGGATTTCACTACATCCAGTGAGCAGCAACAGGTGGGAGAAAGAAGGGAGGAAGGACTGATCCTGAATGTCTCCTTTTTTTCCCTCAAAAAGTTACACTGTTCATCTTGATGCAAAGTAAAAACTGAACAGTTCTACAATTTCCTCTCTCCCACCACTCGCCCCACCGTAATTCCTGCTTTCCAGCCAGCTCCAGCAGATGTAAGCAGTTAATGTGAAACACACTGCAAGGACAACATCATAATTTTCCTACACTTAAAAAAGAAAGTATCCATTACTCTCTCCACCCCTAACACACCTCTGATGTCCCCATTAAAGTCTTCTCTATACAGGCCTAGCTCACAGTGAATTTACATTAAATTCCGGGAAGAGGCGCCTGGTTGTTCCATAATAGGCAAATTGGGAAGAGCAGGGGGGATGCCAGCCTCCAGGACTGACACTGGCTGCAGACAAACAGCCACGCAGGCAGTAAGTGATTGGGCCATAGCCTTTAAACTGGCAGCTGAGACAAATGAAAAAATGACATTCTGAAAGCAACACTGCGAGAGGAGGAAGAGCCCAGGTCTGAGAGTCAATCTTAGTCCATCAGGTAAAGAGAATAGATACGCATGGGGATAATTGGTGATGAGACACTTGAAATTAGGTGTATGATAGATCCCCCACTGCCCAGCCACATACATTTTTCTTGCACTCAGTGAGCACTGATAGGCAGGAGCGAGCTAAGAATATTTCTTAAACCTTTGCATTCTCCTGTCACTTTTCCATGACTCCGTATCTTCCTCACAGACACACAGACAATTGCCTTATGCAGCTGTCACCCACACTGCTCCTCTGCGGACGTGTGGCTGCAGGCAGAGCTCACAGCACAGGCCCTGCTCATGTTCCCACAAGTCTCAGCAAAAGACAACGAAGCTCAGCCTGCCTGTGTCCATATCCTCACACTACCACCACATGCTACTTTCAGTAGCCCACCACAGCAAGTGAGATGGGGGCTCAAGGCATGGCAAGATGGCACTCCCTGTGTCAAGCTGGTGGGGAGCTCTGGGGGCTCTCAGGGGTGAAGGGCAAGAGTAGCCCCAGCTGGGCTCACCCACACCTGTGAGAGGATGTGGCAGAATAAATCCCAGGCTAATGAGAAGTGGGAGATGGCTGTTCCTTCACATTGCCACCCATGTCAAGATTGCATATTCTGATTTCTCTCATCTCAAAGCCCACAGACACAGCAGGAGGGATGGTTAGTAAGGCTGGCAGCCCACAGGCCAGGCCAGACACACTGTTTTGGGTGGAGCAGCTCAGACTGCTCTGGCCACCAAGGTGACAGGGCTGCCACAGGGTGCCAGCATGTGTGCTGCTCCCCAGGGTGGGCACCAGCCCCTGCCTTCCTCACACACCCCGGGGATGGGCACTGGTCCCTGCCCGCCTTGCATGTGCCAGGAGGCACAGCCAGTACACACTCTGCAGGGCCAGCACCCCACTCCCAGGGCTGGTGCCAGGATCCTAGAGGAGTAGAAAGCAGCCAGCCAATGTTAGGCCTCTTTTCCCCTTCTCAATTTGCAGTCGATGGCATGAAGTTGTCCCTCAAACCACAAATGCCACAGCTGAAAAAGGGCAGCCAGCCTCACAGGGATGGCTTCTGCTGTCCCACAGAGGAGCAGCCATTCCCTCTGACAGCTGTAGGCAGCGGCTCACCTCGCTGAGGCCAGCAACGCCCACTGTTCCCTTTTCCTCACGAGCTTCTTGCAAATGACATGAACCCATACTTACTAATTTACATTAAGTTCATTTAACACCAATGAAAGAGACCAGAAGTGTCTAATGAGCAAACTGTAATGAGCTACCAGTGACTGCTAATCATGTTCAGTTTATGCATTCTTGCTTCATTCTTATAGAGTATTATTGTAGAATAAATGCTTTGCTCTTATCTTACAAGAGGAAAAAAATTCTCTAGGTATTGTACCAGTGAATAACAAAGGAATGAACAAGCTTCTGGTTTTCCATCATCTATAATGATAGAGATGCTGTGAATTCTATGGACAAAGTACATGAAGAAGTACCCACAAGTACTGAAAATTTAATTAAAAGTCAGAAAGCCATTGCACTGAAGACTCAGCAGAAAGCCATTTATTTTTAAAATCTAATATATTCTTCATGACTAAAGGCTAAAGCACACGCTGACTTACACATTTAGCTGTAACTGATTTAAGCTACTTGATGATTTTTTTGCGCACAGGGTGGCGCTCAATTTGCAATGGAGCAAATTGGCAGAATTTAATTTGGTGGATTTTTTTAACTCTGCAAAAAGAATCCTCATTAAAACCTCACGATAGGCTGTATACTTTTTTCATCATTAACCAGCCTAACTGCAGGTAAAAGAGATACAATTATGGATTTATATAAATCCTATTGTCAATTTACAGCTCAAAGACTGGTGAGTTACCTCATTTTAAATAGGTTATTTTTTCCCCTTAACCTTTCTTTGTTTTAATGAGGATTTGGTTTGTCATTGTCAGGGTGCTTGTTTGCAGGAAGGTTTCTCATCATGTGAAGAAGGTGTAAGGGATAACGATAGAAGACCTTCTACTGAATTTCAAGCCCCATCACAAACTGTATCCTGGATGATCTGTCTTTAAATATTCACCTTTCAATGAAGAAAGACAGACCTCAGCTGTTGATTCCACACCCTCTCAGCCCCACAACTACTCTGTCTCATGCTTCGATCTTTCCACCTTACTCATGCCCAGTTTTTCCTTCCTTGCTATACCTTATTTTAATCCCATGTCCCACATAAAATTCTTTGTTCTGCCTCTCTCAGAACCACCAGCAACTCCAGGTTCAGACCATGTGAGCTGGGTAGAAAATCGACTGGAAAATGCAGCTCAAACCCAGGAACTCTCAAAAGATGAGGACACCCAGTGCTGTCATTGAGAGACCCTTCTGCTCAACAGGAGCCCAAGGTCCAAAACAAGGTCCCACACATTCAATGAGGCAGATTCTCAGATGACAAATTGTATAAGTTACAGAAGTTGAACAGCTGTCCCACTAAATGTTTGTCCATTCACAGACTCACAGAATCATTTTGATTGGGAAGGGCCTCTGAGTTCATCAAGTCCAACTTTTGACTGAACACCACCTTGTCAACTAGGCCATGGCACTAAGGACCATGTCCAGTCATTTCTTGAATACCTCCAGGGATGGTGACTCCACCCTCTTCCTAGGTAGTCTATTCCAATGTTTAACAACCTTCTCCATTAAGAAATTCTTCCTGAAGTCCAGAACTTCAAAGATGAATTAAATTGCTGGATTTAATTCTTAGTCTCCAAGTAGGTTGACAATGCTAAGCAAGAGGAAGACTGTCACACATACATTACTTCATAACAGCACCCAGGAATGCGACTACTCCTCTTGCCTGACTGAAATGCTCTCTCCTTTCCTTTACCAAGCTCCTCCAGCAGCTTCTGGAGGATAAGGTTGAGGACTGAAGGGGAGGGAAATAGTGGCTAATGTCATCTTCTGCCAGGCTGTTACCCACACCCCCTTCATTTGAATGCTTTCAGAAATTTGCTTACAATTCCATCACCCATCCGCATTCTAAATATTACCCTGCAACACACAAGAATGGATACAGCAAGACAAGGGTGAAGGAATTGTTCCCCTAAGTAGACTTAGAAGAAAGAAATGAAAAGCACAAAGAAAAGGGATTTCTAAGGGGGTCTGGATTTTAACCTTCCTTGGGGAGAGGGAATAAGCATGGCTACTACTCCAAGTACTTAGATGTTGAAAGCTGTTGTTTTTCCTCTTTGAACTTTTTACCAGTTGTAGCAATTAAATGATAAAGTTGTCTTTAGCTCATTAGATGATGAGTTAATTATATGCTAAAATTAACCTTTGCTAAGCTCTTAATAGAACATCTTTTATCTGAGTAGCCACAGCCTGTGTTAAAATTCTTAACAATCTGGGCTAAAAATCAATAATTTCTATGACTTCCATATATGATTTGGGAATTAAATGTATCTTTAAAATGTACTATAATGATAACCTCAAGCTGAAATTGGAATAAAGATATTCCTTGGCGATTTCAAGGACAACACTTTCACCATTGTGGAGGCCGTGTAAGCCACTAAAGAACATTGCCACTGGGGACAGCTCTCCCGCCTGCAGCACAAAGATAAATCAAGCTAAGACTAAGTCCAAGATTTTGGTTTTTCAAGTATTTTTGTGCTGCAGCCCTGTATTTCAAATTTATGATCCTCCTATACATATCAATGTTCAGTCAGGACTGACTGATCTCTTCTTTAAAAGTTGGAGGAGTGGATTCATTTTGAGAACTTATATACCCCAATCAATGATCAAAAGAGTCTAATCATTCCCCCATGCAGAGAGCTGATAGATGCAGTGAGATGCTTTTCCCTGTGTAATCAATTGCTAGCAAGTTTGAACCATTCTGTAGTTCAGTTTTCATTAAGGTTTTTACATTTAAGGGAGCAAAAGTCCTATTATTTGACACTTAAATTGCATGTGTTCAGCAGAATATGTCTTACTGAATATTACTTTGTATGACATTAATGTACAAATCAGGAAGATGTCTCATTAAAATTAGAAAATCTTCAATCTGGAGCGTCAATTATCAATAGTTTAATGTTTTTTCTTTTCTTTGGGTTCCCATTTGAGCCACCCAAAGAAGTCAAATTTCATATACCTTCTGGTACCAACTCAGGGAAGAAAACTTTAAAACTGAAGACTGATTTTATTAATGAGGCTTAAAGGCCACTGAAATCCTTGTGTTTCAGCACAGTTTGGTTTAGACTTATCAAGAATTATTCTCCATAGCCTTGACTTATAATATGAGCAGCCAGACTATCATCATCAGGTTCATTTTCTTCCCCTAATGCCAGAGAATGCCTTCTCCTTGAGAGATAAGCAAGCATGGCTCCCTGATGATGTTAAGCTGTTACTTGCCATAGTGCTTTGCAGCGCGCCCCACACCTCAGTTAGGCTCTGTGGAAGTCTAGACAGAATTGAGCTAATTTGTAAGCCTCACCATCAATGCGTTAATTGTTAGGAATTGAGTGGGAAAAAAAATTATTAAAATTACTGTTCCTTGTTAGTTTTTTGTCTGATAACAAGTTTAAGTATTTATGAGGTGATGAAATAGGAAGAAAATAAAGATAAGATTTCAGTTTCACAGTTAAGAATAACAATGTTGTAAAAAGGTTTCAAGCATCTTTCAGCTAATGGAATTCTTTGCATATTTTTAGCAGCATGGCCCTATTTATGATATTTACATTGTGACAAATCTGTATAGGGCCCATACATCTCAGACCTCCCAGACATGCCAGGTTGCTGGAGAATGGACTGACCTCTCACAGCTTGACCTTGTAGTAGAAGGTGCTTCCTTGGGTGATATTGCTGGGACAAGTCAATTTGAACAGATATGGTAAGGCAGGCTGAAAGATGGGAGTTATCAGTCAAGATTGCTCTGCCAACAGGCACAGATCACTGTATGATAGCAGGCTGAAGGTTGTACTATTCCCTGAAGGCAGTTTGGTAAATAGGGAGGTTATGGGTATGTTCCTGTCAAGCATGAAGAAATTTTTGTTGATATATTCTCAGAAACTAATTTTTTTTCTTTAATAACCTGCAGGGCTACTCTTCAGCAAAATTACCAGTCAACTCTGACAGCCTAGGCTACAATAAGCTGAATCACACTCCAGGTCTTTAAACATTTGGTTTGCTTTTTGTTACCAGCTTGCTTTAAGTGTGCTTAGGAAAGTGCAATACAGACCAAGTAAAATTGAATCTTTTCAGCTAACCAAAAGAGAAAAGTCATCAGAGAAAGACTACACCTCTTTAAAGATGCAAATTTATAATAGAGTTGCGTATCAAAACAAGAGTACTGTTCATTCTTTTAAAGGTGCAAACTGCTAATCTTCAGCCTTTTTTAATACTTTATTAAAAGCTTGCATCAGTGAAATTTAACACAACTCTAAACAAAAAATATGAAATACAGTACAGTGAGGATACATAGCCTTCTTCAGTCTCACGTCCAAAAGGCAGTGATTTCGGTTACCTACTCTTGCCACTTTTTCACTGCAAAAGAATCAAAATCATAAACTGCCCTTCCTACACCTACAGAATAAAGGATTGTATTTTGTCTCTCCCATCTCAATATGCACAAACAGGAAGCACGGCACCACAAAGGGACTTACACAGCAGAACCTGCCCATGCCAAGAACTGGGCCAGGAAGTGTTACCCTCAGAGGGAGGC
The DNA here is from genome assembly GCA_013397175.1 of Platysteira castanea. Classification (NCBI taxonomy): domain Eukaryota; kingdom Metazoa; phylum Chordata; class Aves; order Passeriformes; genus Platysteira; species Platysteira castanea. Next base: position 113,732 of record VYXC01002872.1, read on the forward strand.
AGACCACCAAGTCAGGGCATTCTGTGTACTTGTATGCAAAGTCTCATTTTCTATTAAAGCATTTAAGAGTATGGTAAGGATATCAGAACTCAGGAGAGCCTTAGAGTTGGCCCAGAAAATTAAAACTCTGGATGGCAGATCAGACTAACTTGGTTTAATTTGACGAGTATTAATTCGAAATTACCTGTCTGCTCACTGGTGATCAGCTGAAAAAGGAGTCTCCACAGAATTCTCTTTCTTGTGTTTCAGTGTGAGACATCAGACAAGGTACTAGCTTTCCTGTAGTGCCGAGCAGCCTGGCTCCTTCCTCCTCTAAAAAAGCAAATCCTGCAATTCAACAGCAAAATGATGAGCTGCCTTAAGAAATTTCAGCTCCCCAAAACTCCATCACACCCAGAGCTGGAATCTGTTGCTCTGCCTTTTTTTTTTTTTTTTTTTTTTTTTTTT
>VYXC01002872.1:114222-121722 GCA_013397175.1 Platysteira castanea
TTTTTTTCTTCAAGCTGCAAACTCTCCAGCTTCTTGCAGAGCTCCTTTGGATGTCATTTCTCACCTGAAGCAGGAATTAGCATTGCTTTCACATCTTCCACTTCTCCTCACATCTCAGAGCAGTGATGTTTTTCTCTCTAGCAGACAACTCAGAACCTGACCTGGAGCCAGCTGGACAAGGCTACAGTTCTGCTCTCCAGGGGCCTGACAGCTCATTCAAAATCATCCTGAAACTGCCCACAGACTTCAGTGGCCTTTAATGCCCACACCATGTGGGGCAAGCAGCCAGAGTGACTGTGACCCCAAGGCCCTGCTTTGGGCACCAGATACTCAAGAAGTCTGTTAGTTGCTTAATTTGACCTAAATTGCCCCAAACCATCACACTTTGATAATACTGGTGCTGGAGACATTCATTTTGCTCCGCATGTCAGGCAGAGTAAGGCAGAGTGGAAAACTAAATCTAGCCACATAGTGTTGATCATCCCCAAAATAAGCCATTTAAAGGACATCAGCTTTTTTTCAATCACATTCTTTAGAGCTGGTGAAACTTGGAGATGTGGGAGAAAGGCATCCCTCATGTACACATTTTATGGTTTCAGAAACACACTGAAGTCTCTGAGCATGTGTTAGGGTAAAAGACCAGAAGTATTGCTCAGATGCTGATTTGACTGTAACTCTTCCAGGTGCTCTAAAACCTTCTTCTCTATCCTGCACCATAAAACCCATAAACACAGGCCCATCCCATTCTGCACTGAAGCTGGAGGAGGCAGACTCTGAACTTCAGAGGAGAGGAATGCAGGCAGTGGTCTGTCCAGTTTCTTCTCCAGTCTGAACTAAACTGTCCCTGTCTCTCAGTCAATCCTCCTGATGTCCCTTTGGCCAGTCTCCTGGCTAGAGTGGGTAATACCATTCTGAAAACTATAATGGATCAGCCACCAAAAAATCTAAATTGAACCTCTGACCCTATGCAATTCCTTCCACAAGGATATGAGCAGCTCCTGGTTTTATGAAGCAAAAATACTTTGTTTCATGACAGAAATTTGCAATGATACACTGATTAAAAACATAAAATCAAATAAATAAATAAATAAATAAATAAATAGTTTTCACTAGGTTGTAAAACTGGTGGAAATGCAAAATTTCCTAGCTTTGTATATAGATGAGATGTCAAGATGATTTGAAATACTTTTAGATGTAAGAGCAAAAAAGCATGAATAAATAACCTACAACATATGTGGAATATAAAAAAACACTGCAATTTGCCTCATTTTTTCACAGAAAAGAAATACATAAACATGAACATGCCAAGGATAAGACATGATGCTAAGCTACTGCAGTAATATGTCCTTTAGGTATGTGGGTAGGTGGAATGGATGAATCCAGCATAAACACATATATACTTTATTTATTACCTGTCTCTATCTATATGTTATTTCCCACTGTTCTCAGCAGTGTGTACAGAGTTTTTTTGTGTGTACAGAGTTCAAGTAAAATGCCGAATGTTATGAATGCACAAGCCAGTGTGAGATTCAGCAAACTGAAAAAGACCCAGCTATCACCCCAAAGTTGCCTCACTCTTTGCTTGCTCTTTTTTCCTCAAAAACACAAGTTGGATTTTGTTTTAGTGGACCAAGGAAACTACATCATCCCACGACTCTTTACTAAATTTTCAAGTCCATTTAATTTTGTTTTCTAGAGGACATATGGACTAAAGTGGGGCTATTGTTGCCCTGCTTGCTATAACCCAATAGGGAATTGTTCTGTGTAGTTGTTTGTACCTGACTTTTTTAGGTGTCAATATTGTGACAGCCGGAACGTGTATAAGCACATGCTTTGCCTCCTCACTCCAGTAAAGTGATCACCATGGAGGTAACTGGACAGGTAAGAAAACAACATACTCTGTGTCTGTCATACTCTGTGATGATTGTCAAAACAAGCATCAGCACAGTTTGAACAGTTATACGCATATACAGAAAAACGAGCATTGTCAACAACCACCGTGAAACCACAACCAGCAACTGCTGCAGCCCACCCTCGCTACATGTCAGACCTTCCGGAGAGAACTGCGCTACACCAAGTAGATAAAACCCACACTCCAACTGTGCAGTGTTTATGTTGCAACATCAGTGTGCAGGTTCTCTTGACACAGCTTCTGTCCAGTGACCCATACTGAACAAGTCATGACCACGTAAGTTCCCGCTACAGAGCAAGCATCAAGCCCTGAGTTTCTCCTTGCAGCTCCTTCACAAATGAAAACCAGTCCAGGCACATCTATGTGTCAATTGTATCTCACCTGTGCAGTGCAAATAAGAAATAAAGTCCAACTTTTCCTACATTGCTGAGTCAGGAGTTCTTGTGTTTGCATAGTCAAATGACAATCCAACTTTTGCCTTCTTATAAATAATGGCTTCTCTGTTTGGATAACTAACATATTCTGCTGCTCCATGGGATGTTACTTGCCTTGGGATCCAGTCTTCCTGTAACTCATCATCCTTGCCAATGTCAGCTGGTCCACCTGGGGAATATGGACAGCTGAAGGTGTGCGAAGACTCATCTTTCTGAGAAGAGTATAAATACTCTTAGAGCAATCATGAAGATGCAGTTGAAGACACAGCTCACCACCTCAAGTTGAATAAATGGTGAATGGAGTACTAGTTGCATACTTACAGTTCCTACAGTTATGGAGGCCTTATCATCATCCTCTAAAGAAACGTGATTCAAGTTAACAAGTGTGATCGAACTAACCTGGCCATCAGCAAAGTGGTCACCTGCAGAAGAAACCTTATTAAAATGGCTAAAATCACTGTTCGGCTAAAGTCATTCCTATTATGTAGAAAATTCCTTTATTGTAACCTATGAGTCACAAACTCAATACACAACAGGAAAATTTTGTTCTGTTTATGTGGTTGTCAGCTTCTTATTATATACCAGTTTAAAATGGGTGACTGCCATTTTGCCAAGGGTTCAGAAAAGACTTTTGACTATGTATTAACTCTTTTTTCTTCATGAGAGGAAGAAGGATTCAGGCAAATGTAAATCAAGACATAGAGGTTTTAAAAGTAGCAAAGGCTCACTGGCAGCTTCTGCCACTGTGACACTATCTGTGTGCTTTGTAGTAAGTTGTTTTGTGTTGCTCATTCTGCCTGCCTAGGCCAATGGAAGCCTTTTCTCTGTCTGTCAAGAGTAATCCTAATATTAGGAGATTCCAGGCAAAGGACTGAACATGGTCTGGCACTCCCTGTGGCTGTTTGTTTGATGCTGATTTCACAGCCATCAAATGAGCCCTTAACCTTGTCAGACATAGTTCCTTTTTGGCAGAATGTCAGGTAACAAAATTGGCCTTGAGAAATGCCAGACTTTGCCAGTTCCTCTCCAACAGAAGATCCAGTTTTTTTGTCAGCAGTTACTCAGCCCTTGATATTCCCAGGTCATTTTCACTAAGTTCAGAAACATAATGCACTGTCCCACACTCCATTTCACTAGTGCTAAACTACTCAAAATTTCTAGTGTAAGAGCCAACATCAGTTGTAGGATTTTAAATATAATCCCTCTAATTCTCAAAACATGTATTTTGTACCATAGAAAAATCAATAAATAAGCAATTTACTTGCTATCTTACACTACGATGATACCAATAGGTGGAACTAGTTACACTTAAACAGTGAAAGAAACAGTGACTAGTTCTAAGCCACAAAAATTGGGAAAAATATATTTCTAGGCAGATCCACAATAGAGAGAAAAATGGTGAAATTTGTTACATGAAAAGCACTTACGCAGTGTTTTTGTATTAATGCTGTCCTTTTTTTCCAATGTTCAGATTAGTTAATATACCTATTAACTGTCTGACCAAATGCCCAACTCATCTCCATACCAAACCCTTAAGGTACTCAGTACCTATCAGACACAGGTCAATATTTCTGATCTAGTAGGCTTTGAGATAGCTCCAAATTTTAACCCTCAGTAACTCACAGTAAAAGAGGATGGATTTTCTCTTCTTGCATAATTTCTGGGACAAAGCAATATGTCAGAAGTACCTGTTGATGAGCTGGTATTGCAGAGCTAATGCCATGATTATAGATTTTATCTCATTGGTCATGTATTTGTTCAATATAATCTCCATTTTTTTCCCACATAGGTTAGTATATGTATCTATATATGTATGTAGATACACATTTCTTAGCTGGTAGAGCAGGAGGAAAGGAAACTCCCTTTAGTTTCTCTTGAAACTCTGCAGTCCGCTTTTTCAAATCCAAAGTCCTTATTTATTACTAAACTTCCTTCATAGATATATTACGTTGGCTATCCATCTTCGCATCTATAGTTACACTAAGACAAGTAAATCCATGCACAGTAGCCTCCAGGGTGTTTATTGTGATATTCAGTAACACTTAACAAGGACTGCGTGTGAAAGCCACCATTTGGGGAGTTTTACCAGCCTGTTTTTGAGGCCAACACAAAATGAAGAGCATGCTGGTTTCAGAGAGGAACACACTGGTGTCCAGCAGAATCTGCAAACCAAGATGGTTCTAATGGATTTATCTCCTGTCAGGGGCCCTGTACTCCCAGTGCTACAAATCATCAAACACTATGTGGTCAGGTGAAAAGCCTGACCCTCAGCACTCCTCAACGAGCAAACTGAAAGAGCATCTGTGCTTGATGAAGATTTGTCACAAGGGTGCCTGCTGGTTCCTCCCTTCCTTCAACATCCGCAGGGGTGATACCTTGCTCGTGAACTGTGACTGTACATGAATGAAGGTTTCTCCATCTTTAGTGACATTCTCTTTGCCCTGGAGATGAAGTAGGCAGAAGTAAGGATAAGAAAACCTCCAAACTGGCACCAGTGTTCAGGCACTAACTTCAACTGACCCTGAGCAGTGCTAAAATCACACAAGGACAAGACAAGAACTCCATGTGATCCATCTTTGACAGACAGCTTGCTCCTAAGACTGAACACTGAAACCAGCAAACCTCCAGAACCTGTTCACACCTCCTTGCAGGACTTCACAGCTACATTCTACTTGCACATGTCCCAAGGAAGACCCACAGGTGGATCTCTGCAATACTGAAACTATGAGCAGTGCAAATAGTAGAAGGTTGCTGAATATTTAGACATCTGAGTTCTTCCCTTCAGCCTTCCAATCCACTTGGAGTAAACATGCAGGTTTTCAAAATGTGCAGCTCTTGATTCACAGGTTGGATGTGGGGTCAGGGTTAGAGGGACTCAGTGGGGCTATCACAATGTGAGATAATGTCCAGCAGCATGTAAAGGTCAGTGTCATTCTGTAGTGAAATCAATACGCTCCTTTAGAAACCTATTAAGCAAAATATAGACTATGGCAGGAAGTTTAGATGACTACAATAGAGCACCCTTAGGTCTGAACACAGCAGTGCAAGTGGGAGAGCAGTTTGCAGAGAGTGATCTCCATCACACTGCAAGCACAATTTCTCTCTCACTGGCTGGAAACTTAAGTACCTAGACCACCTCCAGAGTGCTTCTGAATCGTTCTGAAATCAAAAGTGAGAATAAGCTTGGGCAACTCAAGGAAAATGGAAAATACAGGAAGCAAAAGGAAATGGAAAACTTCCCAAGTCAGCTCGATAGCCAAAGCCACATTACAGCTTGACAAAGTACCGCATCTTCCAAGTACAGTCACGTGTGCAAGATTCTTCTCATTTATGTTACTTTGTCACAACAACTTTGGCTGAGGAGTCCTTTTCAGCCCTGCAGCCCCTTCAGACATATTTGCTGAAGACAATCATAGCAGAATGTGAATGTTAGCCCTGTAGCTGTACATCATTACACAGATGTGAAGAAAAGACAAACACAAGACAGTTTTAGAAGAAAACTGAAGTGAAAAAGGTAGATGTGTTGTGACCTTAGATCCCATGCCACTATTTTCTGAAGTAATCTTTACCGAATTCTTCTTTCCAGTTTCTTGATTCTTGTTTTGTTGAACGTTGCACGTGGCACGTCACTCCTTCCTTCCTGGGCAGACTCTGAACGCAGCCCTTTGTGCCCAATCCCTCACGCTCCCATCCCTGCAGAGTGTGCGTGCATTCCCGTGTGCTGCACCCTGGTCTGCAAGCATCACTGAGAAACAGCCACCAACAAGACAAATCAGGAGGACCTGACAACAGAAGGTTTTTCTCCTATTGCACTCACAGCCTTATGTTGCTCACTGGAATTTCAGAATTAAAACCATTATTATAAGACATCAAATGCCTTTTGTATTAGTATAATAAAATAATGTAATCATCTCTTGTCCATGTACAGGGAGGAACTGTGGTACCAAAAGATCTGTTGAGCTTTGTGGTCCCCTCCTACCTTTATTTTTTCTGCAAAGGAAACCAGCTGAGACATCACAAAGAAAATAACCTACTTCTGGAGCTGCTATTGATACCACACTGCATCTTAAATGTTTCTCTACCAGAAAATTCCTCTGGCTTTTGCTAAGAATAGCCAGCAGAAAGCTGGCAGAAAGTATCATCATTATTTAATGACTGTAAAATAACAGTCTGTTATAGGTATGCTTAAGCTTTGCAAACCATCAAGACAGACTAGAATTTTGACAATACATTGGAGATAAATGGCTACTAAGCACCTGAGTGCATTTTATTCCACAGAGAGGCTAAAAGTCAAGGAAAGATACAAAGCAATGTCTCCTTCCATAACACAGTTTAGGTACGGTTGCAAAGGGCACATGCATTTCAGCTCTGGTTGAGATTTGTGTTAAAATGGCCTCCCAAGGGTATTTCTCTTTGGTTCTACCTGCTTCACTTTTTGTAGTACATCAAATTCCTCTTCAATGAACAGAAGGAAAAAGAAGACATCAAACTATCCTCCATGTAGGAACAGTTCATCACATTAATGATCAGGTTAACTCAGCTGTACTTCCTGAAGCTTCAGTTTGAGAGGGAGGTAACCTTTGTGGAGATAAATATCACAGCTATGCCAAAGATGAAGTTTTGCGCTGGGTACTATTATGCACAAGGCAATCCAAGTACTTTAAATACCTTTGAATTTGTAGGTATTTGTTGCTAGGGAATGTGCTCTGGGAGGCACCAGTGGGGAGAACAGCTTGCAAGCTCAGCACAGCACAGGCAGCTATGGGACTCGCAGAGCTCCCCAGCACTGCATCAGCCCTGCATAGCTCCAGATTTTGGCAGTAGACAGACATTGGGGCCCAGGGCTTTAAAGCAGCAATCTTGTGTCATTTTAAAACATAAACTGGAAACTGCAGATAGCATCCAACTTCATGAAGTGGATCGGCTTTCAAAACTGGCATCATAAACCAGCATAGTGCAGCCCCATGTTTATTGAGTCTCAGTGGTTTACAAATAAAATAAAACCTGTTTACAAGCTTTTTAAAAACATCCTCTTGTAGCCACTGCAAATCCAGCTTAGAACCTGCAAATCAGGCTGAGCTCCCTCTACCTTGTGCTTCAACACACATAGTAAAAGTTAAAGTCCAGTTGTTGACCTCCCCTCTACCTGCACAC
>VYXC01002872.1:126722-130126 GCA_013397175.1 Platysteira castanea
TGAAACACAAGAAGCATGTGAAGCTGCACGTTCAACCAGGGTAAGGGCTGGCACGCACAACCAGACTGGCAATTTCCCTGCCATAGCAGTGCTCCAGGCTACTGGCCAGAGCCAGCAGGAACCTTAGTGGGGAAGGCTGGCCCCACACCGGCCACAGCAGCCCCCTCCCTCCGGCACCTGCAGAGCCCTCTGCCCACCCAGAGAGGATATCGCTGTACAGGACCTTGCTCTGCATGGGCACAGGCACGCCCTGCCCTGACCAGAGTTATTCCCTGGGCTCATGCCCCCCCAGGGACCCCTCTACACTGCAGGAGCCCCTCCTTGGTGCCCCTCACAGCCAGGACATTCTCCCCATGATGGGGAACACATTTCCCACAGCTTCCAAGGTCCCTCTGAACGTGGTAATGCTCTCAGCACTGTGCATCAGCCAGATGCACTTGGTCTGTGCTCCCGCCACCAAACTCTATCTTCCTTTCATTTTTCTCAATTTATATATATCTTTAAACAGCTTGTTGTAAAGCTTGCCAAGACTCTGGCACCAGAATGATTTCAAATCTTTTAATCTAGGACTTTTGGGGGGTTTTAATTAATGTATTTCTGACCCACCTGTGGATATCCCACTCTTCACTGATCTGCTGATCTCTATTAAATATTTAGACACTTTTAAGATAAGCCCTTTTGCCAGTTATGAAACTGGCAGAGTTCAAACAGCAGTGGCCTGTTAACTGAAAAGATTATTCATAAGATACCTGAGCTTTAATGACTTTAAAACCAATATTTTTGGTATCATAAATGTGTAGAATTTTTCCATTAGAAAAAAATTTTTTAGCTAAAGACTAATGGACTGAATTTGTAGGTTATGTATGTATCTCATTTAAAAGTTTCCAAGATTACCATTTCACATCTAGCTAGTTACATCAGGGAGGGGGAAAAATCAGTGAAATATTAAATATGATTTAGCAAGTATGTTCAGTATGGAAGACTACACAAACTGCATAGAAATAAAAACCTTTCTGAAACACTGAGGAGATGCTTGTAATCAAATACTTGCTTCTGCCCCTCCTGGCGATGGGAGTGTTATGTACAAACACCATTTTGCACCACCAAGCACAAAAGAAATTTCAGTCCTACAAAAACTCCTCCCCTGGAGCAGCTGGGCTCCTCCACATTACACTTAAGTGAAAAGAGACAGATATGGTTTAGGAGTCTCTCTGTGCTGGTGACAACATGCCCTGCCACCCACCTCTGAGGCAGCAATTCACATTTTCTGCAGGGGCTCTGGGGTGGAGGCTGGTGCCCCTCATTTGTTACTGCTGAGGTTTGCCTGATTTCTTGCCTTATAAAATAGATTCGGTTTCTGCTCACGTGTGAAGAGTATTTATGTCTAGTGCAACATGTGAATATATTGTTTAAAATGTTTTAACTTTTTAAAACAAAGTCACTTGTGATCACATTGTGAACTGCAATGATTTCTTTTTTGATTAAGTCCACACTACCATTTGACTGAATATACAGTCAACATTATTTCTTAAGCAAAATATTTACTGGGGGAGCGCAGCTACTATACATGCCAGTTTTATTTAATATTATTGGTTTCAGGTGACAGTCTACTTATAACCTAAGTCTCACTTTTTTGTTAGAGAAACTATGGAGAGTATAAAACACAGCATAATAATCTAATCTTCTAAATTGATGTTTCTTTTCTTTAAGCTTACAATAGCATGGATCATCTGAAACATTGTCTGCATAAACGTATCATTTGTCACAAGCTAAAAACTGTCATCATTAAGTTGATTAATCAAATGCTGTTCTAAAAGATGGATTGAAACACAAAACACTCAGCCTAGTGCCATATAATGAAGAGATTAATTTGAGGCACTAGACAACCAATTTAGTATAACTCTATGCTCATGCTTTATTTAGAAAGCCATCAATTAGTATATTTTTCCTTGATGTACTATTTTGTCATTCTAAACAGTGTGAAGGCGATTTGCTTCAAAGTCAATTTGCTTTCCGTAAACAGAAAGGGTTAGTTAGGCAACTTCATGCTCTGTGATTCTACAAACTGCCATCTTAACATGGAGAGCACAAAGAAAATTAATCATGGCGTAAAATGCACAGTGGAGTTACTCCTCTCAGGTTAGCACTAATTTCTTTTCAATAATGTAATTATAAGTCTGGTAGCAGGAGTGACAGTAAGGAAAGTCTCAAAAGTGTTTCATTCCTTCATTATTTGGGATCTCTCTCCAGGATTAATACAGGCTATATGCAGACACAAGTCTCTGCCCCAAACAAAGTTTCAAAGACACTTAGCTTTTATTATTTAAGAAAGTAAAAAAAAGGATGAAATGGTGTTTTAACGTATCCTTACCTGGCCCTTAGTAAAAATCACAGGGCTCTGATGGATTAAAGGTATATACAGCACCCCTGCCTTCCCTTCAAAAACACTTGCTATCTCAAGTGCTATTAATAATCAGCATCTGGAAAAATACAATAATTTCATCATCAAATCATTCGGCAGTGCTGGGATAGTGCAATGAGTAGATTAGTCACGCCAGAGACCAAGCCTGTCCCAGGCCTGGGTGCGCACAAAGGCTGCCGAGGCCGCGGCCGTGGCCCCGCTCCCGCCAGCCAGCACGCAGGGCTGCGACCACGGCGCAGCCAGGGCCGTGCCACACGCAGGGCCAGCGGTGCCAGCGCTGGGGGCTCCACGGCCCTCCCCAGAGAGCCAGAGCGACTCCCAGCAGCGCTCCGTCCGTCACACGCGGTACCGGCACCGACTCCTCCTCACCCGGCTGCGGAGCTCACGCCGTGACGGATCCCGGGCAGGCCACAGTGGCGTTCCCTGCCACGGGCGGTGCTCGCTCACACAGGCACACGGACACAGTCTCCTCGTTACGCTAAATAAGGATTTTTAAAATGTTAACTTATCAAAAATACACTAGAGGAAAAAGAAACAGCGTGGATGTTACCCCCTACTAATGAGGCACTGATGCATAATTATTATAATACACATCCTTCTCTCCACAGAGGAATATTTATAAACACTGAAACAGTTGAGTTTGCACTGGAGTCATAAGTACAAATTGTTTTTTCTCCTGCAGTTCGTGGGTTGGGTTTGGGTCTTTTTCTTACACCAGTGACATTTAATGCCTTTTGTAGGACTACATTAAACCATTTAAAATACTGGTGAAACCTGGGCCTTTACTGCTTGCTGCCCTAAATGAGAATATAAAGAGAAAACACTACAACTTAAAAGCATAGCTGTTATTGAAGTATTCAATTACACCAGGTTTGGTTTCCAAAAGCACGAGTTTTAGGAGGGAACAGCAGCGGAGCTACCAGAGGAAAACCTGACACTAGTTGTGACTGAAAGGTGCACAAGCGCCAAAAAAAAAAAAAAA
>VYXC01002872.1:133088-154218 GCA_013397175.1 Platysteira castanea
AAAAAAAAAAAAAAAACAACCCAAAAACAAAAACAAGCAGGGTCACATTTGCAGCAGATAACTGCTAAAAACATCACTGGCTTTGGGGAAAAAAATCACTTTTCATGCTTAACTGCTAAAGCTGACAACAATTCTGCAGAATGGAGTTATATACTTTTCAGACAGGGTTCACTAATTAGCAAAGAGTAGTAGTTTAAGATTTTCTGTAAATATAGTGTGCAGGTGTGCACCTGTATCTGCATTCATGCATGCGTCCAAATGAAGCTTCTTGTTTCTAGGTGAAGCTCAAAGTTCATTCAGCCACCACCATGGTGGTGCTCCTGCTCAAGCCATGCACACAGTGCTCTCTGCACAACTCCAGTTACAAGCTGGGCTTTGAGGGTGCTGAGCTCTTACTGTGGATGCCAGAAACAGTCATGAGCCTGAGACTACTGCTACAAAGCTGAGAAACAGTTTTAAGTTCCAACCTAGTGTATTAAAGATGTATATGGACAATTTGGACAGGAGAGAAAGAAGCGGGGTTGGGTGGTGCACAGCCTGGGATCTGCAGAGAGGGAAAGCCTATCATCAGTGCCATGCTCTGCAGGAAGGTGCTGCATCTCACTGGTCTTTAGCTGAGGGTCCCAGGAGATGTGGGTTCAATTCTCACAAGGTTTTTGTAACAACACCAATAGGGTGATTTCAAAAGGTGTGTGGATGCATGAGGACACAGAAATCCTAATGTGCTTTGAAGAGCCCAAGTACCTGACACTTAAAGATGCATTTGTTTTAAAATCGTGATGGAGGCAGAGCCAGCAGAGGGAATGCTGGATAAGGCCCCTCTCTTACCTCTGTGGTATGAGGCCATCTTCATTCTCACTGGCTCAGTTGGCTCTCTGCTTGGCAGACCACCTCTGCCAGCACCCAAAGGTGCTACCATAATTGCAGAGTCCTCCTCCATCAAGAGGACAGAATAATCCTCATTACAGTCACTCCTCCTGCCCTGCCCCACCTGAAAAGTCCCTTGGCACCCCTGCCCTCTGTTTAGCTGGCACAGCAGCCTTCCTCCCTCCCTCTGGAAATAGGGAAGGTGACTTTTTGGGGCAGGAGCTATGTACTGTGTAAAGTGCTGCAAATCTTTGTTACAATAGGAATAATTATTACTGTTAGACTATAATGTTATAAATAAAGCAATGAGACAGCTAATGGCACTTCTTTGAAAAAGAAAAAATATTTTAAAAGGCAAACAGAAAACTATTTTCCCCTTGGGAAAAAAAAAAAACCCACAACATTGATTACTCTTAAAGGGACCCTCTCAATTTACCTTTGAGGACTCCCACTGGTCTCAAATCTGTCTTCCTTCACAGGGAAAAAAAGATAACTATTCTCTTGACATTCTCCTTTCTTCGGTAGACTGCGATATTTTTATTTCAAATATGCATGTAGCTATGATGTACTCTGGACTCAGTTTATGCCCCTCTGCACTTGTACAATGGCACTTTGAGAAACAGCACACATTTCTATCAAGGTATGCAGAGAGAATGATGGCAACACTGTTCCCTTTGCTACTCGTAGGACTTCTGCGTGTGACTGAGAGCCCACATATCCTCAGAGAGAGAAAAAAAGTGGAATTGATTTCACAAAATCAGTTCGAGTGGCACCAACTCTTTTGGGATCTCTAAGGTTGAGGGTAGCAAGGGTGCCAGCTAAGGTCCAAATTGCCAATGAAACACTTGCACAGATCACGATATTGATAAATATATAACCTTACTTGACAAAAACCAAAAACAACAACAACACAACAAAAAACCAGAGATACCAAAAATAACCCGACAAAAATAAAAACCACAACAGGAACAAGGATGTACAAATTTACATATTTAGTTACAGGATTCTTTAAAAACCACTGCTAGTAAAACAGGATTTCTGCCACAACCAAAAGTCCTATCTTTAGTTAGTCTTTTGGTAATTCAACAACTCCCAATTTCATCAAAGAGGGACTATATCCCCAGGAGTTCTGACAAAGAGGCCCCACATTATTGGGATTATTATCCACTTACAGCTTAAAGAAACTTACAACACTGGTGACAGACTAAAGATAGACATCTCTGAGAATATTAGGAAAAGAGAAAACAAGTCTAAGAGGGTACATGAGAGAAAGAGAGTATGACATAAGTATTTACTCATATGAGCAAACAGAAGACAATTATACCTGGCAATATTGTGGAAAGTCGAATTAAGGTCCCTGGTGTCAGACTTGAACCTGCTTGTTTTCCCTCCTTGCCTTGTACTTCTCTATTTCAGTATGTGTAGATCCTGTAGCAATACAGCAGACCTATACTGATTCTCATGGAGTCTTTTTAGATGTACATGTGCTAAAAGAAGAGACTCTAAACTAAAAGCATTGTTTGGGGCTATACCATCAGCAGATAAAAAAGATTTATGCTGGGCTGAGCCAGTGGAGCAATAGATGGCTTCTCCCACAAACACCAGGTAGGTGCCAGAGAGCCATTACCTCAGAAATCCCATATGGAGAAGGATCATCCATAGCTACCAGCTCTCTTCAGCTTTCTGGGCTTGTGCACAGAGGCAGACTTATTGAGCATATTCAGAAGGTAAAATGCCCAATGGTGCCTTCCTGTCCCATACCTATTACAGGGTAACAATCCCTGAAGCAGCAAAGCACAGAAGCAGACTCGTTCAGGAGCATTTAAATTGACTGCTGATCAAACCCATTTATCTTCATTAATAACTGCTAACAGCTCCTACCTGACTCACCCAAGGCACTCTGGGACAACCTCGCTGTTTAACTCCTGCAGCTTCACACTGATCTTCTGCTCCAGCAGCTGGGCTGTGAGTCAGGGCATTACACAGAGAGTTCTGTGTTACAGCCATTCTCATAAGGAGAGCTGAAAGGAGCTCCTGGGCCAGGGGCAGGTTGGGAATAGGAACCCTGGGAGCTGGCCAGGGACATTAAGGACATTAACATGGTGTCCTGAGGCCTTGATGGGAGCCTGCCTCAGCTTAAGGGTCCTCCTTTGGACAGCATATTGGCCCTCCTGCTGAGGGATGTGGAGGTCCAGCTCTCCAAGTCTTGGTCCCAGTCTTCTTCAAAGCCTCCAACTGTGGACCTAGGGCAAATCCCATGTACACATGAACTCACTCAAATATACCAGCCATAGTCTTTCTCCAGACACTTGAAGTCCCTGGTCAAGAATGGGTTAGTGATTGCAAAGACCTCCAGCCTTCTTCCTCCCAGAGCTGCTATGTAAGGCCGGCCAGCCAGCCTCCTGCTGAGCCACCCCACCACATCCCTGGAAACAGCTACCATTATCCAAGAGCTCCAGCAACATCCTGGAGCTTGGGAAGAAGCTTCTTCAGCCAAGGGGCCCAGAGGGAGGCTGCACAATTGGAGGACAATTTTGGCTGGAGAGTTATTACCTCACCCAATCCCACCCCACCAGAACAGCGCCAACCCAGGGCCTGCTGCACCTTCTACAAGATTGCTCCTATCTGGTGCCATGAAATTCAGCGAGACCTAGGCACTTCGTGAGGCAAAAACCCCTTTTCGTAGCTGTGTAATTCACCTACTTGTTTTGACTTTCACACCTTCCTGCCTACATTTGCTATAAAGACAGCAGAGCTGGTGCACAGCATTTTAGTGGATTGGTTGCCCAGGTTTTATTTTAGTCTGAAAGCAAAGTGATGATATACACATATGTGTAATGTAGCACAAAGGCATGTTTACTGAAGCATGCCACCATGATGCTCCAGTTAAAAAAATAACAAGCAACAAATCTGTTTCATCCCCAGCCATATATTAGAAACTATATCTAGCTGCTGTTTAGATCATGACCAGCACAGCACTTTTGGGTAAATACAGATTTACATTACAGTGCTCTGATGTGCCTCCACAGCAGTGGATGGCTAGGGGTTAAAAACTCTGTGCATGCATGTGCACTGTGTGTGTGTGTGTGTGAGCATGCTCGCTACAGGCTTTAAATAATATTTTCTAACATTTCTTTAAAATTCCCTTAATTTACAGTCACTGAGAACAAGGTTTCAAAGCAAGCATTGAGTAGGAAGCTGTTCCTCAACAGACATTCATGTAAATATGTTACTTTAAAAAGAAAAAAAAAACCCAGTCCTTTCCATCTCTACCAGTGAAATGGCTACAAATGGGCTGCCATTAACTTTTGTTACTTGAGTAGGTGCCTGTAAAGGGCCAGGTGGTGTTTATGCAGATGAATGAGCATGTTACAATGTGTTCTTCCTTTTGGATAAAACATTAGCGTATCAGATGTGACAAATCAGATGTTCATCTTCCGCACTTCTGCATTATTTTACATTGAGAATTAGATAATGTGCTGGCTTAGCTTTTTACTTCATGGGTTTTCTTCCCCCTTCTTCTCCTCAAGAAAAATTTTATACATAAAGTTCTTCCAACACTCTACATAATCATAGTCTTACCGTATGTCTAACCAGCAAGGTATTATGGTAATTGTGTATTTCCAGGTAGCAGGGTTTGCGTCAGATGGAAGTGTACATTGTTTAACACACTGCATAATTATTGTGAAATGGAAATAATGGACCTACATGTTCAGGGGGGTTTTAATTCTGTTTTCCTACCAGAGCAGCAGATAATTCTTGTGTCTCCAGCAGCAGAGACAGCAAGATAAATATTAGAATGTCTTACAACCAGAGGTATGCAAATCATTGAATCCTCAGTTCAGTGGCTAAACTGAAAAAAAATAACCTTTCATTTTAAGCTGACAAGAAAAAAAGTATTTGGGTTTCATATGAAGAAGAAATAAATAGTATTTTATGCTTATGACTAGTTTAGTTGTATTTAGCCAAATCTGGTGTCTCAGATCTGGTCCTTAGATCTAAAAAATTGGGACTTTCAACTTTAAAAAGAATCCCAAAGCTGTTTTATTATGTCATTTTGTCTATTTTTGTCTATCTGAAAACATTTGAACATTTCAGTCTCAGCCATCAGGAAGCAGGATTTTTAATGAGCAGATTACGTGCCTGAGATATTTCACTTCACTCTGATTCAAATGTTCAAAATTAATTTCAAGTCTCTCTGACAACTGGACCACAACTGTCCTTCCATTTTTATGTTATTTCTTCACTCTGTCAAATCGGGGCAGTTTTCTACTTGGAGGAAGTTGAATATATTCAGCAAATGACATCGTTGTGGCCCATATGCCCTGTGTATTTTGCTATTAATTGTCCTCAAAGAATTGATAGTTACTCTGCCCTGGTCTTAAGCCCTGCATAGACCTAACTCCTTTCTTTACCAGAAGCACAGGCCAGTCTAGGAGGAAAACTAAGGATCCACAATTCCTTGTGCTGGACAAGTGCTATAACAGTGCCCAGTGCAGCTAAATCCAAGTACATTCCAGGTGTGGGGCCAAATCCATACCACGGAAATTCATTTGGTGGGAATAATAAATTGGTGGCTGATTGCACTATAAGCACAAATTGTGAGTACAAGACTGGGGGTTTGTACTTGTCTACCTGTGTGAGGGCTCAGCAGGCCCCGTGGTTGCAGAAAGTCTTTGCTGCACATGGGTTTCCCAAGCGCTGCCGGTGGGAGATGAGCACCAATGGGATGCTGCAGGGAGGATTGCACAGCAGAGCCAGCCATGCAGGATTTGTAGGAGAAAGAAATACCAGGCTCTCCTAACACCACAGAAACCTTTTCTTGGCAGAAATGCAAGTCCCTCCAGGGGCTGAGAATGCCTCAACTTGCCCAGTGTCTGGATTAGCCTCGGTGCAAACAAATAATGGGACTAGAAAAATTCTGCCAGGGTGAGATACTTGTTTTTTAGTATTAAATAGATGCATTTATAGTTTGCCAAGCTTCACTTTATTTGAGTGACATCAACAGAATACACAACTGCTCCAGTTAAATGCACAGCTCATTTCTGTCTACATCTTGTAGGCAACATGTTCAAATGTATTCAAAATCAAGGCTGCAAAAAAATTTCTCATCATCAAAGACAGCAGCTTTAGTTCCCATAATTGTGTTGTTTTGTCCAAGGCTGAAAGGATAAAACAATGCTGCTGGGGGACAACAGCCACAGTACCTGTGTGGTCTCACTTCATGTGTCACACAGCCAGTCTCAAAGCAATGGCTGCATGTGGTCCCATGGGGATAGCCTAAATTTAGCTTCTGGTTGCAGAGAAGACTCAACACACCTGCAGGGAGCATTTGCTCCCATAGCCCTGAAAGCCACAAGCTCTTTGCTGGTCCTTGGTTTGACCACCCCAGTCTCAGGAGCTGGTATTGGGCAGCCTGTGGCTCTTACCAGCTCCAGGCTGATTTATAAAGGATTGACTTGATCTCCCTGGCAAAATTACAGGAAAAAACTCTAGCCAAACTGTTGCTAATATGACAGCCTAAAACTGGGCTCCAATTAGGGGGCCACTTTTGATTAGGAGCTACATATTTTCAACCAAGTGAGGATATCACTCAAGCTTCAGGTCTCTCTGATGTATCAGGTGCAGGAGGTGCACATTGAGCACCAGAATGAGGGCAAGTACAGAGGTGTCTGTGCAGTTGCAGGCTGGGGGATGTGCCAACAGTGTCTGTCACATCACTGGGACCTTACACAGGCCAGCACCTGGAAGGATGGGCAGCACAGACATCTCTGTTCTCTCCAAAGGGGCACTTCACATCCTAAGGGTTTTGAAGAATTGTTGCATTGTTGGGGCAAGGTGAGTAGCATCACCCTTGAATGGACATTTCTTCTTTCTACAGCCTCATTCTGTCTGGGCTACACATTTGCTTGCTCCCTACCTTCTTCTGGGATTAGTAAGAGAAGGCTTTGCACGTCCACTGCTTTCTGAACTAGCCCTGTCCCCAGCACCCAGCTCCAATAAACACAAGAGGAAAAGCTCATCCCATGTCTCTCGGCTGGAAAGACCCTCCCTCCAAGTACCTCAGTACTCCACAGCTAAGGTTCTTCTTGGGGAAGGAAGTGACCATGTTCCACAAGTTTCATCAGTACCAATGACCTCCTTGTCTCTATGCACATGTCCAGAAAATACCCCAGGGCAAGCATGTCCTCATCTCACACCCAGAACTGAAAGTTTACATCAAAGCACAGCCTCACCAACACAGATGTTATTTGCTGTTTAAGGAATCTTACTGCAAAAGACTAACTGTTATTTTACTCTACACAGAGCATTGCCACAATGTGAGGCAGTAGCTTTTTTTCCTGTTCCATGTGACCCTGGCAGCAGTACTCTGTTTTCAACTTACTTAAGGGAAGTACTGCTGGGGAAAATATAACTAATGAAAACCAGCCATCATTTTATCTTCCTGTACATCATTGTGTTCGTTTTATTAAAAAANAAAAAAAAAAAAAGAGAGAGAAAACAAATCAAACAATAAGGTTATCAGTCCTCATCCTTGACTTACTCAGATTTGGTTTAACACTGCAGGTCTCAGCATGTATAACTCTGATTTCTGCTAACTGGTCTCAGTCTAGTATTTTCACATCTTCTTTGTTCTAAATGCTTACAACTGGTCACTCCACTAGAAACTGTCACCATGACACCTTTATTTAGAATTTTAACAACACAAAAAGCACCAGAAATGAATCTCAAAATAATAATCTTTTATTGTTTGCATTGCAATAAATTCCTGCAAATGCATCCCATTATCTTTTTATACAATTAAACACATAATGCCTAACTGTTAAGGTGTCAGCCCAGCTGGGTACAGATGCAGTCTGCTGCCAGTCTGAACAGACCTTGGCTGTCTTTTAATAATTACCCGAATAAAAGAAAAATAATGAAGTGCTGTAGTTTGCTCATCCAAACTGGTAAAAATATGTTTGCAAAGAATAACTACAAGGGGAGTGAGACACTGGGCTTTGCTAATAAATAATTCTCAGAAATATCAGTTCTCAATTTACTACTTGTACACCATGGGCCAGTCAAAACTTGCCAGATGAGCCAATTTGCCACAGCTCTTGTTTTGAGTCTTTGTGAAGCTGCTGCATGAGCACAGTGGGGGCTGCTTGCATCTATCCCTGGAGTCAATCAGTGGGCCTTTGTTTCCTGCTGGTCAAAAATATCAGGTGGCTCTGAGAGTCTAATTATCAATGAAAAATTAAATTCAGTACAGGAACATAGCCAGGAGTTGCCCCCTGCCTTCTGCCCTCATTCATGGGGTGTGAGTATCAAGATATTTGTTATAATTCAAAATGTATTCAGGCCAAATTGGGAACTTCAGAGGTGGGAAAGACAGACACCTAAATGTGAAAACAAGAGTTGAGAACCTTGCTGGCAAATCAGCAAATTTCTCCTTCTACTCCCTTAGCAAATGGGGTGTGCATCTCTAATTATGCAAAGAGTTTTCACCAAGGCACCGCCCATCAGGGATTTCTCATTCAGAATAGATTAGCCAAGTACATACCTATGTGATTCCATGACTTTCTGGCCTTGGGGAAATGTGTAAGTTGAATACACTACCAAATCAGAACTGGAACAGGCAGAAGCAGACACCTGTCAGGGCACAGAGATGAAACCCCTCAGAGGAGGAGCTTTTTGCTCAGAGTCACCTGTTCCAGCATTGCAAATCACAGAAACCAGAAGAAGCCAAGGTAAACAATCTCTGGATGAGACATTATGAGTAGAGACCGAGACAAAGCCACTGGAAATAGTGCACAACAGACAGGTACAGGTGTAATGGCTATCCATCTCCCATTCACTATGCAAAGACAAACCAGGCATCTCAGATGCTTGCCACGGAGCAGGTCTGGGCCCCTGCTTACACTGGCCTTTCTACTTACTTGAGTTGTAAGTCTGTCCAGGAAAACACACCTGAACATGGCAGACTGTATTTCTTTACCTGTTGATTGTTTTCTAGCAGTCAACACTCATGATTTTTCACAGGGGGTGAATCCACTTCTCAACAGGACAATAACTGCTGAAGTGGAGAGGGAGGCACAACACAGATCTGCGGGAGCTAATAGAAGGCATTGTCTCTGCTTCTTCACTTGCCCAGCACTATCCTTGCTTTTGAACACATATATGAAGTGCTCCCACCTCTCCAGGTCATGGGTGAGAAATCATTTGGAAGGCTGTTCTCACCCACAGATGGCAGGGGCTGCATACAGACCCAGAAAGGACCCCTCCAAGGCATGCCCACCAACCATGACACTGAACTTTACCTTCTCACGTCACAGATATTCTTAGGAAACGCTGTGTTGTACCCAAAGAAGTAAACGCACACTATTCATGGAGGAGTGGTGCTTCTGTCTGTGTACGTAGCCTATGTCACACATCTTTTGACTACAAGATGTTTGGTTTTGCTTAGGGAGACTGAGGTGTCAGGAGTAAAGGATCCTGGGACAGAAAGGCTTACAAGAGCAAACAGAAGAAACTGAGACAGTGCTGATGAGCAGCAGTACAAACATGGCTGTACTAAAGTCTTGCAACTCTTGAGGCTCTTAAACCATACTTGCAGCAGCACAGCAAGGAACTCTGCCAGCAAGTTTCAGGTAGCTGAAAACCTTTTCTGTCAGAGTGATTTCCCCCCACAAAATGCATAGTAAAACAGATCATTTTCTGTTCAACTCTTCAACATTTCTGTTCTACATTCAACTGTTTCACATCTCAAGAGAAGAAGACACATCTGCACCACTCACTTTGTAGGCAAATACGTTAAATTAGTCCAGATTATCTTTCCTCTGTGCCTGGGCACTAGATGCCCTTGTCACCTCTGTGTCTTTCTTTTTCTGCAAGAAAATTTTTAAGTGTTTAGTTAAAACACCTTCAATCTCCAAGCCTTCCTAGTTATGCACTTGGAAATCACTTCCAGCTCCTCCATCCCTGACACCCAAGATGAAGTATGGAAGCTGCTCGGAAATCTCTGTCCTGAGAGCTTTTCTAGAAGGAACTCACCCAAAGGAGAAAGTTGACCACCTAGGCACCAAGTGGAGCAATCACCTTCAGACCAGACTTTTGCCTAGAAGAATACTATGCACTCACATTAGTTTTGATTAGCCATGTGGTTTGGACACTAATTTTTGTTATAAAGCCCTTGGAGACTGCTCTATAAACACACAGCACATCAGAGTGGTGGAAGGGTAGAAGTGGATGGATAAGAAGGTTCTTTTTCATTCATGGTTTAATTGCAGTTCCTGGTTGCTTCTCTTCTCACCGGGACCTCAGTGGCAAACATTAAGGGCCTTCTGCAACACATGGAAACCCAATCCTATAGACTTTACTTGCACACTGCTGTCACAGGGCTGTTCCGCAATTAAAGGGTATTCACGCGAGTAAGGGATGATGAGTGTACAGAAGCATTGCAGCACCAGCTCCAAAGCTGGCTCCTGCCCCAGCAGGACCTGCTGACAGCTCATCCCCCTACACCTCCTCTCCACCCTGGCTAGTCTTCTCACGAATTGCAGTCTTGGACTTCACCAGCCAAACTTGGCCAGATAAATACAGATAAAGTTGTTCTTACAGCAGGCAAAAAGCTATTAGAAAAATGTTTTGAACAAACATGTTTCAAGATTTTCAGCCCTTCTGCCGTAAAAACTGAAACACCTCGAGATAGTTTTAAATGCTGTTTACGGTTGCATCATACATTTTACATCATAAATTATTAAGTGACTTAATGGACAATGCATTAGAAAGAAAACAGGCAAATTACAGAATAATTTAACTGTTGCAAAGAAACAGAGCAACTTGCAGGACGTAAAACACTCTATTTTGACACAGAATGCCTGAAGCTAAAGCAATTAAGGCTGCAAAATATTGCCGGCTGACATGATGTGTATGTAAATTTGTCATTCATTGGCAAGGGTTTGTAACAATCACAGTAATGTGCACAATAAAACAACCATGTGGTATAAAATGCTTTCTGCTAAGAGTACTTGGGAAATGGTGCTTATGTATCATTTAAGCATGTCGCTATTATACATACAGTGGTAGTTTATTACAAAAGATCCCGCTTCAATACTAGGAGCTCAAAAAAAGATAGCCTTTTCAAATATTATTTACCGTTGTTTGTGTGCAGGATCATGAAGGAAATATTTTTTAAGTTCCTTTTAAGACCTACTGCAAGATTTTCACCAGAGATTCAAATTCTAGTGAATCAGCCCCTCCAGGCTAGTTTTAAAAAGCTCACAAACTCCCTGCACTTTGCCAGGAGAGCTAGCAAAGACAGAGATGCCTCAAAGATGCCAATACTTATATGGCTGAGTCCATTATTTCATGTAAAAGTGAGAGCAGTAAAAGAGGCAATGAGACCTTTTGAGCCCCCACCAAAAGCAGTAGATTTAGCTATCAGTCATTCTGAGCTGTACATCTGTACAAGCTGCCAGCTCAAGGCCCCCAGTGCTGTGGGCAAACCCAACCCTTTGGGTGCCCACGCTCCTCCCCAGAGGTGGTGGAAGGCAGGAGTTGTTTCTTCACTGAGATCTTTGTAACAAGGCAGGTAACATCTTACATCTTCTACTATGACCTCTACAAGAAAATAAAAATGCAGTCCTGGGAAACCTGGGACCAATCCAAAGCCCTTTATTACATAAAGAAGGGGGGAAAAAACAAAGAGAGGACACTAGAGGAGTCTCAGATCCCCTCAGACTGTTTTCCCATGTCCCAAAAGTTCTGCTTCTTCTTTCCAGCTCTCTCCACCAGGAGGGCATCTTGGGCTACCTCGGACATGCTTGCACACTCCATCCCTTTACAGGCAGATAGGCACTATGGGTAACCAGCAGATTAAAAATACAGGGGACAGACCCAGATGAAAACAAACATGATACCCAGTGTAAGGAGCCCTGGATTTCTCTATGGGTCTGACGGGTCCATGGAGGTGGCAGGGTTCCCCATTTCAGCTCATTTTGCCCTGATGCACATCCTGCCAGCACAGCCCCATTCTGCAAGCCTGGCGTGATCCTCCCAGCTAGACCAGGGCTCCTCAGCAACAGGAGACTGCTGAGAGCAAAGCCTCCTCCCGCCAAACCTCCCCATGCATCTCTGTAATGTTGCCCCAAATGGCATCCTTCCTTCCAGCACTTAGATACTCCATCCTGGTTTATCTCACTCTGCCCAAAAAAAATCTTTTCACAGACAAGGAGGACAAAATTGGTTTTCCTGTAAATCCTTTGTCCCAGGCTGGCTTGTCCTAATATCTTATAGGTGAGATTACTGACCAGAAGGGGCCCTTGGCATGGAAGGAGCCTAAGTGAGGTGTTGTCAGAAACACTGAGTGTTCTGTCGGGCACAGGCAGCTTGGTTCCCAGTGACACCTTGACCTCCACTAGCATGCCCCAGCCCAGGTGAAAGAACTTCCCAAAGCTGCCACATGCCATCTCTACAACTTCAGCAGATTTTGTTTTTCTCAGTGATTTTGCTGACAAGGAGAATTATGCCCTCACTCTTTAGATACAACTTAAGAGACACTTTTTCTTAGGAATGCAGCAAACTTTTGTTTTAAATTTCTGCTCTAGGCCACATGTCAAGAAACCATCCAAAAGACTACAATAGGCCTTCAATGGAGTGAAACATGGGATTTTCCCAAGACAAGACTTTAACACCACATCTATTGCCTTTGAACATGCCATTTGTGATGTATAGAAAAGGAGCAGATACCCCAAAGGGTTGTGCTTTTTGACAGGCATGAGTGAGGTGAGCATCCCCCCGAGATGCCGCTTTCCCTGCACTGCATCCTGACAAATGCACCCTGATGAGGACAGTGGCAAGACAGTGGCAAGGCATTGCAGAAGGAATTTGGGGCAACTGAATTCCATCATGGAGGCTGCAAGCAGAGACTCAAGACAGCATCTCCTGCCTTCCCACCAAAACACCAAATTCAGCCCATAAAAAAATCCTACAGTGCAGCTGCTCAAGACTAGCCTCTTCCTCTGGGCCTCTGGGCAGCTGCCACTAGAAAATCAGCATTTTCAAATGCCATGCCAGGGCAACAACAATGCTGTAGCAGTTCCTTGGTGCATTAGCTGTTTCTCACCCAACATCCTCACCCATTCTTTTCAAGTCCATATCTTCTAGTTTGATCCCAAAGGGTAGGAGAAGAGGCTGAGGGAAGAGGGTGAATTTTAAACCACCTCTCCATATAAATAGAATAGGTTATGCATTCCTTTCTGAAGTATGGTATTAATCCCAATTGTGCCATAAAATATATATGACTCACTTGAGCCTTGTTCTCTGGTGAGTTATGAACTATTATGTCACTCATGGGATAAGTATTATGTCTCTTAAGAGACTATCACCTTTCCTCTATTTTATAAAATAAAACTTCATTGAAACCTGCCGTGTCTGATATAAGCAACTTCACGTCATGCACATTAAACCTTTTTCCTTTTACAGTTTCCTTCATTTATCTGATATTCACATCAGGATGAGTTCTTTCAGATGCAGCATAAGCATAAATTAGTATGTAAGAGAAGCAGTCATTTAGCAGAATTTTTTCTTTAATAAATCTGGTGATATTTATATTTCATCACAGAGCAGAAAGACTTTTTTTTTTACACATTTAAAGATTTATTCCTGTAGTAAGTATCCAATTAATAGGGCTTTAGCATGCAGACAGGATTTGTATTTATGCTGAAGAAAATATGTTCTCATTATACTTTTATTCTCATGTTAGATTTATTGTGGGTTCCACTATAATTTATTTTAGTAGCTCTGTTTTCTAATTCTTTATATTTACATGTCTTTTCCAACAAAAATAATAATACATAAATAATACCTGACAACACTTTGCAGATTTTCTCTATTTGTATGCTTCAGTTCTCCAAGCATCTTGGAATGGAAATGCTGTGAACTACAAAAGAAATCTCTATGTGATCTCTATTACATGAAAAATTATCATTTTTATATCCTCTTCACTCTGCCTAGTTCTTTCCAAGTTTCTGTTTGCAATGCATGAAAGTAGGCAAGCAATGGTAGCAAACCCAAGCAGGAATACTCACTACCTACACTTATATTTTCAATGTGTTGCTGCAATTAGTGGTGTCAGAGGACAGCCTGCTGCACTGCAGCAGAGAGTTCTTTCCTATTTACTGTCACATATATTTTTCCATAGGCTTTCTGGCTTGCTGCTCTGGGACTTATGAAAACACGATCCTACCACTGCTATCCTGAAAGCCACTGCCAAGAACAACGTTCAGTCAGTAACACTTTGCCTAGTCCCTATCCCAGCTTTTCTGCTGGTGTGCAGTGGGATGGGAGCTTGAAACTAAAGTGAGACCAGCCTCACAGTCATCTGCCAGCATTTCCAACATGAGAAGATCTTATGCTGAGCAAGCTTCCACACATGCTGCATCTCCTAATGGAAAGATTCCTATGGGGTGCTGTACAGCAGCTTTCCTGAGCCTGTGCTGTGTAAGACAGTTTTCTTGTGCAGCCCATCCAGAGCTTTAGCCCCAGCACTAATCCCAGCAGGTCAGACCAACAGCAGTCAGGCAGGGCACAGGCAGTGTATGACTGGAGAAGCCAGCTGAGTTACACTGCAGACATAAAACTGTATGTAAGAGCCAAATCTGGCCAAGTGCTGTTGCAGTAGATGTTGCTTTCATTTTGCAGTGTACCCTCTGCTGGGAAAAAAAAATGACTTTGTGTTAGATATCACATCTAATTATTCCTGTTGGGCTGGCCCACAGAAATGTCAACAGTGCATTGTAAGTGCTAATTGGGGTGTCCATGCTCTGCAGCAGATTTGGGATACAACACCCAAGACTGGGGAGGTTAAGCATGCTTTAGAGTACTGTACTGTAATGAGCTTAGTCTCCATGGAAGAGGCACAGCTCTGCTACACACACTTTGTGCTGCATTGCCCGAGTCACACACCAGTGTGTTGGTTAAGGCAGGCTGCCCATGGCCACCACCAGTGGCCAGGAAAGGTGAGCAGGATTCCCAAGGCATGCTGCCGAATGCTTGGCAAAACAGACTGAAGGGAAGAGAGAGGGAAAGAGAAAGAGGGAAACAAAAAAGGGAGGAAAGTAGGGGGGAAGAGGTTGCTGAAGAGTGAAATAAATAAAAAGTTGCCAGTGTGCTTACCTTGTCTCCCACCGTTTAGGCAGAAAAGCTCACTAGTTTTTAGACTCACGTGATATGGATTGAGCTGTCAGTGCCTATACTGGGGCTCCACTGGAGACACAGACCCCATCATGCTTCTGAAGAAATATTAATCCAACCTTATTTCAGAATTTCTAGTCCAGAAAAAGTACATTTTTTTGGTATAGGGATGGTGATGGTATTTGAACCCACAGGATCCAGCCAAATCACCTGTAGCAAAACCCCAAAACAGGCTTTTTTGATAGCCTTCATTTTCCACATTGCTTTCCTGCTTTAGAGCACCAGTTGGAGGGAAGCTGCCTGTTCCTTTCACAGTGCTGGGGTAGCACTGTCTGCTGTGGCATCCCACTCTTCTACATTCTCAGGCACTGTTTCATCATTTTTACCAGACAGTCCTTGAAACTTTCAGGAATTCTTCTTGTTAGATCTTCACATAATGAAACCAAAGTATTTAAATCTACAACATTCCTGCTAGTCTATTGGGATATAAATCTGACGGGGAGCTACTCCATGCCCTTTTGTGTCACGAGGGACCATTTGTGCCCCTCAGTGCATTTTTGCCACTTCCATGGACAGTGTTGCATCAAGTCCTGTTTTAAACAAACCCTACAATGGAGTGTAACACAACAGAAACAAGCTTCAAGCCTGAAACACTCTACTTGTTCAGATATTGAGGCACGAATACAAGAAGGAAATCTGAAAGACTATTTTAAGGACATGGATGAGGCCTCACTTGTATTCTGTTTCACACGATTCTACCAGCATTATTACCCGATATGCTAATGCAGAAGAGGTAGGCAATTATTCCCAAACTTGCTTCACATTACCTGTTCTTCCTGACCTCAGATTAAAATATAACAGTGCCAGATTCCATAGACAATATAGGGCAAAAACTCACAGACAGGCTGTCAGCAAAGGGTTGTGCTGAATCTGGGGACAAGATCTGGGGAGCGAATTGCAGGAGAGGTACTGGCTGAGAAATTCTTTGAGCCATGGGCTGCATCCTTCCAGAGGCGAAGGCATACCAGAAGCTGCACCTCTACCATGTGTATTCAGTGAGATGAAGCTGCCCGCTGAAAGAGGCAACCCACTAAATGCAGGATTTGCCAAACTGTTCTCAGTGGTGGCATCCTGAGGCTGGTCACCTGGGAAATCCTCTTTTTAAGGACATTATCCTGAGGGAGCAGCTTCAGTTCCTTCTTCTCACTCCATATTCATCAAGACCAGAGCAGCTGAACAATTGAACTAAATTCTGGTAATAGGTGTTTTACCCTAGTTACATGTGAAACAAGTCATTAGATGTTGGCTAAGCTGCCCACCCACCCTAGATGTACCCACACGATGCTGTGCAAATTCAGAGGCAGATGTTGTCCTGCATGTTTTTAGAATGATACCACCCATAAGGACACCTGTGCTTGGTATGGAGGGCAGTGAGAGGTATTTGCCCATGCCTGTCAAGCTGGAGAAAAGGCCACTTGAATTTATATGGGGGCGTAACAGTGTACAAATCTCTGCATACCTGCTCCGAGGTTTAGGAGAGAGATACATGTCAAACAGCTGGAAATCTACCTAGAAGCCATGTGTGCACAGCCTTAATCTAGGTATCTCTGTCTCATATTTTACATAGATGATGTATACATCACACTGCCACAGAGAAAAGCCCGCTTCATGTATACTGCAGAAAGGGAGGATGAAAAAGAAAATATTACTCTCATTCTGCACATCTTCTTCACTGTCTAGATCCACTAGTTGTATTTTTGTTTACTTTCTGAAATAGCAGAAAATTGGGAGGGAGTTTGTGACAAAAAGCTAAATAAATATTTAATATATCAGCACCTGTCATATAGTTTTTGTGCACCACCACTATCAATTTCCTGGTAGTTCTCCTTCCCTACCCAACTTCATTAAAGAATAAAAGTAAAGTAATAAGTCATTTCACACTCTGTCTGACCATTATACAATAATAGCAAGATTTCATGCAAGGGTACAACATTATGCCCATCTGCAATCACAGTCTCTTTGCAAAAATCTCAATTCGCACTTCACATGCAGCTAACCTTGTTACCATTCCCTTCCTAAACCCATCAGTCTTGCAGTTGCACGTCTTCACAGCCCAACATCTTAAAATTCATCACTTTGACACCCTCGCATCCCTACNGGGGAGGGCGCGGCGGCGGCGGGGGAGCCCCGGGGGCCCCGTCGCGCCCCGCATCCATCGCTGCCAGCGCTAAGTGCCTCACTCGGGTTCCTTTGAAATCCGCAAATTTTAAGGACCGGCGTTTGTGCGCTTCCATTAATAGAAGCGACTTGTGAAAAATAGGGCATATGAATATGGAAAGGCAGTTTTAATGCGATGGGCGCTTGCTTGGACCTCCTCTCCGGCTGGAAACACGCAGAGACAGGCACGAGCTCCGGCTGCCCCACGGCCCTTGAACGGCTGGAGCAGCCCAAGGGAGGAACGAAGTTCAGGGCTTTTTCATGAAACGGGGGCACGGGAGAGCTGCGCCTTCGGGGATCTCCCGCCCGTCCACCCCCGCCGGTCGCGGTGAGTCTCCATCCCTATCAGTTGTGCCCCTCCAGGAATCCCGGGGGTCATTTCGATGCTATCCCAGAAATAGAGCAGGCTGTCGCTCCCACGGGACGAGGGCCGCCTCAGTAGGCCAGGTTCCCTGTACCCCCGTTTTCTCGCAAACCGAGCTCCCCGATAAACCAGCTGCTCGAGAAGAAACCCGGTGGTATCACCGGCGGGAAATGTGAGCTTAGCAGCAAGACAGAATAGAGGAGGAGGAAAACGTGTAATTCCAACCTGAAACGGTTATTCGCCGCCCATGCTCGCCACCTCTGGCCTGGGAATATTTCTTACATTATGAAGGCTTTTGCTCTTTCCACAGGTGAGTTCAGCTTAGCTGCACTCACTCTATGCCCTGGGCTGGAGCCCAGGTTTCCGAATGGGCTGCAGTGAGGAGTTTGGGTGACTTACAACGTCAGTAAACGCATTTGCACAGAAACATGCTGTAAATTTGGAGGAAGGTAAACTAGAAAGGCAGAAAATAACAAATGTTTAAAACCCACCTTCACAAAATACACTAAAACCTGCAGGAGCGATAGCCGAGCCCCGGAGCGCCAATACGTGCGGGCACTGTGTTAAACGCAACCGGGGTAACCGGCACGGTAGGGAATTCCACTCGGAGCTGCTGACAGGTTCCCAGCGGCTGAGCCGGACTCGCTTGTCCGGCTGGGAAAGAGGATTAAGTTCCGGAGCACCCAGCTGCCACACCGGCGCCAGGGCTACACCCTCGGAGTGGCACCGGCAATGCTCGTCCCCGTACCCCAGCCCAGTGGAGTCGCCCTTCTCGCTTTCTGCTCTAACGATGGCCAAGATAATCCCCAGAGAGGGTGAAGTAATTAAACATGATCCTGCTGCTGCATCCCGCAAGACAGCCCATCAGCCAAGGGCAGCGGTGCAGCCTGCCCGCGGCTCTGCTGCCGGGAGGGCCCAGCCCAGAGACGGAGCCCAGCGAGCCACCGAAACCTGTCTGAGCGTAGCAGGGGTTCCTCGAAGGAGCCTCCCGTGCCGTACCCACCTGCAAAACACATAGCACTGCCCAAAAGAAACAAACTAAAGGGAAACCGGGCACAGGGTGTCCAAAGGGTCTCCTGGGTCACAGAGTGGTGTCAATCCGAAGCGACACGACCCGGGAGAAGGGGAGCGGCCCTGTCCCGTTTTTAACCCCGTCTGCTGGTGCGCGAGCAACGCTCAAACACCCGGCACAAAGGCTTCGGGACTCAGCCCGCGCTCAGGGCCGAAGGGCCATGCCCGGGCTAGGACAAGGGCTCTCTCCGAGGGGCTGGGACGGGGGAAGCGAGCCAGGCGGCGCTTCGGGAGCAGGAGACTGTGCCAGCCTCCTCTATTTTCACTATCGCCCGCCGGCAAGCGCCGGGGAAGGCGGCTCCGAGGTCCTGGAGGACGGGAGATTTCCCGTGCCGCCCGATGTCCCAGGGCCGGACGCTTCCGTGGGGCGGGACGCTGGGTGCGGGCCGCGGACGCCCGCGCCTCCCGGAGCTGTCCGTGGTGCTGAGGGCGGGCGGGGCAGCAGCCGNCGAATACAAGAAGGAAATCTGAAAGACTATTTTAAGGACATGGATGAGGCCTCACTTGTATTCTGTTTCACACGATTCTACCAGCATTATTACCCGATATGCTAATGCAGAAGAGGTAGGCAATTATTCCCAAACTTGCTTCACATTACCTGTTCTTCCTGACCTCAGATTAAAATATAACAGTGCCAGATTCCATAGACAATATAGGGCAAAAACTCACAGACAGGCTGTCAGCAAAGGGTTGTGCTGAATCTGGGGACAAGATCTGGGGAGCGAATTGCAGGAGAGGTACTGGCTGAGAAATTCTTTGAGCCATGGGCTGCATCCTTCCAGAGGCGAAGGCATACCAGAAGCTGCACCTCTACCATGTGTATTCAGTGAGATGAAGCTGCCCGCTGAAAGAGGCAACCCACTAAATGCAGGATTTGCCAAACTGTTCTCAGTGGTGGCATCCTGAGGCTGGTCACCTGGGAAATCCTCTTTTTAAGGACATTATCCTGAGGGAGCAGCTTCAGTTCCTTCTTCTCACTCCATATTCATCAAGACCAGAGCGGCTGAACAATTGAACTAAATTCTGGTAATAGGTGTTTTACCCTAGTTACATGTGAAACAAGTCATTAGATGTTGGCTAAGCTGCCCACCCACCCTAGATGTACCCACACGATGCTGTGCAAATTCAGAGGCAGATGTTGTCCTGCATGTTTTTAGAATGATACCACCCATAAGGACACCTGTGCTTGGTATGGAGGGCAGTGAGAGGTATTTGCCCATGCCTGTCAAGCTGGAGAAAAGGCCACTTGAATTTATATGGGGGCGTAACAGTGTACAAATCTCTGCATACCTGCTCCGAGGTTTAGGAGAGAGATACATGTCAAACAGCTGGAAATCTACCTAGAAGCCATGTGTGCACAGCCTTAATCTAGGTATCTCTGTCTCATATTTTACATAGATGATGTATACATCACACTGCCACAGAGAAAAGCCCGCTTCATGTATACTGCAGAAAGGGAGGATGAAAAAGAAAATATTACTCTCATTCTGCACATCTTCTTCACTGTCTAGATCCACTAGTTGTATTTTTGTTTACTTTCTGAAATAGCAGAAAATTGGGAGGGAGTTTGTGACAAAAAGCTAAATAAATATTTAATATATCAGCACCTGTCATATAGTTTTTGTGCACCACCACTATCAATTTCCTGGTAGTTCTCCTTCCCTACCCAACTTCATTAAAGAATAAAAGTAAAGTAATAAGTCATTTCACACTCTGTCTGACCATTATACAATAATAGCAAGATTTCATGCAAGGGTACAACATTATGCCCATCTGCAATCACAGTCTCTTTGCAAAAATCTCAATTCGCACTTCACATGCAGCTAACCTTGTTACCATTCCCTTCCTAAACCCATCAGTCTTGCAGTTGCACGTCTTCACAGCCCAACATCTTAAAATTCATCACTTTGACACCCTCGCATCCCTACAGGTCAAACTAAAGACACCAACCAAGAATAATTAAGGGGTACCCCAGATGTTTAGTTTACTTCTAGCCAACCTTTCCCAGAACTGGGTCCAGTTCTCTGTTCATATACTAAAGATCCATGGAAGGTGCTTGTTTTAAGGGAACAAGACCTCCAACAAATTTCAGAGCTCTCTCCCCTTCTTTTCTTTTTTTTCTTTTTTTTTCTTTTTNTTTTTTTTTTTACAAGTATAGCTCTTTGTAGTAGGAATTTGAACAAGAAGTGTGATAATGAGTAGGTTCAGGGAAGGAAAGGTGTTATCTCATTAAGGTAATTACTAAGACATCCCCACCATTACCTCGGTTTGAAAATGTGGCAATTAAAGCGCCCTACATGGGCTCTCAGAGACGAGGGAACCAGACAGTCTCGGACAACTTTGGTGTGCCCGGGCCGGAAGGGAGGGGAGCGCCGATCCCGGGGGCAGGGCCCGGTGCAGCGCGAGGGGCGCTGCGCCGGGAGCCGCCGCGGC
>VYXC01002872.1:169156-209156 GCA_013397175.1 Platysteira castanea
CGGGGGCGGCCGGGCCCGGGCTCCTGCTCGCCGGTTGGCCCGGCCCCGCTCGCCCCGTCGCGGCGGGACGGCGGCCTTCCCCGCTCCAGTAGCCCTGGCAGATGCAGCAAAACTAATATGTGTAAACGCTTTAGAGTCATCATCCGGTCCGCTTGCAGCGACGCTTCCCCGGGCGGCGGCCGCGCCCCGACGACAGCGGCCGAGGTGGCGGCACCCCCGCCGGGACCCGGCCCTCCCACCCACCGCGAGTAGGGGGGCTCCCACTGGGATTTCTTTTTAATTTCATTTTTGCCAATCACACTATGTTCTGATTTTCCGGCCAATTTTAAGTAGCTGATGTTTTGTTTGGCTGCTGTTTTATTTGCTGTCAAAAAGAATTTGATGCAGAAACCATTTAAGCATGTATACAACCCATGGAGGGATTCATTTGACCTCATTATACTGCAATAAAGAAGAAATCCAGTTTGTTAAATATCACCGAACCGCATGCATTTCACATCAGATCATAAGAGTTATGCTTCAAAAGATTATTCCAGAAAGTGCTTGGGAAGACGGAATGGGTTAACTTTACTTGCCAGAAGGTGTTCTGACAAACACAGGAAAAGAGAGGGAGATGCAGCCCCCTTTAAGAGCAGAGCAACTGAAGAAAAAAGAGATTTATGCTTTTAATTAATGGCAATTAAACCATGCCTGTTGGCTTGGCCTATGGCAATTGTTCCCTGCAAAAAGGAGGCCGAGCTGGTGACAAGCATTTGAATCCGCTAAGTTCTGTCAAGGGAGCTGACTCTGCAGGCATCAAAACCAAACTAAATCAATAAAAGAATTAAACTTTTATAAATTGCATTTTGACAAGTATCAGATACCGTTAAGCTTTGATATTATGAATTCCTCGGAGGAGATGCAAACAAGAAGGGCCGCAGTTAGAGATCCAAACAATCAAAGAGGCTTGTTAACATGCGCTGTCAAATGCATCAGTGCTATTAATTACTACAAATTAATGTGACTCTCTCTTCCTCTGGTGATTGGAATAATAATCAGCTGGATTCATGGAATGAGCACAGAGAACATATGCAACCCTGCCAAAAATAATAATTTAAGAAACCAGGAGACATTTGCAATCTTTATGCTTACAGGCTTGATAATTTGCTTGTTGCTAATGTGTCCCACTTTACCCCATCCGCCTGATTGCTGGGAACTGTCTCATCTGCATCCCAAACGGACACACTCTCACTCCCTGGCTGCAGCAGCACTTGTCCTGATGACAGAGTCTTTCTCCTCTTCAGCAGAGCTGTGAAGGCGGAAGGACACACAGCCAAACATCTCACCTTGGCCAGCCAGGCAGCACTATGGCCCTTGCTGTGGCTGCAGCCCACTCCCCATAGCTAGGGCTGCCCAGAGACTCCTCTGCCACTTCAGCTCCTGCACCCCACAGGAAGTCACATACTGGAAATGAGAATAGTGTGTTTTCCACATGCAGAGGTGGTATGGAGATAATAAAACTATGGTGTATGTACATCTGTCAAGTTCTGACCCCATTTCAGTAGCATAAGGTAGGAAAAACCACACTGCATTCTCTTATTCCAGTGAAATACCATTTCCAATGCTAGCACAGAAATAAGCCAACCCAGACAGCAGAGTAACACCTTCCCACAAGAAGATTAACCATCCTTGGGCTTTGGTTTCTTCCTGTGTTCAAACAACAATGCCCTTGCTACTGCAATAGTTTCCAGCTCAAACCACCCCTTGCACAGGGCACAGCAGAGCTCTGAGCATCACCCCACTCTTCTGGTTTTACAACTGCCACAGGATGCTATCTTGTCATAGCCTCTGCACTTAGAAAGAACCCCTCTAGCTATGGTGGACTTTAGGGAGGCCCTGTATTTTTCTCTTCTCATACAACCAGAAAAAAGATGGAGTTGGAGACAGGGCTTTTGGGGATGAGAGAGTCTGAGGTTCTGTGGCTTGGTGGTGAGTGATTACTACAAACATACTATGCCCTTACTCAGGCCCAACTGTCTGCCTCACCAAAACCCACAGAGCAGTATGTGACAGCCACAGGAAGCAGAGTTCTCAGGCACTTTGGGACCAGGAGGCCAGGTTTGCTGGGGAGAGGCTTGGCTGTAACTCAGCTTGCAGGGAGATCTGAGGCAGCCAGCATAAAGGCACATCAGAGTAGAGGAAATCCTGGTCCAGGGACACCTTCATCGCACTGCTGCTGGAGGGCTCAAGTACTGTGCTTGAAGCCAGAGCTGAAGGCAGGGCTCGGGAAGAGGAGCAGATGGGCGAGGGAGAGAGGAGAAGCATAAAATTGATCGATGTCATTTTGTGTTCTCTTGAACACTGTAAACTAGAACATATCCCAACCTTTGCCCAGGGGACAACAGGACAAGCAGGGTGGCACATTTCTTACAGCTCTGAAATGGAAATGGGAGCAGAGGAAAAGAACAGGACAGTTGTGCCAGCCCTGTGTAGTGTGTGGGAGAGCTTCAAGGCCCTTTGCACTAACACGCCAGGGTCAAAGTCTTCATCCCCAAATGCCTCTTTCTACAGGCCAATAAATCCCATTCCCTGGACCGGGTGGGTAGAATAACAGATTTCTCAATCAAGTAAGAGTTAACGAGGCCTCAAATCTCTCACCACCCAACACCCACTGCTTTCTAAGAAGGGGTGTATCTCAGACCCATATATGCAGTACAGATCTCATATAGCCACACGCCACAGAAATGCAACACATCCATCTTGCAAGCAGGAAGCAAGGGCTGAGCAGAGCCCCTGCCTCTCTGCTAAAGCAGGTTCTCTGACAGGTACCCCTCTAATGCAGGACAGCAGGCACCATGATTGAACTAAAGGACAGTTTCTGACTACAGTGAGATAAATTAATTTGACACCATCTGGCAGCAGTTTTTCATTTCTGACAATATTTAAAACATAATTTGAGCTCAGGCAGTGATATATAGGTCTCAGATCTCACCTGACTTTGGTAACCTCTTGACCTAGGCATATCGAGTCATTTATCTGAAGCTGTAGATTCCAATATTTTGTTGCTATATCTAATCTAAATAGACTTCTGGACACTGCCCTTATTGCACCCTGGTAATCCTGGATTGATCCTGTTGAAGCAAGTGGAAGCAATGACATCTATGTCTGTCTTTCATCAAACACATGATGAAAGTTGATCATGTTTAAGCATGTTCTCCCAGCTGGAATCTGTAACAGAAAAAAGCCATGATGCGTTAGTGTTCCCAAACATCTAATGGTGGGGAGGGGCATTTTATTTTTATTATTACAATTACTGCCTTAAAATCTTAGTTTTCATTCTCTCATTCTAAACATTGCTTATGATGGCTTTAGCATGTGTATATATATCTAGGCATGTATGTACACATATAGATGCTTGAGTCTCTATACAAATAAACCCTTTAGACAGAACAGCATGACAGCAAAAGATTACAGATGAAAACACGGTGTGAAAATGTAGCATGTCTCTTCTCTTTATGTTCTATGGTGAATGCAAAGGAAATTTATTGCTTCAAATATGTGCAATCATTTTTATCTGATTACCTGTAGATGTTCTGTATGGCTCTGTGTACAAGACAGTACATTCTCTGTCTCCTGCAGACATCCCAGTTTATTATAAGCATACTTCCATTCTTTCACATATCTTTATGAATTTGAAGAGGCTGCTTAGAATTTGTCACTTATTTTTACCAATATAATTTTCTTTGGAAGGAACATTCCTGCTAAGCTTGACATGTGATATTTAATCACATATTGACCACTCAGGATTATTTTAATGCTTCCTGTCAGCTCCAGTACAGCAGGCAGAGTTCAAGCAACACATTTGCCTGGAGTTCAGTATTCATTTAAATCAAATTTGTCAGCTTTCAATTTTTTTAAATGTAGTATTTTATTTTTATTAAATGCAAGTTAATAATGCCTTGTCAGGCCAAGGGCATATTTTAATGTGAACTCAGATGTTAAGCGAAATTGGAGCCATAACACCCTGCTAATAGACTCATATAATCATCTTAATGCCAGCATCTCAACCTAACACAAACATGCACTGGCTTTGTGTTCAGTTGTCTCAGGGAGCCTTTCCAGATGCATGAAACACACACACACACACACACACACACACACACACACACACTCATCCATTAAATGCATGTGGTCCTGGGGTGGGTGCCTATGACACTTGTATATATTACTTAAAGATTTCCACATGCTCTTTTTTCCTCTTCATATGGCATCTTACTTGACTGGTGACATAACAGCCTCAGTTATTAATGCTGTCTTTTCTCAGCTTCGTCTTTAATTTTCCATGATGCTATCTATAGTGACTTGATTTGGGTTTTTTTCTGGCAATATTTGTGTGTGCAATTGTACACATATGACTACAGCTATTCTACAGAGAGGTGCAGACATGCCCACCATACACGCAACCCTGGGTATGTCTGGGCGTACCAATATCAGACACATGCACGCACACGTATAGAAAGCATTTATGCATTGCAAGCGTGAAGAAGGTTCATCTGCTCACACTACACACTGTATGATATGTACCCACAAAGGACAGGTGATGCTCTGCAATATTTATCTTTACTGGAGTGAGGAATTATTCCTCTTCTTCACAAAGACAAATGTAGCAATGAGCATCCGTTGCAAGGTAGAAAGTAAGAGATGGATGGAGACTGATCCAGCCTTCTAAACATACTGTAAACCGCAGCACTGTAAAGTAACATAGTGCCACAGAGGGTGATAAAGCACTGCATCCTTACCAAGCATTTCCCAGCAGCAGGACAAACCCAGGACCCAGGTCCTCACACTGCAACTGTGGGCTCCAGAACCATTCAGCTGCTGTGCCTTGCCGGGGGTGGGTAATGGCACCTTATGTCTTTCACCTCTTAAATCACCTGCTCCAAAGGGGCACAGGTCAGCCGTGGCAGAGCCATCCCTGCCTGACAGCTGTGGTGGTGGCAGGGCCGTGGCCTGCGTGGCCCGGGCACACAGGTGTCCCTGTCATCGGCTGCCCGGGCGGCTGACACTGATTGTCACCCTTGACAGCAGGCTCGGCGCAGGGGCCGAGGAGCGAGTGGAGCAGAGAGGGACACACTCCTCTCGCTAGGGCACTAACGGGGCTGGAGCCCATTGTCCCACTCAGCAGAAACCCGTGCCCTGCCTCCCAGGAAAGCCATGCTCCAGTGCTCCCCACAGCCACCAGTGCAGTTACAGCACAGGGTAATAAGGGTGAAGGGAGGGAGGGAGATGCACTGAGGTTATGCAATGTATACCAGTGACATCTGAGAGGAGACAATGGTCACCACTACAGAGAGAGAATGCAAGGATGGTAGGAGGGTGAGGACCATGGAAGCAGGAGTTTTTATTTTAAAAGCACCCAGAGGATATTCCAAGACAGATCCAGGCATGCAAGACACTTGTGTTCAAGGCTGGCCTCATGGGCTGAAGAGGGACTTAAAACGGTTTTAAAAAACTAAGAATCTAGTTTCTCCACAGACTTGCATAAACTTCTGAACATGTCTCCCCTGCCTCTGAGGAAGGAGGTCCAGTGTCATTTCACCCAGGCAGCTGGAGCGCTGTCTTCAATTTTTAACTCACCCCTGGTAGAAAGTGTGAGAGAGAAGGAGCCATAACATCCATTCTCTCCCATGAAGAAGGTTTCCCACCCTGGCCCCTGGGAGCTCCACAGCTCAAAGCAGCACCATCGTCTCTTCACCACTCAAATGAGCAGGAAGGCAAAGCAGCCCCAGAGTCAGGGATGAGAGGGGGACAAGTCAAGCGTGTTTGAAATGGAGACATTTGTTTTTCCTATGCTCAGCTCCACCAAACACAGCAGCAAGCAGAGGTATTGACATTCCTTCCCAACTTTCTCTCCTCTGCCAGGGGCAGCAGCACAGATGTGCATATTCTGGGGTGTCCCACATCTCTGCTGGAGCAGGTATGCTCATACTTCCCATAGGCTTCACCGAAAGCCAGGGGTACAGGCAAAACCCCCTCCAGCAGGGAGCCCAGCTATTTGGGGGTTAAAGGTGCATCTTTGGCACCATTTCCCTCCACTTAACCTTTAATTGCACCTATTTTTAAAATTCCCCATAGGGCATGCCAAAAACCTGCGTGCAATATCCGACTCTCAGCCTGAGCCCCGGCAGCTCTGTGGCCCTGGTTTTTTCCAGTTTAGGGGTATTTCAGTTGTTGTTGCTTCCACCACCCTGGACTTACCTTCCCACTCAGTGCCGCCCCCAGCATGAGGGGAAAACACACGTCTGTCAGGCTTTAATACCCTTCAGTGGGTTTTCCAGCAGGTACCTGTCTGATCTCCAGAGTGGTGTGAGGATTCTTTTCCCAAACCCACATCCATCATGGCCAGTGTCTGGGAGTTGCTGGCTGGATCCCAGTTGGTGCTGTGGGTGAACCAGGGATAGGCCAACGTAGAATCCAGCTCAGGACCCTCTCAGAGACAGAAACTGGCATCCTGCATCCTACAGAGGGAAAAGAAAGGGTGTTGAAAATGTGCATTAGGGTACAAAATTTTTATTCTGCCTCTACTCTTTGATTGGTACCTGAGAACAGCAATGCCTTGGGCAGACTTGGACTGGGCTGCAGCCAAATCTGTGCCCATGAGCTCCAGGGCAGGGCAGGAAGGGCAGTGGGACTCCTGCAGCTACCAGTGGAGCTGTGCTTAGGCACAGGTGATGATGCTCCAGTAACAGCTTCCCAGGCTTCGCTGCTCTCTGAAAGCCAAAAACAAGAGCCCTTTGCAGAGTAAAGAAGCTGCACCTCTTGTCACACAGCTCAGCTTCATCTACCACCAGGGAGAACACTTCCCACTATGCCTTTCCACAGAGAGAGAAGAAAACCCCCTAGAAGACTCTTGTATATTTCCTGACTGCTGCTCACTCTGGAAACTTTTCTAAGGAAGGCAGACACTGTATTTCCAGGCCTTGCTTACACCTCCTTGCCATCCATCCTGCTGTCCTGGAGCAGTGCTTTCCATCACTGAACACACACCTCTCCTGCCCCACTCTGATGCCCCAGACTGATCTCAGTGCAGAGCAGTCAGAGGTAGTGCTGTTATATCACCACAAATCTGGTGTAACAGAAAATCAGCCCAAAGAGGTTCACATCCATTCATATGTTTGTTCAGACTGTCCAGACACACTAAGTCTGCCATGATCAAAAATGCAATAACATGACAGTAAGTCATGTATATTAATTATAACTGCAGTTGAAACATCAGCTAGTTTATGTAAGAATAATTAAAATCACAATTGACCTTTTGTAGAAACATAAGGCTATGCTTAATTCTAGCCACTAGCATTCAAGACTTTTATTTAAATGGTATTCCTAATTCATAATTATATCTTTTCTGAAAATCGTTTTTATGGCAAACTGAAAATTACTTGTATTCTGTGTGTTTGAGTAAAGAAAAAGCCTGTTCTTTATACAAACACACTCATATTCTCAGGAAAATGGTCTAATATGCAACATAAGATTAAAATATGTATATATTTATTCTAAAACTACTTGAATTTTCATCTGTAAAGCAGTTACATTTGCCCTTTATCTAAGAATGATCAAATAACATCCAGTCATGTGAGACTTTCATCCATTTACTTCTTAGTTCTTCTGTACTATTTATTATTTCTTGCACCATTAAGAGAAATGCCATTCTTTAATGAGAAACATATATTTCATATCATATCACTACCTTTCATGATTTCAGGCACCCTGGGCTAAAGCCTTCTCTCCAGCACCCTACAAGGCAGCAGTAGCCTCAGGGGTCAGGGAGAGGCAACAAAAGCATCATCGGGAAAAACTTCTGTAGGAGGAAAATGGGGAATAGTCCCCTCAATCTTAGCTTTTTTAGCTTTTTAACACAGACGTCCATGGGTCATTTTGCACATCCTTCTCCATGCCGGGATGTCTGGCAAGAAAATAACATCGATTTTGAGAGAGTGGTTTGGAGGGGTCCACTGGAGAGCAGGAATGTTTCGCATGAGCGGGGACAGCTGGGGAAGGCCCACCATTTGCAAACGTGCCTGTGGTTATGCTTTCAATAGGTGGCACTTATGAATAATAATATGCATAATCTATCTTGTGCCCAGGCAGGAGAGAAAACATAAGTGGACAAGCCTGAAGGCATGGCCGTCTATTAAAGGTTGCTTGGGAATTCTCTGCAGTTAGGGCAAAACTGTGCTGTTAAACATGGCTGGGGGATTTGCATGTTTAAGAAAAGAGGACTAATTGAAAATCTCTCTCTTCTGGATGAGTGATTTACATTTCTTACAGATCAAATTACAGAAGGTGAAATACAGTTTTGCCCTTTTGTTGTTTATTTGATTGCAAGCTTTCATTTCTAACTTTCCTTTTTATGAAAGAGCTTCAATGCAGACTTTCAGAAAAAAGCCCAGATTCCCAAGCCATGATAAGCACCTAAAGTCTAAACCCTGCAGAAATTCACAATTCTGCTTTGTTCTATGGCCATTTGTAGACATCTTGAATTACGCATCCACAGCTCAGGATCTTAGGAATTAAAGATAAAAATAATAAGAAAATTGCAAAAAAAACCACACAGACACACACACAGACACAGACACACACACACACACACACACACACATACACACTTCTACCTATCACTGCAAATGTAATCCAGGTCTATTCCCAGTAGCAGCAAGGACAGTATATCATAAGGGAAAGACATACTTGATTTTAAAGCAGTCCAAGAGATAATGAGGTAAGCATCTTGGACTTTTCCCAGAGAAATATCCATCAGGCTGACCTTTATTTTTCATTTGTTTATATAATGCCTCAACTGTTTTCTTTTAAAAGAAAGAAAAGAAAATTGTAGTATTTAAAAAACAAAAAAAGTGTCTAATTCTGGTGAATCCACTTCCTTTGCACTGCAAACCAGCAGACACTGTCCCGATCCCCAGGTTATTCCCATTTCCCAGGGACCATGGGAAATTATTTCTGCTCCCAGTGAGGTAACCCAGCCTAGCAAAGGGCTCCCACCAGCTCAGAAACAAGGCTGGTATGGAGCTGAGGAAGGAGCCTCAGAAAATCCAGCATTTTACCCGTGAGCCAGGGAGGAGGAGCAGATGAGGAGGAGCTCTTCCATGAGATGTCAACTTGCCTTCAGCAGGAGAAAGTCTTTGGCTGGGGACACAACTAGCACGATGCTCATTAGAAATGTGATGCTGAGAGTACTTCCATCAGCACGAGATTTCTGGATATGTGCTTCAGCTGATGCTCACTCCAGCAGTGACAGCGCCTTGGCGAGCAGCAGAGACTCAAGTCACGTCTGGGGCTGGAGACCCACACTCACCACTTCTTTATCACAACTCAAACAACCCAGCTGCAGAAGAGTATCAGAGTGCTGGTATTCTAATTGAAGATGGCTGTACAAGGAGCAGAGAACCTCATCACCTCAGTGTTAATAATAGGTATGGGGAAGAAGGGAGGGTGGCAGCAATTCACGGATAGCAGTTTTCCAAGTCCATGTACGTAAGAGGGAGAGCACAATGAAAATTGAAGAAAACAACACTCAAGTATAAAGCATCAAACACTTCAACTTTAGTACTGCTGTTGGCCAAGCAAAAAAATCTATTGGCATGGGGAGAAAACACATCTCTGGATTTTGATAAAGCTACAGGAGGTTATTTGGAGGATGAAGTCCCCAGGCCAGTTAAAAGTGGTTGTGCTCTGCTGAAATAAATTCCATCCTGGGATTTAGTACAGCAAGTTCTCCAAAGATGCTGTGGTGGATGAGATGGCAGCCCAGGAGTTTCCCACACCCTACCTCTGGGTGTTCCAGGAAAGCAAAATTAAGTGCTTAGAAGAGGGGGGAATGCAAGAGGAATCCAATATCAGACTTTCTGCTGGCTTCACTGCTGCTAATCATCTCCGTACATGTGAACTGGGTGTAAAATGTTCCCATATCAGAGCTGTAGCTGTGCACAGGTGCAAATTACTACACAAGGTTCAAGGCAGCTCTCAGTCATGTCCAAGCTGCTTAATTAGCAGTTGTTAGTGTGGCGGAGCTATAAAGTGCTAATATTCAAATGTTATGACTGTGATGCCTCTTGCCAAAATCCATAAAGTGTTTGGAAGCTGGCTAGTGTTACTGACTAAACTCTCTCTTCCCTCTCAAGCAGAGGATCAAAGGCAGCCATGCTAATTAACCTCTCCTTTTAGTGCATCTGTGGTGAAAATGTAATGCTGCACCAGGGCTGCTGCCACAGCAGTGCCTGGCCATGGCAGGAGATGCTGCAGAGCTGCAAGCGCAGAGCTTTTGCTTTCTGTCTCATACAAGGCAGTCCTCTCATTTGGGTATTGCTGTTCCGGGTGGCAAAGATGAAAAACCAAATGTTTTTTGTAGGACTGTTATTTTAAAACTAAGCCCTTCGACTCATACAGTCAACCTCTAAAACAAGGCCTACAGGACTGGAGAAAAGCACTCATATAACATATAGTACTTGACATTGCCTATGGCTAAAAATAGGGAACAAGATGTTCTCTGTGGCCATACCAAGCTTCCTTAGTCATATACACTTTAATCTAAGCCCTGCTACAGGGAGAGATCCCTGGCCCCATTCTCCCTTCTGAGCAACAAGAGCAAGGCGAGTACAATGTGCGTCCACTGAAGCATGGCCAACGCGACACCAAGGCTCAGCTCTGTGCAGATCAACCCAGTCAGGCAGGAGTATGCCCTTGGTGCAGCTAATTTCAGAGTTATTTTCTATGGTTAGCATCAAAGACATTTTCTACTGCATACACATACGAAATTATGGC
This sequence comes from Platysteira castanea, assembly GCA_013397175.1. Taxonomy (NCBI): domain Eukaryota; kingdom Metazoa; phylum Chordata; class Aves; order Passeriformes; genus Platysteira; species Platysteira castanea. Next base: position 179,969 of record VYXC01002872.1, read on the forward strand.
TCACTAATTTCATAAATGGCAGAGCACACATCTGATCCTTTTCTCCCCCAAATCCCCTCAAAATCTGTGTTGTACCCAGCCAGTATAGCCCGTGGTGCAGAGACGTCCCTTCCCCAGCCACAGTGTCTTCTGAAGGAGAGGGCCACAGGAAAGGAACTGCTTGAGGACCCTCACTATGGGCCCATCTTCCCGGGGGAGGTGGCCCCAGGAACCCCGATAGGGCCTGTGAATCCACAGGGATTCAGTCCAGCCCACCCACAACGATGCTGACGCCAACTGTCCTGAGTTTGCAGCCATCTGCAGAAGTCGGTGCCATCATCCCTGCTTTGCCACTGGAAAAGGGATCTCTCAGAGGTAGGACAGCTTTCCCCAGGTACAGTAGCAGCACACCTAGGCAAAACAGCTCCATTTCTTCAGTCTGTGAAGCACACAATCTCCTTCAGCCAGCCAAATTCTCAGGAGAGAAGATCCTCATTTGATATCATCTTTACAGCATTTTTCAAATCCCCAAAGACTCCTGCTTGAAATACATACAGTAAGTTGACTAACAGACCTGGGTTTGCCAACACAGCTTGATCCAAGTCCACATACACAATGAGAAACCTCTCTGAGCTCCGGATTTGGCCTCACACAAAGGTGGGTTGAGGCTGTGGTGGGGAGAAGGGCCTTGCTCACCCAGCACAGTCCTCTGCCCATGGCAGCCAAGACATCTCTGATGTCAGGTTCAGCAGGTGAGAGCGTGGGGAGAGCTGGATGGGGCTGGAAACCTCACATAACTCTCTGGAAAAAAAATCCCATAAAAAGTGATTTTTCCCAGCAAAAAGAAAAAAAAAAAAAAAAAGCGAAAAAAAAAAAGAAATCTCATCAAAAGAAGTAGAACTTCTCAGCAAGACAGCCACTGGCAGAGCGGGGCTCAATCACACCTCTAGGAAGGGAAGTCCCTGGGACTGAGAAGCAAATGGGTGTCTGCAGCACAGCATAAATTAATACAGCAGCTGCTGCTTTTTTGGAGAAATCAAACCCCAGCCACCCCCTTTCACAAACAGAAACTTCACAGATGCACTATAGGATATTTCGTTACTAAATATTTTGAATTTTCAACATGAGAAATATTACCTAGCACGAGTTGCATTATTTGTTTCATAGGGATAGGATTAACTTTCCTGGGGCTCAGAAAAGAGGTATATACCACCAAAGCAAGAAAATATGATTATTTCTTTGTTTTCACAGGTCTTCATGCAGTCAGCTGCAGGTCTTGGAGGAAGTCTGACATAGGCCTAAAGTGTATGGCACTCCTTCATTTGCACTTCAAGCGCTCTGAATCTGGGGAAGGACTCCAGTCTCAGAGGCAGATTCTTCATCAGTTTACATCATGTAAGTGTGAGGTTATTCCTGATTTATGCTAGCATGGCTGAAAGTAGCACCTGTTCCCATGTGTTTATTTATGTCATCAATAAAAGATTGATAATTTTTTAGAAATTATTGTCTCATTTATACCAGCATAACTCTTGCTTAACAAAACTGACTCCAGATAGTTGGAATATCTTCGGGAGTAGATCTGGCTCAGCGGCTTTATTTCGGGAGCTCTGCTCCACCTCCAAATTTTAAAAATGGTGTATTCATGCTCAGAGGCAAACCTCATTTTCCAGCTCAAACATTTTATGCAATATTTTAGTAGGCTGTTTCATACTGCTGTACAGTCTCCAGTTTTAAGTATTATCAATAATGTATTCTTCCATGTAACCTCTTTAACACTTACAATAGAATAAAATAAAAATACATCAACAAAAAAATTGTCTCTACTTGGCAATGCTATGTGAATGTTAAATTTCCCATTTCACAATGCAGCCATCACTATAAACTCTGAGGGCGGATTAACGCTCTTCTGGTACTTCGCTGTATCAGAACACGGATTTGCAGACAACAGCTGCAGCAAATTCCCTTGACTGAGAAGAATTACAAGTATTATCACCTAGATCATTAAACTGGGTTCATAGATTGCAGAATGTCTTCAATCAATTCATCTAAGATAACTTGAAGCCAGCTGGACCCCCTCAGTGAGAACTTGACTTAATTGGCCAATAAGTGGCTGGAAAAGGTGCATGCGATTTGATAAAATTACAGACTGCAGAAGTGATTACAATTTGGAGAACCACAGAGGGTAGCCTCCGGGTCAGCCCTTTTGGAGAGGGCTAAGTTAATGTCCACTATTAAGTGCTGCTGTGAAAAATGTTGGCCCACTTGGTGCTCAGATGTAAAGTGTATCCAGGTCATTCCTCAGCTGATGGAGGGAGAGATGTGCACATTTATCACTGCTCTGGCCTCATTTCTGCCTTGGTAATAGTCGTACACTAACAACTGCTGGCAGTTTCATGGTTTTCTGGGTACCCTTCATTTTATTGGCATAACTAAAATATTATCTGAGCAAAGCAATCCATCTGCTAAAGAAAAACACTTTCCTTCAATTATGTCCCCCGAGTCTTTTCTTAAGAAAGGTTAAAGCACCAGGAAGTTGAAAAATATACATTAGTTTGTTTTTATTTTTTCCAATTTACTGCAAATATGCTTGCTTGTTACTGGGTAAGTGGTAGGTCTACATATTTACCACCACAAAATGTTAGAGAATATGCCTAGCTTTAAGAAATGGGTCAACTCACAATATAAGATTAGCATTTAAGTACAAAGCATTATTTAAAAGCAATTACCTATCTTCCTCTTCCTGCACCCCCACAAAAAAAAAAAAAAAAAAAAAAGGATAGAAAAGACTGCATAAGTAATTTCTCCATGACTTTAATAATGAAATAGATTAGGTCATTTGCAGAAAAGCAATAGTTTTTAAAATGGAGCTACAGAGTGTAAAGAAACCATTGCATTACCCAATTGTGTTAAACATCATGGAAAAACAGAGCTTGATCCTGCGTGAGCTCAGCAGGCGGGGCTCCCATTGACCTTGGCAAGGGGCTGCCGCGTGCGGGTGCCTCCCAGGCATTAACCCTTTTGTTAGACCCCACCCCATCTCGGGGCTTGCAATCACTTCTGCACCGATAGAGGGTACCTGCTGTGATTCCGTGTTGCTGAGGCTGCATATTTTTCATGGATTGGATAATTTTCATGGGTTTTGTTTTGTTGTTTTTAAATCCCTACCTTTTACAGAGCTAGCTCCAAGACTCAAATAGCTAATGCAGATATTCAGAAGTAGCTTGGTCTCATTTCAAGGATTTTTTTTGCTGATGGCTAAGTTGTTATAATAGTAAATGGTGTAACATACAATCAAAAGCCTAGGGGTTGCATAGTTAGCTAGATGCACACATAACACAAATTAATGAAGTGTGGAAGGACACTTTAATCTTACCATTAAACAGGGAAAGATGGGACTCTGACACGGTGATTTTAGGCTGAAAGTATTAGGTCCGAAAATAATTCTACTTGAAAATAAAAGGTACAAAATGCATGCTTTCTTAAAATACTTTCCTTTCATAAATCAGAACTGTCAGAATCCAGTTTTATCTCACCCATAGACAGAAATTGAGTTGTCATTTGGTTGATGGATCTCCTATCATGTAACACATTTTTCTTCCCAAGTAACCGCTCAGGTCCCATCGCACCAAGCCACAAAGCACAGTCACCCAGGGCATAGGTGAAGGTAGGCTCAGCAGAGAACTGGTCTGCAGTTTTGGAAAAAAACATTTATTTGAGGGAGCTTTCTTAAGAAAGGAGGTTCAGGTTTAGTCTTCCCCTAACTGTGGGGAGAAAATGCACGTTTCCAGATGTTTCTGGTGGAAGCAATCCACTTTGGTCATGTGAAAATGGTCTTTCATTTCAAAATGTAAGGTAGAGAGTCATAAGACAGTTGAAAAGGGGTCAAAACAAAGCAGGATGTCTCCAGATTGTCCAGATGACCATGGTCCGTCCACCCCCAACCTAGTTTTTGATCCTCTCAGAATTTTGTAGAATAAGCTGATTTTAGCCTGAGGATTTTTGGGATTTGTAACCCTGTCCTGTCCACTTGGAAGTACTACTTGGTGGGATCGAACTGCATGGCTGGGAGGCACAGCTTCTCTTGTTCTCCGGGATCTCCTTCCCCCATAATGAGTTTTCTCTTTCCTCTGCCCATGCAGATGTGCTTACTCACTCCCTTCTGCATTCAGGACACTTCTGCATTCCAAAACTCTGTGTGAAAACATGGTGCTCGTCATAGCCACACGGATGTTTCAACTCCCGGTCCTGTCTCTTCAGTCAGGTGTTTCAGTTAAATGGGTAACACTGTTCTGATGTCTTTGGTGCTAGAAAACAGATTCTGCTTTCTTGCTGTTTTCAACAGAAGAGTAGGAGGGCTTTAGTTGCACTGGATATCCACACTCAGTCTGTGCACTAGCTCAGGCAAAGCACTCTCCCACTTAGCTCTCCAGTGTTAGCTTGCTGGTTAAGCCCTGATGTGAAAAGCCCTCTCTAGGCAGATTTCAGCATTTTAAGTACTGTCCTTACTTGGCAGAAGGGTGCTGCCTGCCAAGATTTACCTTTCAGTGGAGGATGGAGACCCGGGGGGCTGGTTGTCCTCTGCTCCCAGCTCTGCAAGAGTGGCCCTGCACGGCCAGGGTCAAACTGAAACTGTGTGAGTTCGGTGCCACCATGCACTCAGTGCGACCTTGAATGCAATGTCTCCATCCACCAGCAAGTGACCAGCCGGGCCTGCCACCTACCATGGGAGGAAAAGGGAAACTAATTGAGTTGTACACGACTTAATCACATTAGCCTCCCTACTGCTGCCATTTCCACACAAGCTCGTGCCATGTTTGCGGCTACTGGTGCTCCCGCACACCCTGGGGCACCAGGTTTCAGACACGCATTGAACTGTCGCTTGCAAATTTAGAAATCTATTTTTAAAGCAAACTAAGCAAACAATGGTGCTTTCTCTGCCTGTCAAAAAGATCATTAAAGGAACAGTTGCTGGCGGGGATTTGAGTGGCAAACAGGCCAGGCTTGGCAGGGCAGGACCTTTGCTCCAGCTCACTGCTTTCGCACTGAACTGAAGCGACGGTCCTCGATAGCCCGTCACACCACTGCCTCTTCATCAGGAACCACCAACCAGCAGATCACCATGGGCTGATCCAGCAGTCCCCAGAAAAACTGTCCAAGATTTTCACCTTTACAGGGAAAAGCCCACCAGGTCAGTTCTGCCACCCCAGAAGGAGAGGGTGAAGCCGTTGCCCTCTGTGACATTTTGGTACCACCCTGGGACATGCTTGGTCTTCTCTCCTTGTGTGCAGACTGGAGCCCATCAGCCTCACTGCTGCAGCTCTAGCATCATGCTAGAGGCATTGGAGGACTCACCATTTTCCTGAGGTAGCTCTGGCCCCCAGAACCACTTGACCACCTGAGGATGGCAGTCCCACTGAACAGTGAGTCTGTATGATCTTAAGCAAAATCTCAAGAGCCAGTGCCAGAACACAAACACCTTTCAGACATTAAGATATTTAAGACCATCTCGCTTCTCAAGACTTTCAGCGATTAAGGACTGCAATGCTGACTACTTACTGCCTACAGCTATGACATCACCCATCTCTACTCAGGCTAACATGGTGAGTTACATGTGCCCCTTTTTGGATGCCTTCATAGCACAGTCTCTCAGCCTGGAAGTGCAGGAAGCCAGGGCAGCAGGACCACTGCCTGCTCCCACGCAAGAGGCTGCAGCAGTCGGGTTTGAAGCCAAGCAGGGACCACCAAGGCAGGGAGCCCTTCCTGGCACTGCAGAGGCTGGTTAGAGGAGGAAGTCCACAACTGCCTAGATGTTGCATTCTCTCTAGCGTAGCTGGGTTGCTCCAGCCACCCGGCCCAACGTTTTCCATTTGGCTGCAGCAATCACTGCAGTGTAGGGTCCAGCAGAGAGGAGCCACTGCTGAGATCCCTGTGCCAAACTAGAGGGCAGGGAGTGGGAACAGACAGATCCTAGGGCTGAGCTACCAGTAAGGAAGTATTTAATCTACCGTGCATGTAAGGGCCAGACATACATACTCTATTCAACCAAACAGTTCAAGTATCTGGACCCACACTGGTATATTCCAAACACACTGCACCCCACCAGCATCTTTGAGAGATCTATTATTTTAATTATCACTAGACACAGAAGTAACTGAGAAAACCTTTCCTTCTGTCTTTCAGCACTAAGGAGGTGGTGTACAGAGGAGGCTATTTGTACGTGGAGAAGGAAAGTCTATTTTTTTGTTTACTTTGAAAAAGCATAGTATTGACTTCCATTTATCTTCCAATAAGTCCTTGTCCAATGCAGCTCCGAATATAATCTGTTCCAAGGGCAGGTGCTCCTTAATGAGAGCTGAAATTTCCAGGGTTTTTACTCCATTCATTAAAAGGGAAAGAGAAGGAGAGAAAAAAAGAAGAGAGTTAGAAAATGGCATGAAAGCATATTATCAGTAAATTGTTTCTACTGTGTTTGTGACTCTTCTTAATGTTTTATGAATATGCTAAAAAATTTGCTCAGGCATTTTTCCTTGGGCACTCTAGTTAATTACTTATTCAGAGAGCTTCTACTCTGTTCCTTGCAAAATGTGTTGTGCATTAATTCTGATTATGTACAAAAACCCACCTGCAAGGAAAAACTCTGAATCAGTAATGCTGATAAAATGAGCAGCTCTCCTGGGGCTTTACTGAGAAACAGGATACTGGACAGAATTAAAATCTTGTAGCTAAGGCTATTCATAATGTCATTAACATAAAGGCAATTAAATGAGTTTTTAACCTACAACCCTTTATTGTTATTAATGAACATTAGAAAAACACAGGAGATAAAATTGGTAATTATCTCTGCACCAAGCTATGCAATAATGTGTTTAAATATAAAAAGAAAACAAATGATTATTGTTAGTATTTTCAGTAGCAGAAGCCCCAAGGAGCAGCTCAGTCACATTTAATCACATGGTACTACACCAAGAGGGTTAATTAAACGAGGGCTTTACCTTCAGCATGCTTGGTTATTCTGTTTAGTATGGAATCAACAAACAGAAACGCCAATCTGCAAAATATTCCAGGCAGTGCCTTTATCATCAGGTGAGCCACCTCTACAAAAACCAAGAGGGCTTTTGTTCCCTCCAGGACAAGGAGCTGCAGTCCTCTAGTCAAATTTTTATTATCGCATGCTTTACAAAAACAATTCCTGAAACAACTATATAAATCCTGGTTCATAGCCCAAGCTTACCATTCTGCAAAGAAAGAATTTGTGGATTCAAAAAAGATGTACATTTGACAGTAGATGGTAGATATGGTTGCAGCACTACAGTGCAGTGAAAGAGCCTCAAGTTCCACTTTTTTATGCAAACTATTGTACCTTCTACTTAAGCAGTGATAAATTAGAATATCTTCTAAAGGGGAAATGCACTAAAGCTCAATGAAATAGCCTGTATCTAGACTTGAACTTAATAATTCAATTAAAGTTTTATGATTCAAATCTCCAGAATAACTTTAGCATCTCTTTTTTATAATAGTTCTTTTAATGTATTTACATTGTTTTGGGGGTTCAGAAATCTGTTTTCTGGGCAATATGTAACTTTAACAGTTAATAGTTTTATCTTCCATGTCCGTAGACAAAGCTTTCCTAAGGAATGTGTCCCTCCAGACAGAGCTTGGGAGGGAGGAGCTGAAGGTACTTAAAGCCCGCACAGGATCCAGCCCTGGTTTCATGGAGCAGCATGTGTTATTGCTGCAAGGCCCCCATGTCCATGTGCTGCAAGCACCTGCCCTGTCCAACATCCCTGTGCCCCCTGCATCCAGGGGGGTGGGATCTGTGGAGAACCCTTCCCAGCAGCAGGAAGGAGGATGCAGGAGTGAAGGGGAAATGAAAGAAAGAAAACTCTTGCTGGTTGATGTGATGAACATAGGAATAACTCAGTGCATTACACCAGCAAGGGCTGCATACAGGGATGCAAAGGAGGCCTGAGTAAAGTATAGCTATAGCTACTTTTTTCCTAGAAGATTTTCTTTCTGGGACTGCTGAAGAGAAGTGAGAAAGTGTAAAGGATTTAGTCAAGAGGAAAAACGACCAAGGTGCTCCCTTGCTATTCGGGAAATCTGACTAGTGAGACAGCAGAGGAAGCATTAAGAAAAGACAAATATCTAAAGGGTGAACAATTAGCAGCACAGTTTACAACAGCAGATGCCATCAGATAAACCAGCTGCTTCTTTTAACAGACACGAAGCAAGAAAGTAGATAACCTGGCAACTCAGACATCCGAAAGAGCCTGCAAAAACTCCCTTCTGCAGGGAGTGATGGTAAAGGTCAGAGCTGGATCTCACAAGAAGTAGAATCACTTACCAGGCTTAGACAGGACTCGAGCCTAAGGAAAAAGCCAGATGCACCGAGAAGATAGGAGCAGAGGGGGAGATAGAGGAAGAAGCATCAGAAGTATTGTTTTGAAATTTAAAAATTAGATGGGACCTATCGAGGGTTGATAGCTGGAAGGGTGCAGAGCCCAAAGCTGAAGCGGAAAAGCTGCTTTATGGAGTCAGGCAACTGGAATGGGGAAAACACGCTCACAGGTACTTTTGATGTTACTATTAAGCTGCTCCCAAGCCCTCTTTAAACACACACAGCCTTCTCCACCACCACCTGCATTGACAACAGTGTGTGGGATCACTGGCACCAATATACCATGCTGTTAAACAGCAAGCCACGGACAAAGGTGGTATTATAACCAACAACTGCTTCAGACAACTTTACAGCTCTAAATACCTGAAAGGTTTTCCCCAACAACTACAGATTTCTCTTCCTCCTGATGTGGAAGCTGATTTCACTTGCTTGTGTAAGCCTGCTATTCACTGGTGTAATATGAAAAGGCCCAGACTATTCAAGTGCTGTGCAGATACAGAAATGATGTGCATACTAACCAGCTCCTCCAAGTCAAATAAGCATAGCTGGTTTAGTTTCTTTTGAACTGGGAGATGTTGTAGGAAGCCATTAAGCTAGGTAAGCTGTGGCAGAGGAGCTGTGGTAGAGATGAGATGGCCTCCAGTGCTTTGTGTGAAAGCATGCAGCCCTGGCAGTGACGCGCGGTGGCACCAGGGACAAGCACAGTGTCACTTCTGTCCTCCAGACACTGCATGGGCAATCCTGCAAACACACAGCCGTGTCTTACACATCCCATCACCTGGAAGCCTGTAAGTGTACAACAAATACATGCTCCACCATGTATTCCAGAGAAGAGCTGGAGCTCTTTTCTCTCTATCCAGGAAGCTGGGTTTGAGTGCTTTCCGCTTTTATGTTCACATCACATTTTTCTGTGAAAAATCGACACACAGCTAAGCAGAAGCACATACTGTTTGTTGGTTTTGGGCATCCTTTTCTAGTATTTTAATTTTAGATCACCAGTTCATGATTTTCTTCTAAACTTTGCCCTCTTCCCTTCACCAAGACAAGAAGCCCAGGCATTTTTCCATACCCAGATCAAGCCAATGCTCATTTTCATTGAAAGCTGCTTGAAACAGGACCACATTGTGTCATCCTGCTCCAGCCCCCCGGGTCTCTGCACCCTCATGCTGGGAGGAAGCAGCACCCACCTGTGACACATGGCAATCAGCAGAACTTTCACCCTTCACCTGTACATTAAAGAAAATAACCCAAAACACAAATCAAATATGGTGAGGACAAAAGCAAGATAAAGCCCGTTTGAAGACAAATTTCATTACATATACCTTGGGGGAGTTTAAAATTGCTGCAACCACTTGTTGTTTTGGATATCTTTATCCAAGGCAGTCATCCAACATAGCAGTGATCCAAAAATGCAGTGAGATTCCAAGAAGGAAAGGAGTGCTGTGACAAGTCCCCAAGTTTCTGACATCAGCAACACCCATGTCAGTACAAGCATTCCTGCTCTGCTCAGATGAAACTCATAAACCTGGGAATAACCTGCTCGCTGTGGGGATCAGCTCGCTGGAACCATCCACCAGGGCATCTGGTCACAGTGACCACAGGGAAGGGGGCCACAAGAAATCAATAACAAATCATATCTTCTTTATAAGCTAAGGCATAAAAGAACTACCAAGCCTGTATCTTATTCATAGTATTTTAATGCATAAATGACATTCTTGCTACTTTTTTTGCCACCTATCGAGTGTTTACAGTGACAACAGCCTGTTGTCTGTCATTCAGAGGTCTGGCACCTGTCTGGATAATAGCATCACTCAATATTCCTGAAGTACTAGATTTCTGTAAGAGAAGAAAAATCAATAACTGTGACAAGTGCTATCCATTAGAGCCCAAGAGCAGAAAGCAAACGATTACACAATGTCATTTGTTTAATATAACAAGACTGTAAATGAAAACTTTATCAATTGATCTTTGGAGGATAAAACATCCTTTCAAAGGCAAGATGACCATGGACCAGATCTACTTGACTCAGCAGGGCCAAAATGGTCAATACCAGCTGAAGCTCAGGGTTCCCATCCTGTCAGCTGCTGGTCCCCTTTGAGATCAATAGCTTCTACTACATACAGATAATGGCAACAGCAGTCATCAGCATCAGGTCCCCACTCCAAGGCAGAGCCAGAAACGTATTTTTCCACACAGCTCTGCTTTTTTCTTTATTGAGTTTCCCAGAGCAAAGCAACACATGCATACAAAATACATCATATATATTGAGATCTCTATTTCAATATTTATAATGTATGCTTATACTCAACATAACAGCATTTCTAAGCACTCAGTGAATATGGACAGCAGGAGGTAAGGAAATTTGGCAGGCTTCAAGAGCATGGCCATCCTCTGCTCTCCAGCTCCCTTCCCACCACTGGTCTCTTGCATTGTTTGACTTTATGGCCTTGTGCCACTTGGGCTGATGTTTCATTTCTAAATGGCATTTCAGCTTTGGCCCCCCTCACTGCCCAGCACCCTCTCGCAGATTAGCTCTTGGGTGCCATATGGTACAAATGGCCTGCCACACACTCGCTCAGTCAGCGTTTAAAAACCTGCCAAAATGCTGCCTCTGCTGGCAGCCTGCCTGGTGGCTCCGTGGGCTGCAAAGGGAGCATGACGCTGCCTGGAAATAATTGAGATGGGGCTCTGCCAGGTCGTGCACAGCAGCCTTGGGAGCAGCACTCCCCTTTCCCATCCGCTCTCCCGTGGCACGGTCAGACATTCCTGCACACGAATCCCCTTTGCCGTTGCACCGCTTCCCCAGAGGCCTTGCTGATTCAATAAAGAATAGCACTTGTTTATTTTGGCTGTTTTCTGCTTCATTCAGTGTATGGGCCCAGGACATTAGCACACAGGTCCATGGGCTGCTCCCCAGACAGTGCCACAGGGAGCTGTCCCCAGCTCCTGGCCACAGTGGGGCACCCAGCTTTGCAAGGATAGCTACTGACTGTGATGTGGAGGAAAGGCAGGGCAGCAGGACCTCTGGGAACTTGCTGAGGTTTCCTCACCTTGCCATAAAGTCCTTTCCTGAAGCATATATATTCCTCCTCACAGTGGCATGTGCATGTCTTCAGCTGCTTGCAGGAGGGTTGAACAGTCCAAGAACATCTCCAACAGAGACTTGGTCTGGAGAATCTGAAGAGAAGTGAGCCTTGTGGAAACTCAGTAGAATAGTGGCCCCTGGTCTCAGGGGAGACAAAAATTGCATGAAAACCAGTCAGCTACAGCAGCAGACCTCTTGCAGTGTCTCTCCAACAACACAGACATTTTCCACCTTTTCTCCGTCTGTCTTGCATCCTGACCAAGCCTCCTGCTTTTCCTCATCCTACAGGAGTTCCGACTCCACTTTCTCCTCTACCAATCTGATCTGATTTTTGCTTAACTTTTTTCCCTCCAAGAAAGGAGACTTTCCATCTTCTTGTTATACTAGAAGCAGATTCATTCAAATGCCTGGATCATCTCATATCAAACATCATCTTTTGGTTTTGATCCCTATTAGATCTGTATCAGATTTTGTTTCCAGGTTTTGGCTGAGAGCTTCCCATGGGCCTCTCCAGCTGTAGGGCTTTTCCCTAGCAGTGGCCCCCCCATCCAAAATCTTGCTGCTAGTGCTGTGAAATTGTTTTCCTCCAATGCCCTTTCACAAAAAATGCAATAATTACGAAATAGTCTGAGTTGGAAGGGACCCAGAAGGATCATCAAGTCCAACTCTTAAGTGAACAGCCCATGCTAAGTACCCACAGGTGACCTACCATCCTGGCCAGGAGCCATGCAGTGGCCATAGCACAGATGGGCAGTGTGCCAGAAGCTGGTGGCAAGGCTCAGAGGAGGAGCACTTGGAGCACATTGGGTCCACCAAGGCCCAGGATCCACCGACTTCCTGAGTGGTGGAAATTGTAGACATGCCCAGCGGCACCTAGAAAGGGTCCCGCCATGGAAAACCTGAGATGGAAAAGAAACTACGCTGGCTGAACCACTCAACTGAAATCAAACCATCCATCTCCTTGGGGCCACTTGTGAAGTGAGGTGCCTCAAGCATCTGCAAACTGCTGATAACAAAAGATCAGGCATCCATCTTCACTTACAGCAGAAGAGGAGAAAACTTGGAACTCCTCTGTCACTTTCTGTTGGGAAAATAGGTCAGCAGTTTCTAAGATGATTCTGCTCCTTAAAAGACATAATTTTGAGCATTTGTAACTCGTCAACTCCAGATAACCTCCACTAGAGCATCAAACTTGCAGGAGCCTTCACTCTTCCTAGGCTGGACTTCAAAGCTGCAACGTTACCTATATGTATTTGTGCGTTATTTAGCTCTTGTTAGACTAAGCTTTGCCCTTCAGTCGCAGTGGGGAGTCGGTAGAAGAAAGGCAGTATTAGAATTAAAAAAACCAAAACTATGAAAGGAAATGCAGGATGAAAACCCCTTTGACAATGACTGGTGGCTACATTGGTAATTCCTCTGCAATGGTGAAGAAAGTAGCAATGCCACAGTTCCAATGTATTCTGGTGAAATATTTCTATGATGTGCCTACACAAAGCTCCAGATGAAACAGTCTCTTTATAAGCTTTTGATAGCTAGGAGGGAAGTGGCTTTGCCATTACCTCTGTTTGTGAAATGAAAGCAATGCTGAGTCTTGGTGTTCCTGGATGGAGATGCTGATCATCACAGTGACAGCCAAACTAGCTCTGCTTGTTTGTTGTTTACCTTATGCTGAGGGGAAGGAACTCCTTTGTTGTCATTGTATCGTGTGATGTGGTAAAACACAATCCATGCCCAATGTGCGAAGGAATTTCAAACCAGCAATATTTATTATCCATGCACAGACAGCACATATTGCTGCTTTGCTGTCAGCGCTGCTTGCAGTGCTTTAGTGAAAATAAAAGGGCATTTGTATCTCGAGTGCCACAATATGCTGTGACAACATGAGTATTGCAAGGGCTGTAACACAGTTTGGTATCATACCACATACACGGAGTTAAGAAGGAGGGTTCTGCCACAGTTGCCTGGAAAGACTCAAAACACATGAAGGAAGCCCTTACAAGTGACATTTGTAGTCTCCTGCTGTAAGGGAAGTGCCCAAATGCTGCCCTGGGTGTCCCTGCTGCTGGCAGCAAGGAGCTGCTGTTCTGGGAAGCCTCACTGCCTGCACAGGTGGCTGGGGTGCATTTGAGCAGAATTTGTCTAGTACATGAAGCTCACTAAGAAAGACCAGGAGCCTGGTATTTCACATGCTGAACAACTTTTTAACCAGATAAAGGATCCTAGGTGAACAGCACAACCTGAAACAGTCTGAGCAGATTAAAACCTTTCACAAGCAGTCAGCTCTACCTAGCAGATTTCTAGGGTCTGTTATATAGGGTGCAGCATAGGATCCTCCATTTTCCCGAAATAAGCCAAGAAATAAATAATACACAACTGCTGGAACATGCAGCTTTAAGAATCACACAGGTTCACTGCAGTTTCCCAGCCTTTAACATGATGACTTATCCACCAAATAGTTATCCTCTCACAAAGTTCAAAACACATGAAATTTCCCACCAAACTCAACAGTTGTTTTAAAACTGGTCCTGTGTTCACAGTCAGAACTTGCAAAGAAAGAAGAAAAAAACCCACCTGATACATGTATTCTTTCTTTAGCTTCTGATCTTGACCCTGAGGAAGCTGTGAACACAATTGCGCTTGGGAATAAGTCCCTGGCAAGGCTAGGGAAAGCATTTGTGTGTTAATATTACATAATTTACCCTCACCACAGCCTCTGTGTCAAAGCCATCTCCCCTGCATGTGGCTGGCCATGCCTGCTGCATGGGCAGTGCTGACACTGGAGGGTGGCTCCTGCTCTGCTTCCTGAAATCAGAGAACTCCAAGTCCAAGGACGTTTAGAAGTGAAATATGGCAGAAACACAGCTAGAAGCTGCAGGGTCCCAAACTCTCTGGGGCTCACCACCAAATTTGTGGAGTTCTTCCCCATGACATTAAGATGGTCCTCCCTGTGGTGGGGCAGAGAACTGGCATGCGTAAGTGACAGAAACGTCTCCAAAGCAGGCACTACCCACTTTTCATTCCCAAGCCTGCAGTCCGTCACCCCTGCTCGTGAGAGGCAGGTATGCCCACAGTCACCTTTAAGCCCCCACTCGGTGACCTGACTTCAATACTTTTCAGAAGTTGTAAAACATCCATCCTCTTGCAGATCCCTTGGCTAACAGGCTTGTAGAGAAGGGAAGTTGGATCAGAGCTGCCTCCTCCCACAGAGCAGTCGTCAGAGCTCCAGACACCTGAAAGCTGAGAAGAAAAGGGACTCACATTTTAAAAGACCAAGTCACTTCAGCTACTACTAGTTTATTGATGCCTAAATCAATAAACTCAGCTAAATAAACTGGGACTTACTGAGTTCAAGTAGAACACGACACTGTGCTCTGAAGCAAAGTGAGAGCTGCTTTCTGTGTTACAGCCAATGCAGGAGCTGCCACCAGCTTTGCACTTTCCTGACTTGTGCTTTCTCAAGAAGAAAAGCATTATTTTCCTTCACCTGCATGTCCATCTTTGTTAACTGGTGACAAGCACAACCAGTCCCTCCAGCAGCCCCTCCAAGGTGCAGGGCATGGTGGTGTTCCCACAATATGTTATTCTGGGAGTCAGTCTCGATAGGAAGCATAAACCTTTACCAAGAAAACCTGCTACTGGTAAAGAAGACTTTTCCTGCCCAGTTTGATTCCAGTTACAGGGTGCTACAGAAAAATAGCTATTTGTATTGCAACTATCTTTTAGGCTGCTTTCTTCTCGCTGAATATATTCCACAGACCTGTTCTTTGCAGTCAAAAACACAGACTAACATGGATTAAAATGAGAGTACTTGAATGGGCTTTGATGAGGCTCTGGAACTAGAAAACACCATTGTAACAGCTGGGATCCCTGCACTGAAAGGACACACTGTTAACTGAAGTAAATATGTTGCTATGAATTTCTGACTTAATTGACAGAACATTTTATAGTGTGAACTTCAAAATCTCATTAGGAATGAATCAGAATGTGGCTGTGTGCCTGTAACATTTTCAATGCCAACGTGTAGTCAGGCCTGCTTGGAGTTGATATCATTTCTTGATCAAGCAGCTGAGATTCCAATGTAATTCAATGCAATCAATTATAATGCTTCATGCCAATATGTAAACCTGAATTGGATTAAAATAAATATCATCTCCAAATTGTGGTCTGACAGACAAATCCCAGCATTTTTAGTGGCTCTTAGTTCACAGCCATCCCTGACATGCCAAAGCTAAAGAAATAAAAGCATTTTCCCGCTAATGTTGAGGTGTGAGGTGCCTGAGAGGCCGGCCAGGCTGCATAGGAGGATCTCTCTGTGATTGAAGGGCTCTGTCAGTAACTCCTTCTGCCCCATGAGGACACTACATTTTGGCACTTGACTACATTACTCCTGTCATATTCATTCTTTTTATGGAGGTATGACTTAATTCTCATCATCTTCAGTGATAATATTACAAAACTAAGCATAAATAAAAGATCTTCCAGACATTTAATGCCTGCCTGTTCCTGCTCAGTATGTGGCCACGCACCACTGGCACAGAAGCACCCATAAATCTCCCACCCGAGGCACATGGCCCACCCGACACTCAAGGTACAGCCGCTGCTGACTGCCCAAACTCCCAGCTCGGCTCCCTGCCCTGGCAAAGGCAGGCTGGGCTGTTGAGATGCAGAGCCATGGCAGCCTGCTGGGGAGGGTGCTTCACCCTCAGACCAGCCTGATCTCCTCAGGAAAGGGTGGTCTCCTAAGCCAGAAGAAACTTGGAAAGAGGGAGTTTGGAGGGACTACCTTTCCAGAAGTCAGTTAGCTGGGAACACTTAGCACAAGTACCCTCATCTGAAAGTTAGCTACCAGTAGTTTTGACAAGATGACTGATAAGGGTCTGGTGAATCTTTTATGAGAGATTTAGGAGGTAAAAAAATTCCATCATATATGGTTGGTTCCCACTTTTAGTGAAAGATAATAAAGAAATTACTGAATTATTTGAAACAAACCCAAACTGTCTCAGGTCCCCTGCTTAACTAATTTATTACATTTGGACAACTGACCTTTTGATGCTTGGGAGATCTGTGAGCTGACACAGTCTCTCTGACACAATATCCCAGGAAAACAGGTCTGAGGGTAACAGCAGCAACACACCAGACATTCCTGCTTTTGCCCTGCCAGGCTGGGGCTTCACAGGTCATGCAACCCTGGCTGGATCTCAAAGTGACCCCCAAAAGCCAAGGGTGCAAAAATATCAGTTCACATCACCAGGTTTATTCATTCACCGTTTCCCTCTGAGTTAAAGGGATGCCTGGGAGCGGAGGCAATCCTGTAATATCTGCTTAGCCCACAAGTACACAAATTAAAATATCTGACAGACTGCTAATGAGCTGATGTTGGAATGACTGGATAGTCTGTTATTATTTGGCCATTCACAGTTTCCTCACAGCCCATCTGCGAGCCAGGCTCAGCTACAGCCTTCCTCCATTTACACATTTTGCCATTATCGGCCTTTGGGAAAGGCCTTTGGCAATTAAAGTTTGTATCAAACATATTGTCATCTTTCCCACCCTGTTAGTAGCTCCTAGTTAGTTAGAAGGTCTGCTGAACAGGAGGCTGGAGCCGTAGCTGTTTTGGTCACACTTCTGTACCTAAGCCCCATGTTTGTGCTCCAGCCTGGCAGCTTAGCTCTCATACCACATCAGATGCTCAACGCAGCCCTGGCAGCTCACAGCTTCCTTCCTGAGCAAAAACCACCCCACTAAATCCTAAAACATTTGGGCTACTTTCTGAAAGACTTCCTTCTATGTTATATGGCAGTACTGTATGGGGGCAAACTGTCCGGCTTCTTTGACTGATAACTTTCCTCACACAATCACTCACACCGGGCAAACAAAGCATAAAAACAAGAGATCAAGCCCTGATGAAAAAATTCCTTTTTTTCCTTCAGCTTAGAAAACTCGGTCATAGTGGTGGAAGGTGCTTCCAGGCAGCTCCAACTTGCATAAGAGGCAGAGAAGCGCAGACATCCCTGACCTTGTTTGGCAGTATTACAAAAGGTCGTATTTTCAGATGGATGATCTGATCTCAAAATATCCTCCAGTGTAATGAGTACAAACAAGCCTTTCATCTGTGTGCCTCAGCCATGTGTCTATTTGCTTTCTCTGGTTTTTAATGCGGGGAACAGCCTTGTGATCGTTGCAGAAAGCAGAAGGAATCTGAGCAGTGCAGCACCTCTGCACCAATGGGTTACCAGTGTTGCTGGACCAAAATTACAGTCCAAAGTGCTCTACTCAGCCAGACGGTGCAGCAAGAACCACTGCCAGCTCTTCTGTGCACCTCCAACTGTCTGCCCAGTCCATGAGGGTTGGGCACAGCCCTGATGGGAGAGGAGGGTGTGTAACATGGCTCTGACCTGGGAACATGCAGGCTGTGGCCAGCGAAGTCCATTGAGAGAGATGAGAGAGTAAATTCTCCGATATCACAAAGGGTTCCTTAGAGAGGTGAAGCAGGGTTTGTTGCTTTGGCATCTCCTCTAGCTTGCCCGGCAGCCTGGGTACCACCCAGCACGCCTGTGGCAGTGCCAGAGCTGCCAGCACCGTGCTGCTGCATGTAGCACAGCAGCTGGCTGGTGGCACTGCTGGTGGCCAGCACTGTCCTGCCAGCAGCCAGGCTCTACTGGGCAGCACCAGTGCTGCTGCTGTGGCAAAAGCAGCCGGTCACACTGGGCTGGGACAGGCTGAGGCCCCCAGGAGGCGTAGGCAGTTTCCATGCACCCCACCATACCTCTGCTGGGGGCTGGTGTGCCACCCTGGAAGTGCACAGCCTCTGATCCACACCTCAACATCCCCAAGCCAAGACACCTCACCAGCCATTCAGAGGTGGGGCCTTCAACACAGCCAAGAGAAGTGGTTTGGCAAGCAGCCGGGCAGGCAGACCAGTGACCAGGTAACCCACAGAACCTCCTGGAAATAGCTTGTGTCCTCAGCACTCAACAGGGAAACCTCAACAAGCACAAAACAATCATTCCTTATAAGAACACACAGCAATATTCACCTTCCTTGTGATAAATAGATTATAGGATTTTTCCCTGTCTTCTTTTCTCCCCCCACTATCGTTTAACCAGTTCTCAAATCACCAGATACCAAGACTCCATTTGAATGTTGCAGTTTTCATGTTTGAATCTTGGGTTAAACCATTATTTCTCAAATAAATACTCCTTTTTCAGTTTCCACTGATGCTTTTGTTGTTCACAGTAATCAAGTTCCCAGTTGGCTCACCTCTCACCTAACACAACATCTTCATCTTTCATTTGAACAAAATTTATCATCCATAAGCAAAGACAGAAAATGTGTGAACGTCTAAAGCTTATGTAAATTAAGAGGCTCTGCACACTGGTCCTAAAAATAGTAGATAATAACGAGCATTTCTTCAGCATACTATAATTATGGGCCTCCTGTCATGTCTTGCATTGTCTATAAGGTCAGAGTTGTATTATACAAAATTTACAGTATATTATCAGTTAAAAACACAATAATTAGCGAGCCCACATCTTCCATCTTCAGCACCAGTGATGAATGTTCACAAAAAAGAGGAAAAAAAAAAAAAAGAAAGAAAGGCATGTTGTTTGCTTTATGTGGACAATACACACTTAAATTTAATCATCAATGTCTGCTATCCAGCAGGCAATGTTCTTTCACTATTATAACACTATTTACCAAGATCAGACTACACCCTTGGGATGAATTTGTCCTTAATGAAGGGATAAGGAGCCAAATCTCTCACTATCATATCACTGACATACACTTCGACATATTTCTTTAAACTTTATAATTCTATATTGTTTATTCCAGGATAATGTCTGGGTGAACATCTCAGGCATTGTTTTTAGCATTATAGTAAACCTTTAAACTTAACATTCCAGTTTTTACACTCACAAATTACGTGTATTGAAAGAATCTCTCCCATAATGTAAGTCATTTTTTGGCTTTCCTGAACAACGGAATTTGTAGAAAGATGAGGGAGATTGCACCCATACCACAAGTACCACGGCTTCTAGCAAAGGCCCCCAAGAGGTTACTTGGCTTCCACATTGTCCCATCCAGCCACTTTAGATTTCTCTGGTTGTAGCAGCCAAACAGCAGGTGTGGCTGTTCCACCCTTACCAGCCACCGTATCACCTGTGGTCATTCACAACACAGACCATCTAAAAAAAAAAATCCTAGCAAGAGGTCAGAACTGGTGGCCTTTACTCTTTGATGACCAGGAAAAAAAAAAAAAAAAAGCAAACAACTTGGAAAAAGTTTGTCACTTTCTCAGTGAAACAAAGAAGAGAGGACAGAAAGCTCTCTGCTGGAAATGAGCAAATGGAGTGCTTCCAGACTGTGTATCTTTTGACTTTTTAAAAGTACTATTAAATATGAAGCATCAAAATGTTTCATTCCAACTTTTTCAGCAAACAAACAAGGTCTAGGGAATTCACAATCAGGAACTGACCAAAACATTATCCAGTGCAATTAAGAATTTTGCTATGGACGGAAGAATTTGCTAATTCCACTCACATCCTTTGCCCTCAACCCCTCTGCAGCCACTATAGCAGGGATTACAAGTGCTGTGGGGAGCCAGCAGCTGCCAGGAGAGCCAGAGGAGACCGAGCTCCAGCAGGCACCAACACCGTCTTTCATGTTGTGCCAATGAACCCAAGGCCCAGCTTGTAACAACACTGCCTCTGATTTCTAGGCCTGCCCTAAATTGCCTTTCTCCTGCCATATGTCACTCTCCCCAGGTCGTGCTCTGACGGGCTGAGCAGAACTGGAGCTGGCAGCCAGGCAGGTGGCAGAGCCCAGCACCAGCACAGGATGGGAGAGGATCCCTGCAGAGCCCTTGGGTACCAGCTGACAGGGCACTCGCATCCCAATAAGACAAACCACATTCGGACCACGTTAGGAGGAGTGCGGTCAGTGAGACCTCGAGCAGTCACCTGGCATAAGGCTGAAGGAAAAAAAGGGTTTGCAACCAAGTGTTTTGTAACTCATGCCAGCAAGATTGGGGGTGAAGTCACCACCCAACAGCCCACAGAGCTGGGAACATGATGTAGAACGGCCAGGCAGCATCATGTCATCAGTACTGAAAAAGCATGCACCCTGCATAGGCTTTGGGCTGGCACTGAGGCTCAGAGCAGTGCTTAAGGACTGAGTAGGTCATGCATAGGAACCTCAGCCAAAACTGGCCTAAGCCTCAACAATAGCCTTCACACAAAAAATACCTTTTTAAAGCAAAAAAGACAGGCTGGACAGGAAAATGCATATTCTTACGATTCTTTGAGAATTTCCTCAGTTGTGTATGTCTCGTGTGAGAAATTATTTAAAGGACAAGTCTGCCTGTGCAGCTCTTGCTGCTTCAGATGACGCAGCCCGCGTGCAGAACCCGGTCTGAGCAGACAGAGCACCTCCCTGCACCTCTCCTTCATCCAGCCCTGCCACAAATGCCTGCTCAGGAAGTGCCAGGCTCTGCAAGCAAAGGCACAGCACCACCAGTGCCGCCTGGGGCCCCACCAACACTAGGGAGTGTCTGTGCTTTGGTGCAGCCGCAGACGTACGGATCTGGAGGCTTACGTAAGTCCTAGACACGTGGATTTTCACAGCTGGTGCCACAAGCAGTTCCCACCACATGCAGTAGTCACCAGCACCCCTCTTCCAAACCTTACTCGTGTTGCAGTATATGGTACACGCTCACCCCAAACACGAGCTCTCCCTGCTCCTTCCGCGTGCCAGGTAGTGCCTGAACAGAGAGGTACAGATCATGGGATTTGAAGATATGAGTGGTCCTCCAGGCTCTGCCCATGTTGATTCTTCAGCCCTTGTGTTTTCATGGGCTGGGACTATTCCTGCTCAGATGAGAAGGCTTTTCCAGTTGTGGTCCCCAACATACTCCCCAAAAGAATTTGGTGGCTGCTTGCTGACAAAGGCACTTGTGAAACAGCTGCATCAGTCTGAAAGCTAGTGATTGTTAATACGAGGCGGGGAAGTGAATCATCCAAGAGAGTAGCAAAAAGCTGAACAAAAATATGGTGAGCTTCACCGGCAGTTTTGTAATCAGAGACCAGCCTTAGCCCCCTTAAAATGAAGTAGATTTGTGCCACTCTGCTCCATGAAAGGAGATCTGAGTGACTTTTTAAAACTTAATTTGAACATGTTTCAAAGGCACCAATAGGAGTAGTATTGAGCAGCAAGAGAAATGGGATAAGAAATGTTGAGCTTATGGAAAGCACAGAGCTCGTGGGAAGCTGGGAATCCTGTCCACCTCTTCACAGGGGTGAGTCTGCTACAGCACTGTGGCTTCACCAGAGAACCACGCACAAATTTGGGAGATCAGTCTGTTCACTTTAGGTATTTTGGAACAGGAGACGTGATGTCTTTGAATGAAGCTGCAAATTCAGCGTGGAAACATGAAATAATATCCACAAATAGATCTTTTCTTTAGCATTATAATGCAAACACTTCAGTCTGCCTGGCTTTACATGAAAATAAAAGCCTGTGCAGTTAAGCAGAAGGCACTGTTCTGTACGCAGAGTGGATTTTAAGGCCAAACTCTGAGGAGACAATGCCAGACACTGTGAAACCCCTGGCAGAAACCTTGCCATGTTCCCCAGCCCAGATTCCCTTTTCCTCTGATGGGATCATTCAGCATGGTCTCAGTCCAGGCGAGTATCAGACTCAAGGACATTATCTGGAGTTAGGACAGGGTGTCCAAGCAGTGCTGCTTCAGAAGCAAGAACCACGCAAGCTCAACACTGGAGGAGAGTCAAATGAGCTGTACCCGTGTCAGCTGCTGGCTGGTGATCCCTCCCTGACACCCTTCCCCAGAGGACTGCACGGATAAACACCCTCTATCTGAATAAGACCAATGACAGCAAAATGGCTTGCTTGTCTTTAAAAAGTCTCTAATAATGTGCATCAAGGGAGAAACCCATGGTCTGACAGACTTCTTTTTCCCCCAGTGTGAAACATAAAAACACATTTCAGTAGCAAGGAGGACACAGTTTGAAGTGCATCCCTAGTTAATTATATCCAAAAGAGTAATAATAAAATAAACTATTAAATTTTAGAACTCCCTCCTTAAAGTATTAAGCATTTTGTTACTGTGGTGCAGTTAAACCACACACTGAACAATGCTTTGACTTGCTTTATAGGAAGGTAATAGGGTCATAATGAAATAAGGTATTCTACACAAAACTCATTCTACACAATCATCTATCATTCAACAAAAACCACAACACATTCCTTAGTTTTAGCACAGTATTTGTTTGAAAAATCTGACATTTACAGCCAGTGTTTGTGTGTGAATAGACAGCACTGCTGATCAGCAGCTGCTCAGGAGGGTTCTGTGTACCATGGGAGAGCAGGGAACTCACTGCTGCTTTTAAGAACAGAGGTTCCAATTCCTGGCACAAATACTGAGGCTGGCTTCAAAACTCCAGTGGCTGACAAGATGCTGGATTATGGACTTCACCGTAGCCCAGAGCCATGGAGAGAAACTGCTTTGATGCAGCTCTGGTAAACAGCAATCAAAGGCCAAGTGGGAAGGTTGTTATGAAAAATGAAGGAGGAAAGAACTGAACGGAGGTTATTACTAAGGAATTTCCTGCTCCTATCATTTGGCCAATTAAAGTATTTATTTAATGTTTGAAATTAACAAAACATTTAGTTTGAATATGGGAATATTTTTTTAAAAATGCCCTTTCTCACCTAGCAACACATTTCAGCACAGATGCTGGACGCCAAGGGTCATAACATATCCTAGTGCTGAGAGCCAGAGACTCCCCTGGGAGTGAGGTGAGGGGGTCGGTGCCACCGTGCCCGCAGGCAGCCCTCTGCCCTGCAGGCACCTGCGCCGGGGCTGGCAGGTTCCAGGGGCCGTGCACAGCCCCGCACTGCGCTGCTGCCCGCGCTGGCGGGGAGGAGCCGGCGATCGCTCTGTCGCGGGACCCGGGGGCTCCTTTCTGACGGCAGCCACCAGCTCCTCCTCAACTCACTCCTTTCCACAGGCTCAGTATTTCTCATTCTATTTCTCTTGCCACATATTTTTGCTTTCTCTACTACATTTTCTTGTTCTTACAAAACCAAAGAGAAACGAAGCAACCTGCAGCAAGCCCAAAGCAGGTAGCAGAGGTGTCTGGATTCCAGAAACAGCACACCTTTTTCACTCATTTTTACTTTCCATGCCCTCTCACACTCCCAGTACACCACCATATCCCTGTCACAACTAACCTGCTCGAGACCACACCATAATAAACACAGAGCCCATATAAATTTGCAGACCACACACTGGAGTCACCCATGGATTTTTTGAAAGCAGGCACTGGTGAAGCAGAGCCATGACTTGGGTGAGAAACCCCAAACGGGTCTGAGTAACCATGCTAGTGCCCATTTGTCTCCAATGAGGGGAGTCTGGAAAGAAACTATATGCAGCTGTGCACGATCAAGTGAGCTGAATCCCATCCTGAACAGGTCTGTGGACATCCAGCAACTCTGCGATGCTATCCAAGACCAGTAGATGCTGATCCATGCCTGCAGAAGACAAGGAGTGTCAGACTGGAGGACAGTGAATCTGAGCTCTGTCATTCAAGAAGCAGAACAGACTGACATGTTCAGAGCTTCCAGGTACTCAAGACATTCAGCTCACCTTCCCACTAGAGAAGCACTCAGAACTACAGGTGCAGAGTGGTCAGCCCAAACAAGGCATCAGCAGCTGTGTGGCCCCTCTGAACATCTCCCCCTTTCCCTGCACAGTGTATTGAACTCGACCTCCTCAAAGCATCTGAAGCCTGGACAATGGACAGAGTTGTGTTCAAAAGGACAAGTGCATCAGATGACAGTATCAGCAACTAGATTGAAACCTGCTGTGCTGGAGTGTGAAACCCTTGAATTTCTTATTATACAAAAAAATATAAATGTGATTGAAGACTGACGGGTGACCTCAACAGCACAAGAGGGGTTAAATTGCTGTCAGCAAATTGGGCTTGGGGTCTCATACCACTGCTCTGCAGCCCTGACCAAAGGCTTGGAGTCTGTCCTCTCTCTGGGCTCTGGCCCACCCCCATGCTAACAGGGTGCAGCCGAGCCAGAAGACGGCAGCACTTTGCCTCCTCAGGTACAGGGGACACACACTCCAAATAATTTCTTCTGCCTGGATGCTGCAGTTGCAACAATTCCTCTTTATAAACTACTCTGAGACTGTTAAACAGGATTTGTCCATCCTTGGAAATGCAAGTTATTTTGAACAGTGGGGCCCAAGTCCCAGCAGCTCCTGAAAGCCCAAAGTCACCAAGCTGCTATTAAAAATATCCAGAGGGGCATTTTTGGACTACATGACCCAGCAGGTCTTTTGCATCTAGAAAACAGAAATGTTTTCTGTGGTTTAACAAGTTACTGAAAGGTCAATCCAAAAAGTGTCTCATAATGGAAGTATTCAGACATTTCTATTTCATCTCCTCTGTCGAGGGCAGTGTAGCTCAGCTCATGGAGACTTACCTCAGGCTACAGCACATCCTACAATCGCTCATTCCTGGCTCACTCTTGTTAGTTATGTACCACACTGTGCAACATCAGCTTAGGTATTTTAGCAATACAAGTTCAAAAAAGCATCTGTCTTCTTTAGATGCAGGCAGGGAGAATGCTTCCCACTCCTCCCAGCACTCAAGCAATAGATGAGGAATTCTCCATCAGCTGTGCTTTGCAGCTGGAATGAGCTGACCATCCACAGGGGAGGGGAAATCATCTTACTTTGTAGCTTAACACCATGCAGAGACAAGAGGCAATACCTTCGAAAATGCACTTGCTCCACATGGACCCAGTGTGGTCCCATCCCCAAGCACTAACAAAGCTGGAGGTGGTAACACTATCATTTCAGTGGGGGCATCTACCAGTCACAGCATCTTTCCACCAAATCTGCCACCAGTGTTACACTCTAATTCATGCGAGGGAGTAACATTTACCCATGAAAAAAAGGCAAAACAGGACTCTTTTAACACAGATCTCACAATAGAGGCATGTAGGAACTCCACAACAGTGAAGCAACTAGATTTCTTGCTCACTTCTTGTCCCACTCACATTTATTCTCCCCTGCCCTATAGTCCTCCTAGTTTTGAAGATGCTGGCGCCTGAATGCAATTGTAGTTGATTTCCTAAGCAAGATGAACAGTATCTGATACCACACCAGAACAGGCTCATGACCTCCAAAGAGTTACAAATACACAGACCACCAGTGAAATCCTGATCCTTTCACTGAATAATACAGATTTCTTCTAAATTGGCTGTGGTTTTCTTTTCTTTTATCCTCCTTTCTTCCTTGAGGTAAGGCACAGTATTCTGCCTTTTGAATGCTGTCCACAGCATTCAAACAGAGGTTATGGTGGCCCTTCTAAACACCAGCACAACCTAGATTTTAAAAATATTCCCCCATCAAGGAAAAAAAGCTGTGGGGAAAATACCACAATGAGCAAAACCTGGCAGAAGCCAGTAAAAATACAACAAATGGCTCCCAGGGGTGTCAAACCAAGGCCCCAGTGCGCCACAGCAGGAGGGGATGCCTCTCGCAGCAACCCACAGGAATGAGCACAGCTCGGAGCCCCACAGACCCCCAGCAAGACTACTGGGGCAAGTGCTGCTGCAGGATTGGGCCGACAGCCTCCAACAGAACAAACGCAGCGTTTCTGACTCCTTTCCAAGTCAGTGTTTGTAGGGAAACATCAAAGCCAGTGGAATAGTAGGTGTCCCAAAATGTCTTAATTCAGAGAATTAGTGTTAACCGAGTCTGATTAGCTCCATTTATCTCTAATTAATTACCTTTACCTAATTAGACACCCTGTTTCCAGTAGACATGGAGTCAAGTAGACTAGATTATTAGTGTAGTCATTGTGCTTTTACAAAATCCTGAAATTAATGAAACGTGCAAAAGAATCCACAGCTTTAATTGCACAGGTGTTGCCTTATGGCAAAGCTTTATCATCTGATTACACCGAGGGATTATTAGTGACTTTTTATATAGAGGATGAGCCTGTGAAATGTACCTTAGCAACAGCTCATTAGTTTAGGGTTGTTACTGTATTATTTATTACATTCAGCCTTCCCCATTATCTAGATTGATTCATGGACCTATATTTTCCTCCCCTCTGTGCAGGAAATAAATAAATAAGTGAAGGCTGGCTATTGCTGTCCAGCTGCAATATGAGGGGAAGGCAGCACATATTCTCCAGCTACCAATATCCACCCTTTAAAATAAAGCTTTAAAGGTGATTTAAATAAAACTCCTTTTTTTTCCCTCCCTCAGAAAAGTAATCAATTCAAGCTTCTGTCAAACTGGAATGCTTCCTACATGCCATCCAAGCAGTGTGGGCCATCTTAAATCTTTTCAGATAAATAAAAATACATTACTGGATTGAAGAATTGAGTGCAGTATATTTAATCCAAAATAATTTTTTCTGCTGTAACTCATACTTTATGAAATCTATGAGAAATATTTTATTTTGATATTTCTCTTAACTGTTTGGCTGTTGGCTACTTCTTCAGGTTTGGAGGAGTTTGCCAGGCAGAAAAACTATCTGAATAATAGAATCAAGACTAATAAAGCAAAGCTGCAGCCTCTGCATTAAGAACCACTTTCCCCAAAGAGAAGCTACTTGCTGTCAAGGTTGAGAAGCCTTGACCTTACCTTTCTGTGTCCTCCCCAGCAACATCCCACTGGACTTGCTAAATATCACCAGTACAACAGCCCTGGTGCTGCCCCAAGGACAGAAGGCTTAACTGACCAACCAGCAATCCAGTAAACAAAAGCAGCCAGTAAACAAAATGATGAGGAATTATTTTCCAAAATCATCCAGAATACCAGATTCGTTGAATACTATGTAAAACCTTGCTGTTCACTTATTACTCAATATAAAACAAAAATGGGGGGGAAATTGGGGACAATTATGATGTAGGGTGTGACAACTAATTTGAACAGCAATAATGACGGCCTAATTATATACATGGCTACACAACTTATGTCTGCATTACAGAAAAATTGAATTTTAATCTCAAAACCGTGGTTCTAACAGACAGCAATTCTGCAGTGTATTCACATGGCACATGTGCAAATGGTGCCATCCTGCAATAAAGGCATTTGTGATGGCTTTGGCTGCTCTGCCAAATAGGGACTATTTGTGTGGACATAAGCTGTATAAAACAAACGTGATATTCACCTGCTTCACATCGTTTTAGGGTTGTTGCTCTTCCAAGACCTCCCCTTAAAAAATTAGTTACTGTGGTTTCTACAGGGCCAAAACCCCTGCCCTTGCTATGAGATCCTCATATGGGACCTCCAAGCACACCACGCTCCACAGGAGACAGCAGCTGTAGGGCCCTGCTCCACCAACGGTGTGACAGTGGCAAAGTGTGAGCCACGCCCCCCAAACTGCTGCCCAACACAACACATACATTCACTTTATCAATCTAAAACTCTTCTTTAATGTTATGTCCCAACAGAGCCCATCCCTTGATGGCCTTGAAGGGATTCCATTTCCTTCTGTGCCCCTGGTGCCCCCCAAAAGGACATAAATGATCTCCCTTGGTCCCTGGGGACAACCATCCAGCTGCCATCCTGTAAGCAGGCAGCACTGGACCTTAAAACACATGCACCCACTGTAAAAGCCCATGGATCAGCATTTACCTGGAGAGCAGGAGGTCCAGGGTTGACTCCTTTCTTTAAAACTCCAGCAGCATGGATAGTGAAGGTGGCGAGGAGGGGCAGCAAGTTATCCAAGAGCTGGCCAGTAGGAAAGCAGAAGCAGGAGAGAACCGGAGACTTAACATCACTGAGGACCTCAGATAACTTACATTAGACAGTGTCAGAGACAACGCTGGAAGAATGCTGGCAGTCCTAGATCCTCTTACACATGCTCTCAGAATCATAGCTGCTCACTGCTTAGATAAGACACAGGGATAAAGCTCACCCTCTGCTGTGTACATACACCCCAGATATATTCACTGGATGTGCAAAAAAAAAAAAAAAAAAAAATTACTTTTGAGGTGTTTGTATGGGCTTTCAAGTAGGATCCCCACTTGCATTTTTATTTTGATTTGTGTTCATACCAAACCTTCCCCCCATGCTCCCTGTTGACTTTCCATTGAATACAGTCAGATTCATGAATGTTTTCTGTGCCTTTAGAGAAGGCATAGAGCCATGCCCAGGGCACACCAGTGATGCTGGGAAAACGTTGTCACTCAGAGCTTCAGAAATATCTCACACCAGTTTCAAGCACATCTGTGCAGAAAACTATGCTAACCACTTTCTTAGGAACTAGTCTGAAATACATGGAAGAAATTCCCATGGGACTGATGGTTCACACTCTCTCCATTTCCTACTCAAAGAACTCTGACTTCACCTTCAATAATGAAAAGAAGCACACCATAGACAAGAATGAAAGATATTTATTATTTATTTGAAGAACATAAACAAACAATTTTTCCAGTGGGAGGAAGAAAATTACATGAGAGATGTGCTGGTCACATCCCTTATTAGGAGGCTGCCTAAAAACTTGTGGGAAGAGTGGCTCTGTGCCTTGCGAGGGAAGGGAGCACCAAAAGCACGTCATGAGCACACACACCCATGTCCCTCCAAGAACCACTTCTAGAAAGTGAAGAGGCAGCTAAGGGCAGACCCCAAAATAACCACTGATGCTTTGCCTCTGTGATCATTCATAAGTCTC